>JAKSZU010000047.1:631184-697268 GCA_026018925.1 Tupaia tana
AAAAAAGCACATGAGGGAATGCTCAACATCCCTCATCATAAGGGAGATGCAGATAAAAAACCACAATGAGATACCACCTAACCCCCTTTCAGAATGGCTAAGATAAAGAATATAAAAAGTGATAAGTGTTGGCGGGGATGTGGGTGAAAAGGAACCTTCCTACACTGTTGGTGAGAATGTAAACTAGTTCAACCACTGTGGAGAACAATATGGAGGTTCCCTCAAAGATCTACAAATAGAACTACCATTTGATCCAGCAATCCCACTTCTGGGTATTTACCCAAAAGACAGGAGAACGCTCAGTCAGAAAAGTGCTTGCACATCAATGTTTATTGCAGCATTATTCACAATTGCCAAGACATGGAACCAACCTGAATGTCCACAAACTGATGAATGGATTGGAAAAGTGTGGTATATATACTCTATGGAATACTACTCAGCCATAAAAATAACAAGACCTTGGAATTTGATAGAAAGTGGTCAGATATGGAGGATCTATTGCTGAGTGAAGTAAGCCAGGCTGTGAAAGAAAGATATTGCATGTATCCATTCAATATATACCGACTATCAGCACTCTATCGATAGAGAGAAAAAAATTGGAGGAGCATAAAAGTAGTGAAGGTACTTAATGAGAATAGGACAGTGTGGAATGGGGGAAGTGAAAGAGAAGAGGATAGAGAAAGATAGCAAGTGAACAAAAGAGAGGCAGGACGTTAGTGAGAAACAGATATGGCTTATTAACTGTTGATGTTGACATGTATAGAGTGTTCTCAACTGGATTCGTCTGAGAAGTATTTCATGATGGGCAAAGTATTTGTACAAGCAAAATGAGAAATACTGATTGACTGTTTTAAAAAATAATTATAATAATAATAATAATAATAATAATAATGATGATTGGGGAAAACATAGAAAAGATATTGAATGTTGAAGCGGGGAGATTAATGTCTCTGTACTGACTGACATGCATGGCATTCCCTTTTGAAAAAGCAATGTAATACACTGTAAAGTTATATGTAATTCAATGTAATATAAAAGAGAATATGATGATAATAAAAAATAAAAAAAATAATAAAAAAAGGAAAAAAATCACAAAATAGAAAATCACGTGGCGCGCAAGCGTGACACACGAAATACATAGTTCACTGGAGCCATGTGGAAACCTTCTGAAGGCCCGGCCTCTTCTGCCTGGGTGGAGGACCAGAGCAATAATTAACAAGATAAAAGGTGGAGCTGAGAGGCAGAGAAAAATTTTGCCTTTAAAAAAAAATTGTAAAAAGGAAAAATTACAAAAAAAAAAACACAAAAAAAACGGAAGACAGAAGCAGGGAGAGACACAGACAGAGACAAGACACAGAAACAGTTAGAAAGCTGGGGGTGGGGGGGCCTCCCTACTGCTAACGTGTTTGCTGAAGGCTGAATTATCAGTAGAAAGTCTTCATTTCTCGTGTGCCCTGCAATACCTAGTTCGCTGGAGCCATGTGGAACCTTCTTCTCTTGAATGCCTTTTATTTTATTCTCATGTTATTCTGATTACATTGGCTAAGACTTCCAACATTATACTGAAAAGGAGTAGAGAAGGTGAGTAGCCTTGTCTTGTATGAGTTTGTCTTGTACATTCAATATGATGTCAGCTATAGGTTTTTCATAGATGGCTTTTATTGTGTTGAGAAATGACCTTTCCTTCATGGCCTTGCTTCCAAGATGACAAAGAAAAGAAGGAACAACAGCCATACTAAAAATGGCCATGGTCATGTGCAGCCTATTTGCTGCATGAACGGTCCTGAAGTATGCCCAAGAACAAGGCTATTAAGAAGTTTGTCATCTGAAACATAGAGGCCACCACCATCAGGGACATCTCCGAAGCAAGCGTCTTCAATGCCTCTGTGCTCCCCAAGCTGTATGTGAAGCTATATTACTGTGTGAGTTCATAGCAAGGAAGTCAGGAACCAATCTTATGAAGCTTGGAAGGACCAAACACTCCCACCCCAATTTAGACCTGTAGATGCTGCCCCTCACCCCTCCACTAAAGCCCCACGTAAGGAACTGAGTCTTTAAGGACTGAAGAACTGTCCTCTGGGAAAAAATAAAATGCAAATTATATAAAATAAAAACCTTTCTATGCAAATTTGCTGAGAGTCTTAATCATGGAGGGATGTTGTATTTTATCAAATACATTTTTTGCATCAATTGATATGATCATATGGTTTTTATCTTTCTATTAGTATGATGTATTACATTTATGGTTTTGCATATGTTGAACCCCCTTGTATCCCTAGAATAAAGCCTACGTGGTTGTGATGTGTAATCTTTTTTATATGTTGTTGGATACAATTTCTAGTATTTTGTTGGGAATTTTTGCATCTGTATTCATCAGAGAAACTGGTCGGTAGTTTCCCCTTTTTTGTTGTGCCCTTATCTGTTCTGGGGATGAGAGTGATGCAGGATCATAAAATGAATTTGGGAGGGGGTTTCTTCCTTTGGATCTTTAGAAATAATTTGAGAAGAATGGGGGGGTAACTCTTTAAAGTTTTGTAGAATTCAGAGGTGAAGCCATCAGGACCTGGGACTTTTCTTTGTTGAGAGGCTATTTATTACTGATTCAATCTCATTGTTTATTATGAGTCTATTCAAGCTTTCTATGTCCTCCTGATTCAATCTTGGTAGATTATATGTGTCCACGAATTTGTCCATCTCTTCCAGGTTTTCTTGCTCGATAGCTTAAAGTTGCTCATAGTATTCTCTGATGATTTTTTTTGGAAATGTTTTTGCTATAGGGCACGTGAGCTCACCAGACAGAGAGAGACAAAGAGACAGAAAGCGAGAAATCACCCCCCAGGGGGATGAACACACCGCAATCCTCCATTCCCCTCTTGGGATCTTGGGCATGCACGCACATGCACCCAGCGTGAGTTTTAAGCCACCGGGTCCCAGATAAGAACCGGTCGACTACATGGGAGTCCAGCAACATGGCCATTACGCTAACTGCTGGTCCCTGATGATGTTTTGTACTTGTATTATGTCTGTTGTAATATTGCCTATTTTATTGCGAATTTGATTAATTTGGCTCCTTTATCTCTTCTTAATTAGTTTAGCTAATGGTGTGTCAATTTTGTTTATCTTTTCAAAGAACCAGCTTTTGGTTTCATTTATTTTCTGTGTAGTTAATTTATTTTCTATTTCATTTATTTCTGATTGAATCTTTATTATTTCTTTTCTCCTGGCATTTTTTTAAAGTTTGTTGTTTTTCCAATTCTCTGAGGCTTGATGTTGGGTTGTCCACTTGCCAACTTTCCATCTTTTTCTTCTGTGCACTAATTGCTATGAATCTCCCTCTTATGACTTTTTGCTGTGTCCCGTAGATTATGGAAACTTGTGTACTCATTACCATTGGTTTTAATGAACCTTTTGCTTTCACTCTTAATTTCTTCAGGAGTTGTGAGGTCATTCAAGAGTAGGTTGTTTAGTTTCTATATGTTTGTGAATTTTTGAGGATTTTTTCTGAAATTAATATCAAGTTTAATTCCATCATGGTCAGAGAAGATGCTGGATATAGTTTTAATACCTTTGAATCTATAAAGGGCTTGTTTGGTGCCCTATCATGTGGTAAGTCTTTGAAAAGGTTCCACACACGAGTAAGAAAAATGTGTGTTTCATGGTTTTGGGATGGAAGGTTCTATAGATATCTGCCAAGTTTATTTCATTTATGATATAATTTAGATCCTGTATCTCTTCACTTATTTTTTTGTCTAAACTATCTGTCCAAAGGAGACAGTGGGGGTGTTAAGATCTCCTTTTAGATCTAGCAGGCTTTCCTTCATGTATTGGGTGCTCCTGAGTTGAGTGCACAAATATTTATAAGCATTATATCTTCTTGATGAATTAGCCCTTTTACTACTCTATAATGCTCTTCTTTATCTCTTACAGTTTTTGTCTTAAAGCCTATTATGTCTGAAATTAGTATAGCAACTCTAGCCCTTTTTTGCTTTCCTTTTGCATAGAATCCTTTTTCCAGCCCTTCAGTTTTTGTCTATGTATGTCTGTATCCGTGCGTTTCTTGTAGGCAACAGAGAGTTTCTGAGTTTTAAACTATTCGCCAGTCCATGTCTTTTCATTGAAGAATTTAATCCAGTAACATTCATCATTATTTTCAATACTTACAGACTTGTCACTATTAGTAAGTTAGCCATTTTCTTGGTTGTTTTTGTTTTCTTATTTCTGACTGTCTCTCTTTAGTTTTTGGGGTATAGCACGTCCTTCAGAACTTCTTCAAGAACTGGCCTGGTGTTGGTTAATTCTTTCAGGTTTTGTTTATCTGAGAATGTTTTTATCTCCTCTTATTTAAAGGATAATATTGCTGGGTGTAGTAATCTTGGTTGAAATTGTTTTTCTTTTAGTACTTTGATTATATCTTCTCATTCTTTCCTTGCTTGTGTTGTTTCTGGTGAGAGGTCCGATGTTAGCCTGATGGGATAACCTTCATAAATAATGGCATTTCTCTCTTGCTGTTTTTAGTATCTTGTCGTTATCTGTGATTTAGTCAATCTGGATATGATGTACTATGGGAGGATCTTCTTTGGTGGATTCTGTTTGGTTTTGTTTGTGTTTCTTGGGTCTGGATGTTCGATTGCTTCTTTAGGTTTGGGAAGTTTTCTGCAAATAATTCATGGAATAGATCTTCTATGCCCTTGTCCCATTCTTCTCCTTCTGTAATACCTATTATTCAAGTATTTGGGCATTTCATAGTGTCTAGTATTTCCCACATGTTGTCCTCATTTATTAAAATTATTTTTTCAATATTTTTGGTGGTTTTATCTACGTCAAAGATTTTGTCTTCCAGCTCAGAGATTCTGTTTTCTTTCTGGTCCAGTCTACTATTAATACTTTTGAGGGAGTTCTTGATTTCCTGTAATTCTTCATCTCTAGGAGTTCTGATTCTCTTTTATTTTTTTATTTTTTAAAAATGGTTTCTATCTCCTCCTTCAAATCTTAGAAAGACTTCCTCATCTCTGTCACCATGAATATTCTGAACTCTATTTTTGACATTCCTGTAAATTTCGTTGTGCTATCCATAGTCAAAGAAGAGTTCCTCTATGCCATTGAGGAAGAGATAGTTCCTTGTTGTCCCTTACTTTTTGTGCCTCTGCACTGATTCCTAGTCACCTGATGGATTATACACTATTTCCTGTCTTTCTAGTGTCAATTCTATAGTGTCAGGAGGGAAGAAGAGCTCTACTTCTCATACGTGTTCTTGGTAGAGGGCCCTGTCTTCCATTTGCATGTGAGGCTAACCTGGAACTCTTCATATGGAAGAAGAAAAAGGAGTCAGTTCAGAAAACTATAAAGTCTCAAAATATACTGTGGGTGGCCAGAAGGCAGCTAGAGGTCCAAGGCAGTCTTCCTGCCTCTGTTGCCCTCCGTGGCCACCACTCCTCTCTTGTTCACCACAGCGCAGGCTCTGGGGTAACAGTGGCAGACAGATGTACCTGGGATGGGTTGGGAGGCAGGAAGAAGCCGGGAGTGGTCTTCTGCCTCAGTTGCCCTCACTTACTGCCACTCCTCCCTGGTCTGCAGCAGCACAGCTAAACCTGGTTTTAAATTGTGTCTTTACCTCTTGTGGTTCTGTAGCTTTGGATAAGTTTCTTAACTTCTTTGTGTCTCAATGTCCTTCTATATAACAATAAAATGGTAGTATCTATGTCATAGGGTTGTTGTGACCATCCCAATGACATGCATTACCAATTCATGGAAGAGCCTCCATAGAGGACCTGCCCCATTGTGAGCACTCAACAAGTAATAGTTGTGAGAATAGTAATAAAAAGATGGCGGTTTCCACCCTGTGCCCTTGACGTATGATTCTGCGTGATCAGGGTGCTGGGTTGAGTAGAAGTCCTGAACTGGTTAAGCACTTGATAATGGGTACATAGTTTATCCCAGCCAGAGAAGAGGCTGTATAGTGGACTCTATGGGAAGAACAATAGGATCAGGGGGGAAAAAAACAGGGTCACTGGGAGCTTAAGTGGGTATTATTTAAATTAAAGCTACAAAAACAGTGTGGGAAAGCCACAGAAGGGGTGAGGCCAGCAAAGCTTTGCATTGTGAGGCCAGCTAGTGATGAAGTCAGGAAGCCTTTTATACAAACCCAGATCTTACTATGATGAATCGCTTTTCCCTGCTAAAACTGAGGCTTTTGTTTTGTGCTTTTTTTTTTCTTTGTTTTTAATTTACTGCTATAGGACATGTGTGCTGGCAGGAGAGAGGGTGGGGAGAGTGAGAAATCACCTTGCCCTGCGAGGATAAATGGCCACTAAAGTTCCCTCTCCTTCATTCTCCTCGCAGGTTCTGGGCACACACACACACACACACACACACACACACACACACACACGTCTGGTGTCATTTTTTTTGTTTTTTTTTTTTTTTTTTTTGAGAAGTTTTTGCTAAAGGGCATGTGTGCTCTCCAGAAAGAGAGAGAGACAGAGAGACAGAAAGCGAGAAATCACCTCCCAGGGGAAATGGCCATTCCTCAATCCCTTCTCCTCCATCCTCTTCTCGGGATCTTGGGCATGCACGCACACGTGCCTGGTGTGAATTTAAGCCACTGGGTCTGGGACTTGAACCACGGTCGACTACATGGGAGTCCAGTGACATAGTCATTACACTAACTACTGGTCCCATGTCTGGTGTTATTTTCAAGCCATAGGGTTCTGGATTTGAACCATGCAGTTGGCCTAGTGGCACTCACTTCCACCCTACCTGCTAACTTGCTGAAACTAAGTTTTAAAAGCTGTTTATTGTTCTTGTCTTCAGTTTTGCCAGAGGGAATGTGCACTCACTGGAGAGAGACAGAGAGAGAGGGAAACTGAGAAAGCACCCCCCATGGAAAATTGCCGGAGTCCAGCCTCAGCAGTGGTGGGTGGCTCATACACAGGAAGGCGACACAGGTGATCAGGAACAAAAATTAGACTGAGACCTCATTGCCCTTTTGCATGTTCTCAGCCGGCCACAGCCAGAGCTAGCTCCAGGCTGCAGTGCCAGCAGCTACCAAACACGCATATTTATTGAGGAATGTTTAGGAAGTAAAGGAGGTGAGGGGTAGTAAAAAATCCACTCTAAGGAACAGGGTATACAAAGCATGGAAACAATAATTATAAAACATGATGTTTGTCTTGTCAGATCAGGTAAAATCAATCACAGTTCTCAGGATGAGGAAGGCTATTTGTCTGTTGTATCTTCTTCTTAGATCTTGATTACTGGGAAGGGTCTTTTGAAGAGAGAGCTTGCAGGATGTTTGGTAACTTCAGTCCTGGGCCAGGGCAATAACATTGCTGGTTGCATAGGCCTAGATAGAAATCTTGTCTTGTTAAGTAAAGACACAGTTAATATATGGACTATCTATACATTACAACAATAGAGGGTGAGTCTATGATCTTATGTGGGAAAGGAAGATGATCTTGTAGCTCAGGAGACAACCCAGGATATTTTATTAGCAGTTTTTCATAGTCAACAGCACATAGATGAGAAACTCTTTGTAGTTGAAAACTACCTGTTGTTTTAGATAAGAGCTCCCAGCTAAGGTAATCTTTCTCTGGAGCCCTTGGGTTTGTTTATCCTGTTGTCCCAGCCAGGCTTTTTCCTTTTATAAACCTGTGGGTTTCTGCATTTTGTTTGCTGAGTCTGTCAATTAGTGAGTTCTTTTGTTTTATCTCTGAGTCTCTGTTATGTGGGGAATGTGCTGACTTTGCCTAGCATGAGTTAACTTTGGCCTGTAGCTTTAACAAGGGGTATTTACATAAAACTAGCCTTAAACTAACTTAGTCTACATATGCTTCTAATGCTAATTTGGTTTATACTAACTTAATCTATATGTTAATTTTGGCTTAAAAACAGACAGGTGGGGGGGTCTTAAACTTCCTGGTCCTCCTGTCAGTCTTAGGGAACCACATTCCTACAAGGTCACTAATTGGCTTTATTGTAATGGTTGGGGGTGATGTTTTACCCTTACAGGGCACCATAATAACAGTAAAACTCATGGCAGAGAAATTGAATACAGGCCAGTACAAGGACACAAGGGAGGTCTTGTAAACTGGGCCCTGCCTCAGTTTCTTCCCAGTCCAGACCCTGCCTTAGAATGGGAGGCAGCATCCTTACCAGCTTGTGATGCCCGCATGGCCCCATCAGAATATGGTCATGCTATAGTCCCTTCTTCATTTCTGCTCTAAGGATTTTGGGTCACACACATGTGCGTGCATGCACGTGTGTGTGTGCATGTGCTTCTGAAGCCACAAGGTTTAGGATCCAGCCGTGTACTCTGCCATGTGGGATCTGGCTGCCTGAACCAGCATGCCCCAGGATAGCCCCACCATATTTTCTTTATTGAAAATAGCAAGGTGACTCCAAAACCTGATCAATCTGTGCCTTCAGGCTGTGTGATCCTGGGCCACAGCTGGGAGCCCAGCACACGTATCTCAGGTCGACTCCCTACTGAGCACTGAGGAGGCAGAGCAGCCATTCCTTGGGCACCCAGCACTCTACCCACCAATGCAGCACAGCCAGACCCCTGCCAGAGAGCCCTGTCCTAAGTAGTCAGGGAAGCTGCGAATGCTGTGTCTTACTATTGAAAAATAATATTGACACAGAGATAATTTAAGACCCATCTTCATGTTTCTGGCACCTCAGAAGTCATATTGTAGAAGAGAGCACAGTGGGCCTCACTCTGAGATACTGGGCATTATGGAGATTAGGGACGATGTGACCTGGGTTTGAGTACAGGTTCTCCTCTTTCCATTGTGTGTCTTTTGCCAAGTCACCTGGCCTCGGAGCGTCTGTTTCCTCATGTGTAACAAATGAATATTCCTAATCACTTCTTTGGTTTGGCATGACGTTAAGTAAGGTGAATTGAGTGTTATTCAAATATTAGGAAACATGATAGAACATTATGATGAATTTTCTCAGTCAGGACAGTTTATGGATCACTTGGGATCACAGAATCATGTTTCTTCTAGATGTATTTCATTTTCACATTTCAGGCCAGAATTAGAACAGGATATAAAAAGTCTAGAACAAGGGAACCAGCAGTTCGCGTAATGGCTATGTCGCTGGACTCCCATGTAGTCGACCGCGGTTCGCGTCTGGACCTGGTGGCTTAAAACTCACACCTGGCACGTGTGCGTGCATGCTCCAGATCCTGAGGGGAGAATGGAGGAGAAGGGATTGCGGTGTGGCTATCCCCCCCGGGGGTTGATTTCTCGCTTTTTGTCTGTCTCTTTCTGTCTGGTGAGTGCACGCACCCTATAGTGAAAATCTCTCCAAAAAAAAAAAAAAAAAAAAAAAAGAGAGAGAGAGAGAATGGAAAAGAAGGGATTGCGGTGTGGCCATCCCTCCTGGGGGGTGATTTCTCGCTTTCTGCAGTGCAGTGAACACCCTGCACCATACCCACCGCAGCCTGTCCTCCTCTAGCCCCCGTGCAGCACTGGGTCTCAGTTCCCCTTGTTTAATTTTCCTTTCCATTTCTGTTATATATTCAGTCTACACAACACTACCACTTGGAAAGTGAGTTTACCCAACATGAAGATGCTTCACACCAGGCCAGTTGAAGAGACCATCCATGTTATCATGAACAGCTCATCCTCCATTTCTGTGTCCCACGAATGTCTGGCCGCTCTCTTTTTCTCCTTGATTCCCTTCCTCTCGCTCTCCCCGCCCCCCAGCCTCTTCCCACACTGTCTCCGGTATTCGTCACCATGTTCCCTGCATCTGTATACACTCATCTTTCAGCTCCCGCTGCAGAGCGTGGACAGTTGTTCAACCCACTGTGAAATCACCCACCCTGCTCTGTCTCCGCGTTGAAATCTTTCCTGCCCTCCCCTCCGGTTGTCGTTGTTTCTCCTGCTGAAAGCCCAGACTGAAGCAGGTGGACCTGTCACAGCAAACAGACGCAGCCTCGTACTGTGAGCACCTTTCCACTAACGTGTGTCTCCCGCTCTCTTCTGTGTCAGACACCCCCGAGGGGGCTCCCTGTGTCTGATGCTTCCTTTGTGTTCCCCAGGAACTCAGCCTCACACACCACTGCCTTGTTTGCTGCACACCTGTGGTATTCATTTCACATGTTAACATGACTGGGCCGGGGGTTCCCAGATATTTGGCTAGACATGAGTTGTGGGCGGTCTCCGTAGCTGTTTCTCATAACCCTAATGTTTGAATTATCAATAGTAAACAGCAAAGCAGATGGCCCTTCCCAACGTGATTGGACATCATCAAATTCCTTTTTTTTTTTTTTTTTTTTTTGGAGAGGTTTTTGCTATAGGGTGCCTGAGCTTGCCAGAAAGACAGACAGAGACAGAGAGACAGAAAGCGAGAAATCACCTCTCAGGGGGGATGGCCATGCCCCAATCCGTTCTCCTCCATTTGCCTCCTGGGATCTTGGGCACTCACGCACACACGCCCTGCGTAAGTTTAAGCCACTGTCGGAGACTCAAACTGCAGTCGTCTACATGGGAGTCCGGCAATGTAGCTATTACACTACCTGCTGGTCCCAGATTCTGTTTGTGATACTGCCTTGATCCACAGAGATGGAAAGCTCTCCCCACATTCTGCTCGCACCAGAAAGGAGAGTGATCCTCTTTTTCTGGCCCCAGTGCAAAGGGCCCTGGAGGGTGTGATGAGCAACCTGCTCCCCGCCGCGGCTCAGCAGAAGGGGCCCACACCTCAGGGCAACAGCACACTGGGTTTCCAAATCCGAACCCAGGTGGCGTATTCCATTCCGCGGTTTTCCAACTGGCACCCACTTCGGGTGAGAGATTAGACACCAGAGCAGGCACTGAGGGCTGAATTTTGGCAGGCTGGGAGGAGAGCTGGCACCGTCTTGGGAGAGTCCTGCCACCGGTTCCCAGATATGCCCGAGTTTGGCAACGTGGAGCCACAGGAGTTCTGAGCGGAGGAATGGGCCTTAGATGCTATCTTCCCACTTCTGTAAACACAGCAAGTGTAAACACAGGAAGAAGAAAGCAGCTCCAGGTCGTGCTGTGCAAGTCCTGTGGGAGTGCTGAGGGCCTCTCAGTCCAGTGCCTGTTCCTTCCATGGCTCTTACTCCTTCCTTCCTTCTCTAAGTTTATTCACTTACTTCTTACATTAAAGGGAGAGAAACAGAGACAGAGAGATGCTCCCAAGAGGGTCTCCACACCACAGTCCCCCCATCTCAGCCAGCCCGGATCGCAGGCACACATGCATGTTCCTGGCGTGCTCAGGGAGGTCCCCGGGGAACAAAACCAAGACCTTTCCCATGTACCACGGCTCCACCACCTGGCCCTCCTCCCACCCCTCACTCTTTTCTTAGGTTTCTTTAAATCTTTCTTTCATGAGATGGATGACAGGTGTTACCACAGTAGGGTCTCACTATGCTGTAACCCACTGCCCCTCACCCCTAGTCTTCAACCAGCCTGGATCATGAGCCTGTCTGAGGGCACCCCAGGTAGGATCAGGTGGACCCAGGACTCAAACCCTGAGTCTCCCCATATGGCTTCAGCATCACAAAGCAGTGCCCGGCCTGCTGCACCACTGTGGCCAGGCCCCATCTAATGCTCTGTGTGTTACACTAAGTGAAGCCAGTGTTGGAAGTTCGGTAAGGAAGCTCCTATCTCAGTACAGAAATGCACAGAGAGACAGTGTGTGGCTCTGCCTTTCTTCTCAGTGAATCTATCCTTTCAGCCACTTCTAATGATGCACTGAATTACCTCTGGCATTCACCAAGCCCTAAGGAGTAGTTTTTTTTTTTTTTTTTTTGGGGGGGGGGAGGTTTTTGCTATAGGGCACGTGCGCTCACTAGACAGACAGAGAGAGATAGAGAGACAGAAAGCGAGAAATCACTCCCCAGGGGCGATGGCCACGCTGCAATCCCTTCTCCTCCATTCTCCTCTCGGGATCTTGGGCACGCACGCACACGTGCCCGGCGTGAGTTTTAAGCCACTGGGTCCAGGACGCAAACCGTGGTCAACTACGTGGGAGTCCAGCGACATAGCCATTACGCTAACTGCTGGTCCCAGGAGTAGTTTTTGAAGAAATCCAAATTAACCTAAAAACCCAGTGTTTGGGTACCTTCGTTTGAAAATATTTCTATTATTCAGTACTGTTATAATGAAATATATTAACAAGCATTAAAAAATATTACTACACTTGGGGCCAACAGGTATAATGGAGGTTAAGGTGTTGAATCCCACATGGCTAGCTGCAGTTCAAGTCCTGGACCTGGAGGCTTGAAAATCATGCCAGGTGCATATGAGTGTATGCCCAAAATCCTGAGAGGAGACTGAATACTCCCTCTCTCTCTCTTTCTCTCTCTCTCCCCCCAGTAAGTACATGAACACTACAGCAAAAACTAAACTAAAATAAAAAATTACAATTTTCATTCAATTACTTTTTTTTCTCTTTAAATTTATTGATTTTTTACATTAATTCACTATACATTATTACAACATACAAATGAATTTTCCATCCAAAATACACTGTGTATTGGCTCAATCAAGCACATCAACATACATGTTTTCAGCAAATAATTTTCCAATTCTTATGTCTTGTATACTTTGTTTTTTGTTTTGCCATCCTTGATTCCTTATCCCTCACCTTCTGCCATGTCCCACCCTCCTCCCACATTGTCTCTGGTTGCTTTCTATGCCTTCCCCCCCATTTAATTGATTTGCTAATGAACTTATTAGTCTAAATATATCCAATAGCTAGCACAGCTGATATATACCTATACATGAACCCAAGTCTGACTTTAGGCATAAACCCCAGTGAGTAGAATGAACATATTATAAAGTAGGACCCAGCTGGGGCTATATAGCTTACTGCAGTCATCAAATATGAATTTTTTAAAAAAATTCGATATGAACAGTTTTACCATTTTTTTTCTCCTGCAACTTTTTTTTTTAATTACTTAGCATTCATTCCCTGAGCATCATCACAATGTACTAAATGTGGTTTCCCATCTAGAATAAACTGCATAGTGGCTTAATCATGCATGTTATCATCAATAATATTCCATTTCTACTTTCATACATATGTATATGTATATGTATGTTTTTTACCCCATGTTTGACCCTCTGCCATTTCCCACTTTCTTATTACACTATCTCTGCTATATACAGTTGTCTTCCATTCCTTTTTTCCCAACATTTTGTTGATCACACAATATCATAAGTAATCTAACTACTTTCAGCAGGTAATTTCGAGAAGAGTAGTTTTGAACTGGTAATGATATTTCCTTGAAACTTAAAGCCTAGAAACAGGTTAGTATTCTGTTCAAATAGTAGGTATATGCACCTATCAACAGCTCAAAACAGGACAAAAATCCTTTAAAACCGGAAAACAAAGCTTAGGAAAAAAGCAGCAATAATTTAGTCAAGTCACAGAATGTTGTTTCATTGGTTCAGTCTCATGTGCTTAATCTTTCTTCTGTTGTGGTTCGATCTTCCAGATTGAATTCTGGGATATAACATTCATCTCCAAACATTGTCCCTACAATTAAGTTGCCCATTTTTTTAGTTTTTGAACTCTTATTTCTGTGTGTCTGCATTTAATTTTACTGACATAGCACTCCCTTAAGAACTTCTTGGAGATCTGGTCTGGTGCTGGTAAATTCTTTCAGGTTTTGTTTATCTGGGAAAGTTCATGTATTTTCTTCCCAAATGAACGATAATCCTGCTGGGTACAGAATTCTCGGTTGAAATTGCTTTTCCCTTAATACTTTGAATATATTTTCCCATTCTCTCCTCGCTTGCATTGTTTGCGATGAGAGGTCTGCCGTTAGTCTGATGGGATACCCTTTGTAGGTAACTTGCCTTTTTCCTCTAGCCAGTCTTAGTATCTTGTCTTTGTCTGTGGTTTTGGTCAATCTGGCTATAATGTGTCTTGGAGAAGATCTTCTTGGGTTGATTCTATTTGGGGTCCTCTGTATTTCTTGGGACTGAATCTTTGAGTGCCTCTCTAGGTTTGGAAAGTTTTCTTGCAGGATTTCATGGAATAGATTATCAATGCCCTTATGAGTCTCTTCACCCTCTGGAATGCCTATTATCCGGATGTTTGGACGTTTAATTGTATCTAGTACTTCTCGCATATTATTCTCAAATTTTTGGGCCATTTTCTCAGTCTTCATGGTGGATTTTTCTAGGACAGCCATTTTCTCTTCTACATTAGAGATTCTATTTTCTGTATGATCTAGTCTGCTTTTAATACTTTCAAGGGAGATTTTGACTTCTTGTATTATAGCCTTCATCTCTAACAGTTCCATCTGATTCTTTTGTAAAGTGTGAAATTCCTCTTTTAGATCTTGCATGAATTTCCTCACCTCCTGGAACTCTTCAACTCCTTTCTCCTTCCTCTTCAGCAGTTCCTTTTCTCTCTTCTCTTCCATCTCTGTTAGCTTTGCCATTATGAAGGTTCTGAATTCTTTATCAGACATTTCCATGATTTTCATTGAACTGTGTGTGGATAAAGAGGAGCTATCCGTTTCCCTTGTGGGAGAGGTATTTTCCTGCTTCCCCATATTTCTTGTGGTCCTGCAGTGATTTCTAGTCATCTGGTGGATGGTCGGTTTCTTCCCGAACTTGGAGGTTTAATCTGAGGGTCGAGGAGTGTGCAGAAAAGGAAGCAGAGAGAGGGAAACAATACCAACAACAGCAAAAAAACAGACAAGAAGCAGAGAAAAAGAGAAAAACTTTTAAATACATCTAAAGAAAAATTAATATCCCAAAAATTTAAATAAAACTCAAAAATTAGAAAACCAGTTAGCAGTGGGACATCTTCCTTTCTCCCAAAATGTCTAGATCGCAGAAGCCATGGAGCTGTCTTCCTCTTGAAGAAGGGCTGTTCTGGGAGGAGGAGAGGGAATTATTAACAAGATAAAGGCCTAGGAGGGGCCAAAGGGCCCTGTAAAACGCCTCACCTTAAAAAATTTTAAAAAGCAAAAATTTTAAAAAAAGACAGAGAGAGAGAGAAAGACAGAGGACAGAGACAGAGGTAGAGAGAGACAAAGACTGATACAGAGAGAGGAGACTTGAAAGGGGTCTTCCTCCTACCACACGGGTTTTGTGTGCTGGAGGCCCAGTTAGCAGTGGGACATCTTCCTTTCTCCCAAAATGGCTAGATCGCAGGAGCTATGGAGCTGTCTGCCTCTTGAAGAAGGGCTGTTCATGCGGGTTTTGTATGCTGGAGGCCCAGTTAGCAGTGGGACATCTTCCTTTCTCCCAAAATGGCTAGATTGTAGGAGCCATGGAGCTGTCTGCCTCTTGAAGAAGGGCTGTTCTCTCCTTTATGTGCTTTCGCTCATCCTGCTGGGGCGCGCGTGGTCCCGGGTGGGTGGGAGGCCAGGGGCTGAGGGTCCTGGGAACCCTGGGGATGCAGGGGCACTGCCTGGAGCCCTGCCCTCCTGGGGTTCGGCGTGCGGTGAAGACCAGAGGGGAGCCCCAGTCCTGGACCCGGTGACTTAAACTCATGCCCAGCACGTGTGCGTTCATGCCCAAGATCCCGAGAGGAGAATGGAGGAGAAGAGATTGCGGCATGGTCATCCCCCCAGGGAATGATTTCTCACTTTCTGTCTCTCTCTCTCTCTCTTTCTGGTGAGTGTACGTGTTATAATAGCATAAAACTCTAAAAAAAAAAGAAAGAAAAAAAAAGAGAGAAATATAGACTATAGCTCAAAACAGAATAGCAGAAAAGGTATTTATTCATTCATTCCAAACTACCTCTGAAGACTCTACCATGGCCGGATGTGGCTGGATGCTAGAAACAGGAAGAATCTGCACTAATGGCCTCCCAAGGAACATCATCTGGGGTGGACTCAGGTGGAAACAGGTAACAACAGTAATCAGTAAAATAGAGTGAGAAGAAGAAGACAGCTCCCAGGGGCCAGCAGGTGACATGGTGGTTAAGGCACTGGGCTCCCACATGGCAGTGCATGGTTCAAGTCCTAGACCCAGAAGTTTGTGCACGTATGCCCGAAACCCCAAGAGGAGAATGGAAGAGAAGAGATTGCAGCGTGGCCAAAGTGATTTCTCATTATCTCTCTCTCAGTCTGTCTGTCTCTCTTTGGAGAGTGCACAAACCCTACTGCAAACACCAAAAGTGAGGAAAGAAAAAAGCAGATGTACTCTACATGAGAGGGACCTAACCACCCTGGAGGGGTTAGAGGAGACCGCCCAGAGGAGGCGATGCCTGGGCCCCTGCTGAGCTTATGTAGGAGTTAGCTGAAGGTTAGGACCGGGGTCTGCAAACCGACAGCAAGAGAAAAAGCGTGGCACTGAGGGGTGACATCCATCATACGAGATGGGATTCTGGAAGAGGAGGCGACAACAGTCACATGACAGAGACTGCGCAATGCCAGAAACCGAGAAAGGCTTCTGGGAGAAGGTGGCATTTATGCTTCATCTGGAAAGAGGAGTAGGGTGAGGAGGAGGAAAAGGAGGAGGAGGGGGAGCCGCACAAGGTCCAGGAGGACAGGAGGACACGCAGGCTCTCCCAGGACACCCTGGGAATGTGAGTGCAGGGCCAGGGCGTGCCCAGCTGTGGATAGCTCGGAGTGATGGATGGCTCCCTGGGTTAAGACCAGTGCATTCCTTTGGGTAGTGGCTAGAAGCCTGTGGAAAACAGACGCTGGTGAGGAAATTACGGTGATAAACACCTACCACCTCTGAGGGCTTGGAAGGCCCTGAGAAGCAAACCTGGCCATGGCACTCGGCTTCCTCTGAAAGGCACAGCCAGACTGGCCAGGGGACAGGAAACATCTGCCACCATGACCTGTCTGAATCTGCTTCTCTCCCTCTCCTTCTTGGCACCACGAAAACTGGGAACAGAACAAAGGCGAAGGCAAACCCAAGCCTGTGTCCTGCAGAAAAACAATAACAAGAGGGGCCAACCTGATCAACTGGGGGGAAGGAGAGGACCCTGGCAGAGCTCATCCAGGGGGCCAGAATGAAAGGCTCATTGTTACCACGTCTCCCCCCAGAACAACGCTCTAAGCAGTAACTTGCAGTTACAGGAGTGTTGACCTGGAAAAGAAGCCTGGGTCGCAGTCCAGAGCCTGCCACCAGCCTGCAGTACACATCGCAGGAGCTGTGTCACCTCTCCAGCTCTCAGAGTCCCCCTTTGTACTATGGGGGGGTCGAGTTAGACTAGTGGTTCTCAACCATGTTCTGTGGAGCCTCAGAGGACCCAGGAACCTTCGAGCCCTATCCAGGCAAGCAGTTGCATTTTTCCCAGTTATGTTTTTTTCATTGCCAGAGTGCATGTGCACACACCAAAGAGGCAGAGAGAGAAGGGGAAACGAGAGGGGAGAAGCACCCCCAGTAGGGTATGGCCATGCTGCCATTCTCTCCCTTCCATTTTTCCTCCCTGTCAGGAATCTGGGAGCAATGCATACATGCCCAGTGTGGTCACCAGCGAGGCCAGAGCTAGGACTCACACTGTGGTCAGCCATGTGCGGTCTCCCTCTCAGTGCACAGTACTTAACCACTGAGCTACAGGGCCAACCTTTTACTAGTTATATATGTAAGGTTCTGCCTAAAGTTATATGTGAGGAAAACTCAGTTTAAAAAGATGTGAAATCCATGGGCCAGCAGGTGGCATGGTGATTAAGGCACTGGATCCCACATGGTCAACTCTGTGGTTTGAGTCGCAGACTTGGCAGCCTAAAAACCACACCAGGCCCATGTGCATATATACGAAAAAATCTCAACAGAGGAGAAGGGACTATGGTATGGCCTTTCCCCCCGGAGGGCTGATGTCTCACTTTTCCTCTCTCTCTGGCAAGTGCACAGGCCTATGGCAAAAAATATCTAAAAAGGGACTGGCAGATGGCATGGTGGTTAAGTACTGGACTCCCACATGGCCAACCACAGTTCAAGTCCCAGACCTGGCAGCTTGCTTTCTCACTTTCCCATTCTCTTTCTCTCTGTCTCTTTGGTCAAATTAAAAAAAAATAATAATAATAACAAATAAAATTAAATATTTTTTTTAAATTTTCTAAAAAAAATAAAGTAGAACCCCTAGATTTACTCTCTAAGATACTTTCTCACTTCAGTGATCTAAGACTTCGTGGCTTCATGATAATTAGGGAGTTCCCACCTTGAGGGCAATTAGGGCTGACTGCCTAAGAAACGTGAGGTGAAGGGAAGGTATGGCAGGAATGAAGGAGAGAAGAGAAGAAATGAGTCTGGGAAAAGCACTAGGAATCAAGCAGTGGGCAGCTAAGGGCCCAGCCTAGGGGTGCAGTGTTTAGTTTACTGATGGCAGTGCTAGAAGCCACATGGCTAACAAGGGTCCAGATCCCTGGCCTGGCTGACCAAAACATGCTGAGTGTGAATATGATGAAGTTCTAGGGGTAGAGGAAGGAGATCACAGCATGACAAACCACCTCAACAGGGTGACTCTCTCTCTCATGCACATGTACATATTATCAAGAATAAATTATTATTTTTTGAGAGGTTTTTGCTATAGGCCACGTGCACTTGCCAGAAAGACAGAGAGAGACAGAAAGAAGGTGAGAAATCACCACCCCAAGGGGGATGACCATGCCACAATACCTTCTCCTCCATTCTCCTCTTGGGATCTTGGGCACGCACACACACGTACCCGACATGAGTTTAAGCCACCGGGTCTGGGACTCGAACCATGGTTGACTGCATGGGAGTCAAGCGACATAACCATTACACCAACTACTGGTCCCATGAATAAATTACTTTTAAATTAAAAAAAAAGAAAAGTAGGCAGTTAAGGATTGAAGTCTCCAGATAGGACATGGGTAAAAATCAGGCAACTTGAGAGGTAACTGAAGAAAGGGCTTCTGGAAAGAACAGAGAAATGTGTCTAAAATGCTGTTTATATACTGTGTCGGGCACATAATTAAAATCCAAATGACAGACACTGTATGTGCCACACATAGCACAGGCAAATACTGTTGCCAGAGAGAAAAGTCACTGTTGAAGGGGGGGAAAGAGCTGGCCAGGCATCTAGGAAAAGCACATTCATTTTTGTTTCATTGTTAAACATTTATCAAATTTTGGCGAGGGGCCAAAAACTGCATTAGGTGGCTAGGACTGCACAAATGAATAAAACACTATCTTTGCCCTCAAAGAGCACCATATTTAGTGGAAGAGACACACACATAAATAAAGTGATAGCTCCGTTCAGACGAGGGGAATGTTCACAGAGTCCAAGGCATGCTTGCTAATTTAGAATAGTAGCTATAGCTATAAGAAAAGATTTCTTTATTGTTTCTTACCTGACCAAGGAAGGATATCTGTCCCTTCTCTAGGAAGCCTGCTTTTCTTGGCACTAAGCAAGGGGATATAGGTAGATCTCTTACATGAAAATGTGAGGACAAGAATGAGAGTTAGAAAGTCAGAACTTAACTCTGAAGGTGTCTACAGAGTTGGCTTTTGTTTTTCTCCTCTCTTTAAATCAGTAGTCTAACAAGGATTAGAAAAGACAAAACTCTGTTCAGTGTTTCTGACAAAGTAGAAAGGGTGAAACATAAATAAGGCTTTAATTTGGCAAAATATAATACAATGCCTTCTGTTATCCTCGAATGAACAGTTCCCCAATCACTTCACTCTAAAACCTGGTAGTGTTCTACTTTGTGAGCTGTTGGATTATGGAAAAAAAAAAAAAAGTCAGAACTTAAAGGTGGAAAAACAGAGACTGTGAGAGGCTGAGCATCCCAGGACAGTAGCCACCGGCCACATGCGGCCGCTGTGCGCCTAACAAGTGGCGAGTGCAAATGAGATGATTCATGGGGGAAATACTTGCCCAGTTCTGAAGATTTAGTATCAAAAAGAATAAAAACTGCTTCATTAATAATTTGCCTAATATTGAGCCGATAGGTGGCATGGAGTTAAAGTGCCTAGAACTCACATGGCTGACTGCACCATTTGGTTTGTGTACCAGACCAAAGTGGCTTGAAAATCATGCCAGGTGTGTGTACATGTGTGCCCAAAATCCCAAGAGGAGAATGAAGGAGAGGGGATTGCAGCATGGCCATCTACTCTAGGGATGATTTCCACTTTCCCTCTCCCTCTTCCTGTCTGTCTTCCTCCAGCAAGCACATGCACTCTATAGAAAAAACTCTTTTTAAAAATTGTTTTGGAGGCCACCAGATGGTATAGTGGTTATGTTGCTAGACTCCCATGTAGTTGACCACAGTTCAAGTCCTGGACTCAGTGGCTTGAAAATCATGCTAGGCATGTGTGTATGCATGCCCAAGATCCCAGGAAGAAAATGGAGGAGAAGGGATTGTGGCAAGGCCAAATACCCTGGGGGATGAGTTCTCACTTTCCCACTCACTGTCTCTCTCTCTCTGGCAAGTGCATACACCCTATGGCAAAAAAGTCTAAAAAAAATTGTTTTGCCTCCTACTGATTACTTATTAGGATATTTTGAACACAGAATATTAAATAAAATATGTTATTGAAATATATTATTAATTTCATCCATTTTTTTTGGCTTTTTTTTTTCACTATAGCTACTAAAAGTTTATCATTTCACTTTTACATGGGATGTTTTTGGACAGTGTTATGTAAACTTTTTGACAGTCCCAGTGAATCAGGTGACAGCATACCCCTCTTCCCAATGTCCTTAGGATAAAATCTGGACCCCTAAACTTCCTCACACATGACCACAATAGCATTTACGTGGGGCCAACTGCATACTGGCTATGGAGCAGTCCTGTAGCAGACAGATCTACCAGGAAGAGAAAAAAGGAAAGTCATCCTCTTTCATGCCTCAGCTCTAAATGACTGTTTCATCAGCAGCAGCGGAGCCTTTCAGCATGCCTTTTCATCACTCTATACCTATCTCCTTATCTATAAAATAGGGTGAGGTTAAGACACTAGCCTCCCATGTGACTGGCTGCAGTTCGAGTCCTAGACCTGGTGACTTGCCTTCTCACTTTCCCTCTCTTTCTCTGTCTGTCTCTCTGCTGAGTGTGCGTGCCCTATAGCAAATTAAAACACAATAATAATGGGGCCAGCAGGTGGCATGGTTCTTAAGGCACTGGGTTCCCACATGGCCAAACACAGTTCAAGTCCCAGACCTGGTGGCTTGAAACAACCTGTGTGTATGCATGCATGCCCAAAATCCAAGAGGAGAATGGAAAAGAAAGGATTGCAGTATGGTTATCCTTTGTGGGGGTGGGGGCGGGCAATTTCCCACTTTCTTTCTCTCTGTCTCTCTGGTGAATGCACATGCTCTATAGCAAAAATCTCTCTCTATAAAAAGATGATAATAAATAAATAAATAAATAAAATTAAATAAATTATTATTTAAAAAATTGGGTGATATCTTTCCATTTGTGTTTGTACTCTGGTGTTTTCCAAATTTTCTCACAAAGCATCTCCCTTGGCCCTCACTGTAGCCTTGAGAATTAGGCGAGACCATTATGCCCATTTGGCAGCTGAGCAAACTGAGGTGAAAGAGGCTCCTCTGCTCGTGAACACAAACATAAGAGCCTTGGACGGTGGGGTCACTGCGCTCTCACTCCTGCAGGCTCCACGCACTGCACAAACACCACGGTCCACACTGCCTGCTCTTGCGTTTCATGTAGAGGTCACTGTGTCTATCCCACTTCCTCAGCAGATTAAGTTCTCACGGTGCAACGGCGTGTCCTGGTTCTCTCTGCAACCACCAAGCCGTCTAACACCCTCCGTGGAGCAGTCACTTGGGATCGAGAGTGTAAAGTGTGGCAGGGAGGCTGGCACAGAGAGTGGAGATGGGGAGCCGTGGGAATGCCCACGTGCCAGCTCCCTCCTGGAAGGTGAACTGGGTACCATGCCATTAACTTCAGGGCAGGAAGTTCTGTCTTTTCCCAAAAGGGCAAAAGGCAAAACACAGACACAAAGGAGAGAACTGAAAACCGAATGAGTCTCACTGCAACCTCCAGGCAGAACTGTACAGGTTGTATAAGAGCTGCTGGCGCTACTCCCTCCGAGCGCCCAGGAGGAGGTACTTGGGAGTCAGCTGGGAGGGCGAACGCCAAGGGCATCGCGCTCTCCTGAGGCCTTTGTGAACAGGGATGAGATTTTATGCGGCCCAGCACTCCGTGGAACAAACTCGAGAGCAGTGGGTCTGAAGTAATTCCCAGCAGTTCTTCGTAGATGTTGAGATGCTGTAGATTTAAGCAGGATCAGATATTTCTTTTCTGAAGGACTGTATCTTGGGAAGGTATAATTAGGAGCCAAATCTGTCTCACAATGGAATCGGAAACACCTAACAAAGTTGTCGCTCAGTGAGTACAGGCGGAATGACAGGGAACATTACTGGAAGAAACTGCATCACAGTTTTCTCTAGGAATACAAACCAGATTCAGTGATCCTGTACAAGAGAACTTCCAGACATTCACGGATAAATGAAATTAAAGCATGCGTTCATTTTATTTCTGCAAAAGAACTTTGACTGCCTAGTGTTTTCTCTTTATTTTTTAGAGAGGTTTTTGCTAGAGGGTGCTTGTGCTCGCCAGAGAGACAGAAAGCGAGAAATCACCTCCAGGGCGGGGGGTGGGGGATGGCCACTCTGCAATTCCTTCTCCTCCACTGTCCTCTCAGGATCTGGGGCACACATGCACATGCACCTGGTGTGTTTCAAGCCACTGGATCCAGGACTTGAACTGCCATCAGTCATGTGGAAGTCCAGTGATGTAACCATTACACCATCTGCTAATGTTGTCATAATACAGATTTTCCACAAACTTTTTGGAGACTTAAAAAGAATTTTTATTGTGAGAGAGAGAGAGAGCGAGCATTTCCCCAATGGGGGTTGGCCAAGTTGCAATCCCTTTTCCTTCATTTCTCCACGTCAGGATTTTGGGCACACAGAGCTACATGTCCAGCCTGTTTTTGAAATAGCTGAGGCTGAAATTCAGACTGCAGTCACCCCTGTGAGAGCTGGCTCCCCTAACCACTGAGCTATAGGGCCAGCCTGATTGCTCATTTTTAAGATTTTGTGAGCAAGGAGAAATCACAGTGGTGGCACACCTTACATGAGCCTTTGTGAGCAGCCATGAAGGTGGGGAAAAGCTCACGGAGTTATAACTACACTGATTTTGTGTAGCTGCCCCCAGTCTAGTCTCAGGAAATTCTTGGGTGACATTGACACTGCAATGACCTTTGCTTCCCTATGAAGTTTGTGGGGAGCTGCCGGGAGCCATGCCCCAGCCGGGGTGGGTGCACAGGAAGGCAACACGGGTGAACAGGAATCAGACTAAGACCTCATGCCCTTAGCATGTTCTCAGCCGACTACAGCCTGAGTAAACTCAGGACTGTAGCCCTGATGGCCAGAAGTCATGCATATTTATTATAGAAGGAGTTTTTACAGTAGTGGGATGGGTGAAGGGGAGTAAGTGAAATGTTTTGCTCTAAAAGGTAATGTGGTAGGCAGTGAGTTAGCCATGAGCGGGCAGCCCTAAGAGAAAAGAGAAAGGCTCACTTAACCCCAGGTGCCAGGAGGGCGAGGTAATTTGCCATATTAATTCCTTAAGGCTTGAGGGAAGCATACAGGGATAGTTCATAGATTTTCTTTTATCAAAAGGACCCAAGCAAGCATTTTGGTCATTAATACGATAGACTAATTGGGCGATCTAATTGGGGCAACCTGAATCGCACTGGGCGTACGCAATTAGGTGATCAAATTCCTCACTTTACCTGTGAGGAAGGTGCGCAGGTGCAGGAAAGAACGTGTGGATTCAAATGTAAAGGAAGAACATAGTGTAAGGGGCCGCCCACTAATGAATATTCATGACCTCTAGTAATAAGAATAATGGTTGACCAGTATCAAACATGGTTGTCACTTGGCAATCCGCCCGCCCAACAACCTTTTTGGGTGTACTTCCTTTCTTTCCTTTCTTTTCTTTCTATTAAACCTTCTTTTCTATCTACTTCATTTGTGGTTGGGGTTTCATTTTGTGCCTAGGGACAGATCTCTAATTTTAGTGATCTGGACCCAAAGAACCAAGGATTTCACAACGCAGCTCAACACCTTCCCATCTGTTAACAGTAAGGCATTCAAACTATAGGAACGATAATCATAAAACATGACATCTGTTTTGTTTAGGTATAAATAGTCATAATTTTTAGAATGAGGAAGTCCATTTTTTGGGTGTATTCTCTTCTTTGATCTTGATTACCAGGGAGGGTCTTTGGATGAGAGGGCTCCCAGGAATCTTGATCACTTTAGTCCCAGATTGGCTTGAGAATTTGAGCCTCAGGTCAGCTTTTGAGAACTTTAGCTTCAGGCTAGGGTGGTAGCAATTACAGGAGCCTAGAAATAAATCCTGTCTGGTTTAGTAAAGACAAGGGTAGTATATACTAAAGTGAAATACTTATGTTATCTCTGGGGTAGTCTACAGCTAAGAGGGTAAGTCTACATAGGAAAGGAATGTGGTCTTGTGAGTAGCTGAAGGTTGTTGTGTACTTGGGACCCTCTACATGCTGCTAATTACTGTGGCTTGGGGAATGGCAATCTTCCCTCGTCCTGAGAGTAAGGGTGACTTATGGTCTTTGGGGTAACAGCACCTCATGGATGAGTCCCTGAGCCCCCTCCCAGCTACTGAGATTGTTTCGCCCATTAGTAGCTTTAACCTAATGCTTATCTATGTAATCCCTAGTAGGAGAAGTGAATGTGGCATTCTTTATTGACATTTTCCAGGAGGGTGGGGTGAGTCTAATGGGAGTAACTCCTGTTAGCCGCCCTACGCAGCTGCCACCTTAGTGGATCCGCATTCTTTCAGGATTATTGTAAAAGTTATAGTAAGGCTGGGGGTGCCTTTATGGGGTGCTGGGTACGGCAATAAGGCCCATGGCAGAGAAATTGAGTGCAGGACAGTACAACGACACAATATGTGAGGTCCAGAACTCAAAAAACTGTTGACCTTGCAAACAGTTCTCCTCAGCCGAGTCCTTGCTCTAGGTACAAGGGGCAGTTCTTTCATACTCAGCTTGTGTTAACTGCATGATCCCAGCAAGTTGGAGTTTCCAGTACACTCTCTAGCTGGGTGATATTGACGAAGCACTTCACCACTATGAGTATGTTTTCCTAAGAGAAATACCGAGATAAATGACCATCTACTTTGTGACCCTGTTATGAAGCTTCAACATAAGAATGTGCAGAACTGACTTTGACCCATGTCAGACATGCAGTGACAGCTCAATTCAGGTTGCCACTAATCATCTAGGAATTAAGTGACACAGGGACAGGGCCCTGTCAATAATTTCTCTGTGGTGTCCCCAAGACCATGAATCATGCCTGGCCCATGGTAGGCACTGAGCAATACTTCATGAACTAGTACTTCAGTTTTTTTGTGTTTTTTTTTTAAAGAGGTTTTTGCTATAGGGCACGTGCACTTGCCAGACAGACAGAGAGAGACAGAGAGACAGAAAGAGAGAAATCACCCCCCAGGGAGGATGGCCACAGCGCAATCCCTTCTCCTCCATTCTCCTCTTGGGACCTTGGGCACACACGCACATGCACTCAGCATGGGTTTTAAGCCACCGGTTCTGGGATGTGAACTCCGGTCAACTATGTGGGAGTCCAGCGACATAGCCATTATGCTAACTGCTGGTTCCAGTGAGAAAGCAAGCCACCAGATTCAGGACTTGAACCCTGGTCGGTCATGTGGGAGTGTCCAGAGCCTTAACCAACACACCACCTGCTGGTCCCTAGTACTTCACAGTTTTGAGGGAATAAAAGAGATGGGAGAGATTAAAAACAAAAACAAAGAAATTAAGGAGAAAAATAGAGAGGCAAGACATTTATGGGACACAGAAATGGATTGGTGTCTGTTGATGCTAACATGTATAGTATCCTTGACTTGATTGATGTGAAGTGTATTTGTGTTGAATAAATTCACTTTACAACCCAAGTGATGTACAGTGATTGAATGTATAAAATTAAAAAAAAAAAACATGGTTTTTTTGGCCACCAGTAAACGTGGTAGTTAGGGTGTTAAACTCCTATGTGGCCAACCACAGCTTGAAACCCAGACCTTGCAGCTTGCTTTCTCATTTTCTGTATCTCTAAATTTCCCTGTAGCAAATTTAAAAATAATGATAAATAAAATTAATCATGGTTTTCTTAAAAAGTCACATTATCCTACAGCACCAATTTCTCTTGTATATTTAGGTCATTTGGAGTTTTCTTTCTTTCATCCTAAGAAATATGAATAGAATGGGAAATGAGATTTAATCTTGCCTAAATGTTTATGACAGTGTTTCAGGTTCTTGAAGGATGTCCTGCTAGGGCAGCTGCTTGAATCAATCACCCAGAGTTCTGGGAGCACAAAGCATCTTACCTCCTTCACCAGAGGTAGGGAGGTGACCAGGCCTAGGGGGCATCTGAGCCTTGAATATCTCAGCAGAGAATGTCCTGCCTTCATAATTCAGGCTCATAACATAAGCAGGTCATAGGTTTCTGGCTCCCTATATCCTTTGCATTCTGTACCAAGGAGAAAATGTGACCCTTCAAAGTATGAGCCTTCAGGACTTGGTGCACCCCAGCCCAGGCATCAGCTTGGAATTCAAGAAAGGTGGGACGGACCCACCAGCTCCATTCTAGAGCTAGCAGGAGTGGTGAATGCCTTGTGTGTCTCTCAGCTGTGCCGAGCAACCTGGATTGTATTTAAGGGGAAGTGAGGAAGATGACTCAGAGTTCATGGTATGGCATGGGGAAGGCAGGAGTAGGGTATCTTTCAGGCCATCTCTACCCAGCCTTGGACCTATGGTGGATGCAGGTAGTGGCATGTACCCTTCCACAGTGTGGTCACAAGGAGGCACATACCCTGTTGTGTGGCTCTGAAATGATGCTCATGATGACTAACAAGCCCTCACTGTGTGTCAGCTTCTCTCACCTCACAACGATCTGATGTGTTGAGCTCTAGTGATCTCATCATGTATAAGGAAGCTGAGCCCCACAGTGCACCGCTAATAAGGGGAGCGAGGCAGAACAGGAAGCTAAGGACTGTGGCTCCAACCCTCTCCGTGGATTCCACAAGTGTTTCCTGAGAACCGTCAACACTTAAGAGAAACAAGGACACAAAGCCTAATAAAGCCAGAGTTTATTTGGGTGGTGAGAGTTGCAACCAGGTAAATACAGACTCCAGCAGCCTTGAGGAAGTGCTCCACAATCTTACCTTTTATAAAGTTTTTGAAGCAGAAACCACAAGTGGGTGAGGAAATCACATCTTTTCTGTCAAGAATTTGGATTGGGGAAAGTGAGTTAATGAGATGTGTGAACACCAGATTTTCAGCTAGTGGGAGAACCAGAGACAGCAAGGACAGAAAGCCAGAGTCAGGCTTGGGTACTGAAAAACCCAGCAAAAATTTATTTTATGACAAGCTCTAGGGTGAGATCCCACGGTCTGGTCAGAGGGTGGGTGCTGCTTGGTCTTAAAAGGGCCATTGTCCAACAGGTGTTTGCGCAGGTCCTTGTCTGGCCAAGGAAGATCACGGTTTCTGTTCAATTTTGGTGGGTGCACAGAATGGTGAAGGTGGGCAGGTCCGTTGGAATGCAAAGGTGGGAGCCCGTCAGAGTGCAGAGGGCAGATAAGGCTTTCCTTGCTCCCCTTTCCCTCCAGACCCTACAAGGTACCTCCTAGGAAGAGGACTGGGTAACTCAGGGAGTGCCATCCAGCACCTAATAGGACTGGGAAGGAAAGGTAAGTATGACAGTTCCAATGTCAGCTTTAGGGCCTGTGTGTTCTATAATACACCCATCACTAGGTGAGATGACAACCAGTTTGGAGGGAGGACAGCATTTACTTGGGAAATTTACATTTTTGTAAACAGGTTTAGAAACACGAGAAATCAGACTAGAGCCCAGATTCTCATGCCCTCTTGGCCGAGAATGTTAGAAAATGCCCCAAAATAGGACCAGCAGATGGCATAATGGCTTCATCACTGGACTCCCATGTAGTCAACATGGTTCAAGTACTGGATCCGGTGGCTTAAACTCATGCCAGGCACATGAGTGTGTGTGCACAAGATCCTGAGAGGAGAAAGAAGGGATTGTGGTGTGGCCATCCCCCTTGAAGGGTGATTTTTTGCTTTCTGTCTCTCTGTTTCTCTTTCTGGCAAGTGCACGTACCCAATAGCAAAACAAACAAACCTCCAAAAAAGTGTCCCCAAATATCTTTTATTTTGCCAATGGCTTGTGTATGAGGACCTGTGTAATGAAATGGGGATACAATGAACACTATACAAACCATAAATTACCAACAGACACAGAGCCATGTGGGTCAGAGAGCGAGCGCGTGTTTTCGATGTTAGGCTGCATTTTGTCTTAGAGGAGAGTGAACATGTCAACATAGGATGGGCTGAATATCACTGTAGTTGGTGGATATTTGGGTAGTATCAAGTTTAGGCTTTTATAGTTAGTGCTCACTGAGCATTCCCATACTGGGTTCCGAGGGACCACAGGTTTATTCACTCTGGGTTCATATCTGGGAGCACAGATTCTGGGCCATGTGGTGAGTCTGTGAATATTATTTGGAGAAATTGCCAAATTGTTTTTCAAAATGGCTGCAGTGTTTTACATTCCTATTTTTAACATATCAGGGTCGCATATTCTCCACATCTTTGCCAACAGCTGTCATTACCTTTTGTTATAGCTATTCTACTGAATTGCATTTCTAGTTATACGTACTGAGCTTATTTTCACCTGCTTCTTGGCATTTGGTACAAATGTCTGTTGAGTCCTTGTCCATTTTAAAAAATTGGTCAATTGTATTTTTATCACTGACTTATTAAAATTCTTTATATATTTTGCCTATTGGATTCTAATCAGATAAATTAACGTATTTCCTCCTATTTGTTGGTTGTCTTTATTTTCTTCTTGGTGTTATTTGATAGCTTTTAATAGTGCTACTTAATAGATTTTAAAGTTAAAGAAATGCTAGTCATTTTTTTTTCTTTTCTTGATTGTGTTTTGGTGTACTATCAAAGGAATCACTTCTTATTCTTATTCTATGGTCACAAAAAATTTACTTCAATCACATACTAAAAGGGACTGTAATATTTATATGGTAAATATAATTTGTGATTTGTAACTTATAACTGTCAAAGGAAAAACTGAGGCAAAATATGTAAAGCAAAAAGGTTTATTTTGGCCAAAGTTGAGGACTGTGGCTTGGGTGTTTCAATTCAAGTCGCCCTGAATATGAGCACAGAGGACTTACAGGTTTTAGGTGAAAATTACAAACAAGGGAAGAGATGACACCGTTATTTGTCAAAGCTCTACATTTGTCAAAAGACTACAGCAAGGGTGCTGGGACAGCGGTGACAGTGAAATAACCACATCGAGGGGAGGAGGATAACCTCATGGTCATTCAGGGTCAGTGTGCTTGATTCTAAATGAAGTGTGGAGACAGTGAGGCCCACAAAAGCCTGTAGCTGCTAGAAGTGTGCGTGTGTTAAAGGGTACTGCAGCAGGTGTGGTGGGGCCTAATCGTTCATGGCCCTCAAGCCTGCTAAGCTCTCATGGGCCTCGTCTTCCTCAGGTGGACTGTTAGTCCTCTTTTCTCATGGCCTGAAACTAGAGCTTCCAGTTTTAATGCTTATGTGTTTGAGTTTTTCATTTAGAGGTTTTGTGGGTTTTGTTTGTTTGGTTGCCTTTTAAAATTTGGGTCTGTTCAAATGTGAATATCCAAATTTCCCAGCACAGTCTGTTGAATACACCGTTCTTCACTCATTGAAATTTCCTGGCACTTTTGTTGAAGTCAGTTTACTAAAAATGAACGTGTTGATTGCTGGGCCTTTATGTGCCTTCCCATGCCCTGTGTGACTGTCATTGTGTCAGTGCCTCACAGGCTGGATTAGCGACACTTTGTTAGAAAGGCTTGCCATTGACAGTGTGAGTCATCCAATACTGGTTTTCATTTTCAAGATTGCATTGGGGGTTCAGTTTCCTTTCTATTTACAGATGAAGTTCAGGGTGACACCGTTAATTCTGTATAAAAGACTGCTGGGCATGGGAAGGAACTGCATTAAATTTTCAGATCAATGTGTGGAATAATGGCATCCTAATATGACTTGCTGCGATCCTGGAACAGTACCAATCTACTTCGTCAGTCCTTTTAGGAGGACTGGGCCTGTAGTGTAGTGGTTAAGGACTGTGCATAGAAAGCTGAATCCTACGAGGCTAACAGTGGTCCAAATCCTGAATCTAGTGGCTTGAAAAACATACAGGGCAGATGTGCACACCCCAAATACCGATGGGTCAGGAAAATGAAGGGAAAAGGATTGTGCTGTGACCCTGCCCATTAGAATGTGCTTTCTCTCTCTCGCTCTTAAAAATACAGGTACCCTATGGCAATTAACGTTAACCATTACTCATTGTATAAAACTAGATAACAGAGGGAAAGTTCAAAATGTTAGTCACTGAGTCTTTCTTTAAAATGAATTCAAAGAGATAAAAGAACTGGGCCAGCAGTTTCAGACACCAGGCGGACCAAGGCTGCAGGACCTACTGACCTGGTCCTGTCACTCAGCCTCTGGCCCTTTCCCACTAGCCTTTGGACTTTCTGAATATTGGTTATTTGAATAGCACGCGGCCCGCAGATTTCCTTTTTTTGTTATTCTTTGCTTTTGAGGTATTGCTTATTAGGTCAGTTGGAGACTCACCACTCCTTAGAAACAGGGAGGATCTTGGGCCATCCAGGACTAGTTGCAACAGTTAATGTTAATTGTGAGCAACAGATAGGCCAACCCTAAGAGAAATCATCAAATTTCTATTCCTGTACAACTTTTAACACTCAGAAATACCTTAAATAAGTTAGGAAGCAACATATAGAGTACCTGATGACCAGAAACAATCACAGAGGCTCAAGAAATATGAGCAACCAACAAAAGGCCTCTCCCTCAAGGGAAATCATCAAGCCTACATCACCCACAGTCAATACAATGGATGTCGTGGACATGTCTGATAAGGAATTCAGAATATTTGTAGTGACCAAACTAACTGAGATGGAAGAGAAAAGAGTCAAGGAGCTTCAGGAGATGAGGAAGTCCTTTAATGACTTGAAAGAAGAAATGGATACATTAAACAAGAACCAGATGGAACTTCTAGGATTGAAGAATGTGATACAGGAAATCAAAACCTCCCTTGAAAGTATTAAAAGTAGGTTAGACCAGGCAGAAGATCGAATCTCTAATGTAGAAGACAAAACATCTGACCTAGAAAAAAGTATCAAGAAGACTGAGAAAACAACCATGAAAAATGAGGACAATATACGAGGAATACTCGATGCCATCAAGCGCCCCAACATCCAGATAATTGGTATTCCAGAAGAGGAAGAAGATAATAAGGGCCTAGATAATTTATTCCATGAAATCCTAGAAGAAAACTTTCCAAACCTAGAAAGGCATTAAAATATCCAGACCCAAGAAACACATAGGACCCCAGGTAGAATCAACCCAAGAAGATCCTCTCCAAGGCACATCATAGCCAGACTGGCGAAAACAACAGACAAAGACAAGATACTAAAGTTGGCAAGAGGGAAACGTCAAGTTACTTACAAAGGTCACCCTATCAGGCTTACATAGAATCTCTCGGCAGAAACAATGGAGGCAAGGAAAGAATGGGGAAGCATAGTCAAAGTGTTGAATGAAAAACAATTTCAACCAAGAATACTATACCCGGCAAAATTATCTTTCATATGGGAAAAAAAGATAAAAACATTCTCAGATAAACAAAATTTGAAGGAATTTACCAACTCCAGACCAGCTCTTCAAGAGGTTCTGAAGGGAGTACTATACCAGGAAAACTAAGAAATCAGACAGACAGTTATACGAGAACAAAAAGCAACCGAGAAAATGGCTCACTTAATGATAGGATCAGGTATGGAAATATCGATAATTACATTGAATGTCAATGGATTAAATTCTCCAGTTAAGAGACATAGACTGGCTGAATGGATAAGAAAACAGAAACCCTCTATCTGTTGCCTACAAGAAACTCAACTTATGGATAAAGATAGACATAGACTAAAAGTACAGGGCTGGAAAAAGATATTCCATGCAAATGGAAATCAAAAAAAGGCTGGAGTACGATATTGATCTCAGACAAAATAGATTTCAAAACAAAGACTGTAAGAAGAGACAAAGAAGGGAATTATATAATAGTAAATGGAGTAATCCAACAAGAAGATATAACCCTTATAAATATCTATGCACCCAACTCAGATGCACCTAAATATGTGAAGGAAAGACTGCTAGAGCTAAAAGGAGAGATAGGGAGAAATACTATAATTGTTGGAGATCTCAACACCCCATTATCTCCTTTAGACAGATCTTCTAAACAGAAAATAAATAGAGAGATACAGGACTTAAATGATACTATAAGTCGAATGGGCTTGACAGATATCTATAGAACTTTCCACCCTACATCCACAACATATACATTTTTCTCACCCCGGCATGGAACCTTTTCAAAGATTGATCATATGTTAGGACACAAATCAAGTCTTTACAGATTCAAAGGCATAGAAACTGTATCCAGCATCTTCTCTGACCATGATGGAATTAAACTCAAGATTAATTTCAAGAAACAACTCCGAAAATACACGAACACATAAAAACTGAACAACCTACTTCTGAATGACTTCTTCACTACTGAAGATATTAAGGCTGAAATAAAGCAATTTATGGAAACAAATGATAATGAGTACACAAGTGTCCAGAATCTATGGGATACAGCTAAAGCAGTCATAAGAGGGAAATTCATAGCAATTAGCGCACATAAGAAAAGGATGGAAAGATGGCAAATAGATAACTTATCATTATGCCTCAGAGAATTGGAAAAACAACAATAAGCGAACCCCCAAAATGCCAGGCGAAAAGAAATAATAAAGGTTCGAGCAGAAGTAAATGAAATAGAAAATAAACGAACCATACAGAAAATAAATGAAAACAAAAGCTGGTTCTTTGAAAAGATTAACAAGATCGACACACCATTGGCTAGACTGATCAAGAAGAGGAAAGAAAGAAACCAGATTAATCAAATATGTGATGAAACAGGCAATATTACTACAGACATAGTAGAAATACAGAATATCATTAGAGGATACTATGAGTGACTATATGCCACCAAACAAGATAACTTGGAGGAGATGGACAAATTCCTGGATGCATATAATATACCAAGATTGGATCAGGAGGACATAGAGAACCTGAATAGACCCATAACAAGCCAGGAGATTGAATCAGTAATAAATAACCTCCCAACAAAGAAAAGTCCAGGTCCAGATGGCTTCACTTCTGAATTCTACAAAACTTTTAAGGAAGAGTTAACCCCTATCCTACTAAAATTATTTCTAAAGATTCAAAAGGAAGGAAACCTTCCAAATTCATTTTATGAAGCCTCCATCATCCTCATCCCCAAAACAGATAAGGACATGACAAAAAAGGAAAACTATAGACCAATATCATTGATGAATATAGATGCAAAAATTCTCAACAAGATACTCGCAAATCATATCCAACAACATATAACAAAGATCATTCATCATGACCAGGTAGGCTTTATACCAGGGATGCAAGGGTGGTTCAATATACGCAAGACCATAAATGTAATACACCACATTAACAGAAAGAAAGATAAAAACCATATGATCATCTCAATTGATGCGGAGAAAACATTTGACAAAATACAACATCCTTTTATGATTAAGACTCTCAGTAAGATTGGTACAGAAGGGTCATTTCTGAAAACAATAAAAGCAATCTATGAAAAACCTACAGCTAATATTATACTGAATGGAGAAAAGCTGAAAGCTTTTCCTCTGAAAACAGGTACTAGGCCAGGCTGCCCACTTTCTCCATTGCTCTTTAATATAGTACTGGAAGTCTTAGCTATTGCAATCAGAGAAGAGAACAATATTAAAGGCATTTGAATAGGCAAAGAAGAGTTGAAAATATCTCTATTTGCAGATGACATGATGGTATACTTAGAAGACCCAAAGGTATCCATGAAAAAGCTTCTTGAAGTAATAAGTGAATACAGTAAGGTGGCAGGATACAATATCAACATCCAGAAATCTATAGCATTTCTATTTATGAACAACAAGTTGAACGAAGCCAAGCTGAAGAAAGGAATCCCTTTCACCATAGCCACAAGATGTATAAGATACCTAGGGATAAACCTAACTAAGAAAGTTAAAGACCTTTATAAAGAAAACTATGAAAATCTTAAAAAAGATATTGAAAGTGACATTAAAAAGTGGAAGGACATCCCATGCTCCTCAATTGGAAGAATTAACATAATCAAAATGGCAATTCTACCCAAATTAATCTACACGTTTAATGCAATTCCAATCAAAATACCAGAAAAATTCTTCTCAGATCTAGAAATGACAATCATAGAATTTGTCTGGAATCATAAAAGACCTCATATTGCAAAAGCAATCCTGCACAAGAAGAATGGAGTAGGAGGCATATCACTCCCTGATCCCAAGATATACTATAAAGCTGTGGTCATCAAAACAGCATGGTATTGGCATATAAACAGACATGCAGACCAATGGATGCAGCCAACTGATCTTTGACAAAGGATATCAGTCAATCCATTGGGAAAAGGAAAACCTCTTTAGTAAATGGTGCTGGAATAACTGGGTATCCACCTGCAGAAAGATAAAACTGAATCCCCATCTTTCACCATTAACAACAATCAACTCAAAATGGATCAAAGATCTGAACCTAAGACCTGAAACAATAAAACTACTGGTGGAAAATGCTGGGGAAACTCTGGGAGACAATGGAGTAGGCAAAGACTTCTTAAATAAGACCCCCAAAGCACAGGCAATAATCCCTAAAATAGACAAGTGGGACTATATTAGACTAAGAAGTTTCTGCACAGCAAAAGACACAATATCAAGTGTGAACCGACAACCCTCAGAATGGGAAAATATTTTTGTTAAATATGCCTCAGACAAGGGACTGATAACCAGAATTCACAGGGAACTCAAGTGCCTTATGTGAAAAAAAAAAATGATTAACCCAATTAAAAGATGGGAAAATGAGCTGAACAAAAATCTCTCTAAGGAAGACATATGAACAGCCAAAAAGTATATGAGGAAATGCTCAGCACCCCTCATCATAAGGGAGATGCAGATAAAAACCACAATGAGATGCCATCTAACCCCTGTCAGAATGGCAAAGATGAAGAATATAAAAAGTGATAAGTGTTGGCGGGGATGTGGTGAAAAGGGAACCCTCCTACACTGTTGGTGGGAATGTAAACTAGTTCAACCACTGTGGAGAACAATATGGAGGTTCCTCAAAGATCTACAAATAGAACTACCATTTGACCCAGCAATCCCGCTTCTGGGTATTTACCCGAAAGACAGGAGAACACTCCATCAGAAAAGTGCTTGCACATCAATGTTTATTACAGCATTATTCACAATTGCCAAGACATGGAACCAACCTAAATGTCCACAAACTGATGAATGGATTGGAAAAGTGTGGTATATATACTCTATGGAATACTACTCAGCCATAAAAAATAACAAGACCCTGGAGTTTGATAGAAAGTCGTCAGATATGGAGGATATATTGCTGAGTGAAGTAAGCCAGGATATGAAAGAAAGATATTGTATGTATCCACTCAGTATATACCGACTACCCGCACTCTATGGTAGAGAGCGAAAAATTGGAGGATATAAAAGCAGTGAAAGTACTTAATGAGAATAGGACAGTGTGGAATGGGGGGGGTGAGGAGAAGAGGATAGAGAAAGATAGCAAGAGAACAATAGAGAGGCAAGACATTAGTGAGAAACAGATATGGCTTATTACCTTTTGATGATGACATGTATAGTGTTCTCAGCTGGATTGGTCTGAGAAATATTTCATGATGGGTAAAGTCAAATGAGAAATAGTGATTGGCTGTTTTAAAAAATAATTAGAATAATAATAATAATGATTGGGAAAAACATAGAAAAGATATTGAATGATGAAGTGGGGACATTAATGTCTCTGTATTGACTGACATGCATGGCATTCTCTTTTGAAAAAGCAATGTAATACACTGTAAAATTATATCTAATCCAATGTAATATAAAGAAGATTATTATTATAATAAAAATAAAAAATAAAAAATAAAAAAATGCTTGTAAATATTATTTATGTTTTTAATTTTGTAAAATAAGGACTTCTTTTTAACCACAAAATCACCTCCTAAAATAAATAAATAAAAATAAAAAATTATAAAATGAGAAGAGGGAAAAAAAAGAGATAATAAAGAACTTTGTTGAGCCTATAAATCACCAAATTGCATACTTTACCATGACTTCACTTTTCAACATCTCTTTCAAATTTTGTTTTCTCCTTATGTTTTCAAGAACTTATTTCTTTATTTGCAGTACAGTACTAGGGTCTTAAAAGGCCTTACAGTGAATAAGTAAACGTTTTCTTTTTCTACCTCTCTAATGAGTTACTGTTATGTCTAATTTGGCCTATTTCTAACTAGACCAAGCACTGATTCTACAGACATTTTCAGATTATAAACTTTTATCTCCTACAGTCCTCTATGTGGAAATGACAAATTCTTCTTCAACTGGCTTTGTTAAGATTACCTTTGTTTTTAAAAAAATCCATCCTCATTAATTTCTGAGACTTTCTGTTGTCTGATTTGCAATCCTTTTGTTTATCTTTAGAGCTGTACTTCACAGACAAGAACGTCATAGACAGCTCAATACATCGTGACAGCAGAGGGCAGCCAGCCACAGACTCGGGTCCGATTCCCAGCTGGTGAGAGTGAGCCATGTGTGCTTGACTTCAAACTAACAAGGGGGGCAGAGACTCCTTCCACTCTTCCCTGATGGCTTCTATCCAACACAAGGCAGTGCCATGGTGGGGGGGGGGGGGTGGTGACAGTATAAATGGGGTTTGTGGAGGGTTAGGAAAAGCAGTTCCTCTCTATGAAGCTGTGTGAGAATAAACACGGGGAGAGCTGGAATTCCTCAGCAAAGGCCAATTTCAGAGGGACGCAGGGAGTCACAATCTATGCTTTGGCCAAGGACTAGAGTGCAAAAGTCGGGGAATAGGATGACCATGACTTGGAAAGGGGCATTTTTTTTTTTTTTTTTTTTTTTTTTTGAGAGGTTTTTGCTATAGGGTGCGTGCGCTCGCCAGACAGACAGAGAGAGACAGAGAGATAGAAAGCGAGAAATTGTAAGGGCGCCGGCCGCCTGGCTCGGCGCGCTTTCTGTCCAGCGTATACGCGACCCCCCAATCAACCACAAGAGTCGGTTCTTGATGCAAAATGCAAGAGGTTTTATTTTTCCAGCCGGCTGGGGTCCAAGCAAACACCCAACGCAGCAGGCCTGAGCGAGAACCCCGTTTTTAGGGTTATAGGTCTTTTTATAAGCAGGAGAAGGTATGCGGAAGTTTAACGGGTAGTTCATTTCTAGGGAGAAGAGTGGCAGTCTTGTGACACACGTGCATGGGTTGTCTTTCTAGTTCCATGTCCACATTCCTTTTGCTCCATTCCTGGAGCATAATCAAGTCTGTCGGGGCAGTTTATCACAAGGGCAGTTTATCACAAGGGCGTCCGGCAAAAGCAAAGGTTAAATTTTATCTCTACAGAGCAGAAGGACATAATTTAAATTTATTCTTACAAAATCACCCCCCAGAGGGGATGGCCATGCCGCAATCCCTTCTCCTCCATTCTCCTCTCAGGATCTTGGGCACGCACACACACGCCCCCGGCGTGAGTTTAAGCCACCGGGTCCGGGACTCAAAACACGGTCAACTACATGGGAGTACAGTGACATAGCCATTACGCTAACTGCTGGCCCCAGGAAAGGGGCATCTTTTAAGACTTACAGAAACCTGGGGTGCAGGAGAAACACCCCACACACCTAGCAGTGTCCTCGTAGGCTGCAACCTGAAACCTTCACATCTCCTCTATGGAGCACCCCACACTAAAGTGCTCCTTCTGGGAGGGTGTGGGAAGGGGATGGAGAAGGTGGCAGAGCCCCCAGTCCATGTGATAAGCAGCAAGGTGATCCTGAGATGTGTCTCTTCACAGCCCAGTTAAATGATATATATATAATATATACTGAGTCAGCACTCTAAGACCAAAACTGAATGACTGAAGGATATAGAAACACAGTAAATGGTTATGAATAACAGATATAGTGTGGGAAGAGGATACATGAAGGACTATAGTCTGAAGGAGGACATGAAGAGGAAAAAATAGACAAAGCATTAATGGGACAAAGAAATGTAGTATTATCTATTGACGATAACTTTATAGTATTATCAACTGGACTGGGGAGAAGTGTACACATGTTGGAATATTCACTTTGCAAGCTAAGTAACGTGATTGAATGTATAAAAGAATTTGAAATAAAAATAAAGATATTTGATATTACCAAAAGCAGATTAGTTGCTATTAATATTAATATTGTTTCTATGATTGCTTCTGGTATTAAGCTATTAGCATTAAAATTGGAACTATTAATTCTATTGATACTGGTATACTATTGTAAATTAAATGTTTTCAGTTGTTTTCTATTGATAAGATGCCGGGGACCAGCCTCGGCGTGGGTGGGTTATCTCGACAGAGGCGGCGCAGGTGAACAGAAGACACAGGCCTCGATGCTGTTTCACGCATGTCCTATGCCAGACACTCCCCAAAGATCGCTCTCTGAGGAGTGACAACTGCTAGGAATCATCATGCCTTTTTATTGAAAATGTGTTACATGCAATGAAATGGGAGAGGGGCTAGGTGCTTCAATTATCAGCTCATAAAGGTTTTAACAAAAGGGAACATAGATTCTATTCAGGGTTGGATTAAGGGTGGGTGTCGTGCATTTCCGCAATTGTAGGTGGGTCTCCATAGAATGCAGTTTCAGGAAGGTGGTTCCAGTAAGCAGCAGCACAGCAGCCATCTTGTGATTACTAGGAATGGCTCTGAGAAAAGAAAATCTCAAGAATAGATATTAGTTCCTATGGATCTTAATAAAGAATAATACATAGTTTTATAAGGATCTAAAACTTGATTTGAGGAGTCCTAAAATATTTATCTATTTCGCTTGGTGAGGGCAGGGGGTGGTCCTGGGCCAGTTTTGGCCTAATCCTATTTTACATAAAGAAAGGATTAAGTTTACCTTAAATGTATTTTGAAGGGCCTTCCAAAGACCATTTCCACCTAGATAGAACTTCAGCCCACCCTCTACTGTGACCATGGAGATAAAGCATAGTAATTAATAGTAGGTGATTATAGCAAAGGGGAGTGGTCGGGGGAGTTCCTGGAAAATTTTATTATATACTCAGGATGTATAAGAGAGCTATGCAATTCTTTTATAGTAGTAAGTTGGGGAGTCAGAGGGGGGTCGCTTCCCAGCAAGGCTACCAGTTTTCTGGAGCAAATAGCAAGCAGTTGCTGACATGTTAATTGACCCAAGCTTTGTTCCAAGGTCAGGGGGGTGCACAACAGTGGCCTTGCCAGCATATTGATCTGACCGGAAGCGGAGCTCAAAGGCCTGGGGGGGCTCAGATAGATCCTGGGGCCTCGCCGGGTCGGACTCCTCCAATAAGAAATAACATTAAGTTTTCTAAACATTATCTCATTTATTCCTCTCAATTGTTATATTCTGAGTTATCACAAATATGTATGTTATCATGACAGTACCATGGACCGAGGAGAAGTAAAACAACTTCACCAAGATTACAGACACTAAAAAAAGAATGATTATAAAAATTCAAATCTTTCTGACTATAAAGCCTGAGATTTAAGCCATTAAAAATATAATATGGGTGCGATGAGCACATAGCATTGTGGCTATGGCACTGGATCTCACATGGCTGACATCATGGTTTGAGTCCCAGACCCAGTGGCTTGAAAAAGACACCAGGGACATGTGTAAGCATATACTAATCCTGAGAGCATTGTCTCATTGTCTTTCTGGATCTGTCTCTGTTCAGGAGCACATACTCCCTATGGCCGTGTGTGTGTGTGTGTGTGTGTGTATGTATATATATATATATATATATATATATATATATATATATATATATAGTTATAGTTATTATGATACATACTCCTACAAAAAATTGATACTACAGAGACATAAATGAAAGTAGGCACAGAGTGACTGTAAATATGATAGGCTTTAGCTATTAAGAGAAAACTGAATTAACAGACATTTCAAGGAGAGTAGAGAATCCCACCTTGAAATACTTGACCATGAGGATTTTCAATGAGAAGACAGCCACTCAGGCTAGATGGTCTCAGCCTGTCTGGAACACATGGTCCCCAAGGACCTGACTGCCCTTGGCCTGCCCTGATTCACACACTCTATATATCTTATGAATGGACACCAAATATTATACCTATTGTAACATTCCTTTTTCTCTCATTTTCTTCCTTTATCCTTACCCAGTAATTGATTATTTCCCAAGGCCAAGCAGTCTCCATGATGGACTGATCTTTTTTAACTCCATATACCTGCAGTGGATGTTTCTTTGGATCCAGACACAGCTCATCCCAACCTCACCCTGTCTGAGGATAGAAGACATGATTCTACAATACCCAATGTTGCTGAGAACGGCAATGCCTCAGCACACCAAGGGCAAGGGCAATCTGCAGCCGTCTTCAGTGTTCTGGGTCAAAACTGCTTTACCACAGGGAGGCATTATTGGGAAGTAGAAGTAAATATAGGAACAGCAGTTGAACTTGGAACTAGATGGGCTCTGGGTATTTGCTCACAGAGAGTGAAGAGAGAGGGGTGCTTTAAAGAAAGTGCAGAGAAGAATTTCTGGGTCATGGTATGTGAGGAAGGGAAAACCATGGTTCCCACCTTCAAACCGGGGTTTCTGTCACTGAGGCAGCACCCCCACAGGATAGGAGTTTTCCTGGGCTGGGAGGGTGGGGACCTGTTCTTTTACAACATGGTTGATGGGTCTCACATTTATTCCTTTACTGGAATCACTTTCTGTGGAGTCCTCTGTCCTTATTTTAGCATTCGGGGAATTGGCACATCGATGACCATATGCTTGGCTTCCGGTGGCACTGAACATTGTCCTGATTCTTCTCAGAAGACCTCTGTGACTCATTTAAGGAGCTGTGTTACAGATGTCCCCCAAGAAGCCAAGTCTCTCTTACTTTCCTAAGCAGCCGAGAGTCAGCCTCCTTGGCAGCTCTGCTGTCTCTGCTCAGGTTTGTTATGGGAATGTTATCCAAGAAAGCAGTGCTTGGGTCCTGAGACCAGTTTTATTCCCTGTGATTTCAGCCTAAAGAGGTGAGGCAGAAATAGAAAAGGGATGACTGAATAGTACCTAGGGAAATTTCCTCTACTGTTACAACTGAGGAAATAAAATCTCCTTATAGGAAGCAGCAGTTTGTCACAAGAAAACTCTAAACAAATACAAGGGACTCTCTCCTGTTTTGATGCTCAATATGTATTGAAATATTTTAACTATATTACAAAAAATCACTTTTAACATTTTTCTTGTTAAATATGAGAGAAGGAAAGTATTTGAGTGGAAGCATCATAATTGAGGGAATTCTCGATTCATATTGTCAGTGTCGAAGATATACAGAAATCTAATTAAATCCTTTGAAGTTAATAGCGCTACATTTTTATACTTCAGACTTTAATGTTCCATCAACTTCTAATCTTAGGGTTTTAGAGGGGGTGAATTCTGATACATAATAGTATATCTTTTGGGCAGAAGTCTAAATATTCCAGGAGGATGAGCCAGATTTTTTTTCTTTATACATGGATTATGAGTAATTTTTATTTTCTCTTCTATAAATTTGCATGTACCTTTTTTTTTTGAGAGATTTTGCAATATAGCACATGTGCTCACTGAGAAAGAAGAGAGACAGGAAGTGAGAAATCATTCCCCAAGTGGGATGGCCATGACATAATCCCTTCTCCTCCATTCTCTTCTTGGGCACACATGCATAGGCATCCAGTTTTAAGCCACCGGGTCCGGGACTTGAACCGCAATTGACTACATAGGAATCCAGCAGCATAATCACTACACCATCTGCTAGTCTCATGTGTGTAACTTTTAAAATTAAAATTCTATTTCTAATTTTATTATAGTTTTACATATTTATGGGTTATCATGGGGTTTTTTGGTCAGAACATAAACATGTGTAATACTCAAATCAGCATAAACTCATCTCAAATATTTAACCTTACTTTGTATTATAAGTTCATAGAGATAGAAAGTATATTTGCAGTTATCTGAGGAGGAGTGCTAAGGAGAAGGGAAAAATGGGAAATAACTGCCTAATGAATATGCAGTTTGCTTTGGGGGCAATAAAAGTATTTTGGATCAAGGTCATGAAGACGGTTTCTCACATTACAAATGTACTAGAACTACTGAACTGTACACTTAAAACTTGTTAAAATGATGTATTTTGTTGTGTATTTTATCATAATTAAAATTTTCTAATTAAATAAAATGTGTAAATAATTGTGTGAGAGTGATACAATTTCAAACATAAATTTATTACTTTAAAAATAGAGAAAAAATATTATGACCTGAAAAGAAACTTTATAATGTCACAGATGAATAATTTTGAAAGGACACAAATACCTCTTTGATCTCTACCTCTCAAAAAAGGAACAGAGGGCATGGCAGGTGGTGTGGTGGTTAAAGGTGCTGGACTCCCACGTGACCGATATGGTTCAAGTCTTGGACCTGGAGACTTGCTTTCTCACTCTCTCTCCCCCTCTCTCTGATCTGGAAAATAACAATAAAGTTAAATAAAATAATTCTTAAAAAAGAAAAAAGAAAACAATAGAGTGTCAGTGGAAGGTGTTCCTCATTCTCACTTAATAAGTTTTTTTTTTGAAAGTTTTTTTTTTGCCATAGGGCATGTGTGCTCGCTGAAAAGACAGAGAGAGACAGAGACAGAAAGGAAGAAATCACCCCCTGGGTGGATGGCCATGCTGCAATCCCTTCTCCTCCATTCTCCTTTCAGGATCTTGGGCATGCACACCCACACGCCTGGCATGAGTTGAAGCCACCGGGTCTGGGACTCAAACCACAGTCGACTATATGGGAGTCCAGCGACATAGCCATTACGCTAACTGCTGGTCCCACTTCATAAGATTTTAAGAGTCTTCCCCAAAGTCTTTCTTTTCCATATTTCTTTTTCTTCTGTGTATAGTTCCTCTTTTTTAACTCGTATGAGTTTTAAATATTTTTGCTGTATGTTCATATATTTCTAATGTTTGCTTTAAAATGATTAAATTTTGACTTTATCTTGGTCTAAAAATAAAATTCACATTTTTGTATCCTTTTACATAATTGATTTTTTTCCTGTATTAGAATTTCTAACAATTTCGTCACTCCATATCCTCTATTAACTTTGTGAAAATCTGGAGTAGAGATTTCACAACACTTTATATGATTGTATATTTTATTTTTCCAGTTTTCTATTGTTTTTTGTTTTATAATTTGTTTTTATTCCATTAGTGTCCATATCTACAGCACACAATACATTTTTTTTTTTGTTTGAGTCTTTTGATATAGGGCGTGTGCGCTCGCCAGAAAGACAGAGAGAGACAGAGAGATAGAAAGCAAGAAATCACCCCCTTCCAGGGTGGGGGAGATGGTGATGCCGCCATCCCCTCACCTCTCAGGATCTTGGGCACTTACCCACTGGCCTGAGTTCAAGCCACCAGGTCCGGGACTTGAACCACGGTCGACTACATGGGAGTCCAGCAACATAGCCATTATGCTAACTGCTATTCCCCCCACACAAAGCATGGCTTTTTTGAAATAGGCATGCAATATGTGACAATCTAATCAGGTATATTATCATGAACATTTTCAACAGAGAATTTTATATTCTTGTGTCTGTTAAGTTTTTCTTTCCTAAGTCCCTCCCACACACCTTTGACTATCCAGCTCCCTCCCCTACTGTCTTTGGTATCTACACCTGTCCTAATATTATATGCTCAGATCTTTCCATTGGTGCCATAGAGTGCATTCAAGATACAACTAATATTTCAGCAACCACATTTTTCTCTATTAAGTCACATATTTCTTTTTCTCAGATCCACTTATGTGGACAACAAATTGTTCCATCTTAAAGAAATAAAATACCTTATTATTCTTTTCTTTTCAAATGAAGTGATACAATAATCTTTTAAAATCTCTTTTTCTTTGATACTTGAGAACAAAGACTTTGACAATGAAATGTATCATACAGATAGAATGAAGAAAATTAAGAGAATATTCTATTTCTCCATACATGTTTCTTATACTAAATGTCTTAATAAAACACTGTTCCCTCATATCCATCACCCTTATTAAGATACTTTTTTCCCTGTCCATGACTAGTTGCACATATCAAATCTCAAACTGGTTTATCCTATTAGGCTAGACAAACTCCCAACTTAATGGTATTACATCATGGGATATTTGAGAGGTAATTAAGTCATGAGGGTGGAGCCCTCCTGAAGAAGATTACAAACCCTATGATGGAGACCCCAGTGCATATTTGCCCCTCTACTCCCTACCCATATCATTAGAGAAAATACCCAGTCACTGGTCAAACTCAATGGAAAGCCCTCCCCAGAGCCTGACCATTCTGGTACCAAAACCTTATACTTCCAGACTCCAGAACTATGAGAAAGAAATTCCTGTTGATATAAGCTACACAGGCTACATTGCTTTGTTTGCCTCACAAAGAAGTGATAGTGTTACTTCTGGTCAGAAGTGAGTGACTACCCACTGTGTGTGCTGAACCATTGAGGGCACTTCCACTGCATGGACTGACAGAAGTACATGGTCTGATTGTAGATATCGAAAGGTTTATTCTCAGGGACAACAAGGATAAAATCTTAATTTTTAAAATTAAAAAAAAATTTTTATTTCATATTCTTTTATACATTCAGTCATGTTATTTAGCTTACAAAGTGAATAGTCCAACGTGTACATTTCTCCCTAGTCCAGTTAATAATACTAGAAAATTATCTTCAACAGATAATACCACATTTCTTTGTCCCATTAATGCTTTCTGTTTCTATTTTTCTTCTAAATGTCCTTCCTCAGACTCTACTGTTTCACCCACAGTATATCTGGTATTCACAACCATTTACTGTGTTTCTACATCCTTTAGTCAATCAGTTTCAGTCATAGAGTACAGACACTTAGTATATGTTAAGTGGGGACATTCGATGTCTCTCCTTCATAGCCTGGCTTGCTTCACTCAGCAGTAAATCTTTCATATTCATCCACTTTCTGTCAAAAACCAGGGTCTTGTTTTTTTTCTTTTCTTTTTTTTTTTTAAATCACTGAATAGTGTTCCATAGAGTATATATGCCACAGTTTTTCAATTCATTGATCTATTTGTGGACACATGGGTTGGTTCAGTGTCTTAGCAATTGTGAATGATGCCACATTAAACATGGATGTGCAAGCACTTTCCTGATTATGAATTCTTCTGTCCTTTGGGTAGATACCAAGGAGTGGGATTGCTGGATCACAGGTTTTACCTTCTACGTTGGAGATTCGATCTTCAGCATGATTGAATCGACTTTTATTACTTTCAAGAGATTTTGATTTCCTGTATTACAGATTTCATCTCTAATAGTTCCATCTAATTCTTTCTTAGAGTGTCCATTTCTTCTTTCATACCGTGGAAGGACTTCCTAATATCCTTTAGTTTGTTTTCTCTTTTCTGTTCAAAGACATAGAATTTTGCCACCATAAATATACTAAATTATTTCTCTGACATTTTGGTAACATCTTCTGTTTTTTCAAGAGATGAAGGGGAGTTATCATGTTCTTTTGATGGAGAAATATTTCCTGGTTTATTCAGACCTGTCGCTCTTCTACTTTTAGCCGTAGAGAGATATATTCACTTTTGAATATCCTTTCGGAGAATGTTTCTTTGGCTAGGAGCAAGTGTGTTTCCCTTCTGCTGTGGACTGATGTGTGCCAAAGTCTTTCTTCTGTTGTGTTTAGCAATGTGGTCTCCAGAGGAGTATTCTATTCCAGTATCTGAAGAGCAGTATCACCTTTTTCGCAGGTGGTTCAGTAGAAGAAAGGATCCCAGGGAACCTTACAATACTAGCGTATTTCAGAACTGTGATTCTTGACCCGTCTATTCCCTCTGGGATGGTGGAGAATTAGGAGGAGGGGACAATGTAAGAGGGAAGAATGTATGAAAGAAAATAAAGAAAAAGTTGCATGCCACATGCTATTAGGGCAGTAGATGGAACGGGCACTGCTGGCGAGTGAGCAGAGGTCTGTCTTGCTGAAGAAATGGGCTATGGGGTGGGGGGAGCTAGCTGCAGCTTGAGTTGGGGCCAGTGGTGGCCCTACCTTAGAGTCCCTTGCTGGTCACTGAAATCCCATTTGATTTTAAAATCTTGCTTGTGCAGAGTGGAAAGTTAGGACCAAAGGGAGAGTCGCTTTCCAAGATTACACTGTTAGGCCCTGGGTTTTTGGGAGTCTTAGTCCCTGATCATCCCACTTCTCTTTGCAATTCTCTCATCTCTGAGCTTGAGCCTTGTCTACCCATGACACCAAACCATGAACTTTGTAAGTTTAATCACCTGATGGGAGTTGTGGCTAGCAAGTTCCCCACTGTTCATATGAGGAGATGTGAGAGGCCATGAAAGACACAATGGCTTATGGGTCACAGAAATCAGGAGAAACACATGGGTCTGATTCCTGCTACATCTTGTCAACTGGTGCAGTGTTAGCATTCAGGAGGGTGATGGGAGGGCCATGTGTGTATAATTGCATAGTTAAGGAGTTCACATGGGGAGGAGGGTGAGCAGTCATATCCCTAGAGCAGCCTTTGAGCAGGTCTTACTGAAGGAAGTGACCAAGATCATGGAATCTTGATGAAGTGACCTCACTTCCTTGGTAACAGACACTAACAGAATTTAGATCTCTGGTAACTGGGCATCCACATTCTAGAGGCCAGTTCTAGCCAGTTCAGTTGATGGGAAATGCTCAAAGGGGAAAGATGTTTTCTTGCTGCTCTTCACTGTGCCCAGACTTTTCTCCCAGGGCCACCAAGAAAAGGAATCTTTTCCAGAGATTCCTAGATTGGATGAGCCCTGCCATCAAATGCCTCTGGCCATCTGGCCAGGAACATTCACAGGTAACACAGGACAGCTCAGGGCACATCCATCCAGGTCAGCCCTCCCTGAGTTCATCTGGGCAGCCCCACACCCCACCCCCAGCCCCGTATGTATATATAGGGACATCAGGAGAGGAGGGGACTTTACATGGGCAGAACCAGGCAGTTGGAACTCTGGCAAGTCTGCCCTGTTTACATCTATAGTCGTGGCTGGCAGGATAGCAGAGGGACTGTTGAGACCAAGTTTGTCTACCCACATGTTTTCCCGGAGACCTCATACTGTGGTCTGATTCCTCCCTGGCAGGAGATCTATGAAAATGCCCCTAAACGCCTGATTGGGGAAGCAGAATTGTTCATGGGAATGTCCCCTCTGGGGACAGCCAGAGAGGCTGTTGATCCACCTTGGCCCGGCTGCCAGGCATTCCCTTCTCAGAGTTCCCCAGAAGAGATCAGCGAAGAGATATTTCACGTGTCCCACCACATCATCTTTCTGGGTAGTGGGCAATTTGGCCACAGCAACCACTATAGCCAACGCTGGTCTCAGGTGAGAGCGGGTACTGAAAGGTTCCACAGAAAACGACCTGTGGTGACCTGGGTAATCACAGATCCAAACCTGAACATATAGATTCCCTGGGGGCTCTTCTAGGAGCTTCCCACTTAGGTCACACACAGTCTTATCCCCAGAGGAACCTGGCTTCTGACAACTTAGTTCCTTGTCAAGTCCTTGATCACACACTTACAGGAATGTCAGAGGAAACAGTTCTGTGATTTTCCCATGTTCCGCTAGGACAACTTTGCTTCCAAGTCCCTGCTGTTGCTACTGCCCTAGCTTCTCACATGAGGAATCCAGGTAGCAGCCGGCTCCCGTTCCTCTCCAGGCCTTCTCCAGGACAACTAACTAACACTCTTACTAGGAAGGCTTTACACAAAATGGGGGATGACAAGAAGAAAGTTAAGCTGTCATCACGTGGAATCTGTCATCTGAGTGAACACAGCGCAGCCCCATTGGTCAGAGCTGTGCCCTCACATGTCTCCATCATATTTCACACGAGAGGTTCTCCCTGCAGCTCCGCCTTTCAGTGCTGCTGGAATGAGATGTGACCCTCGCACTTCCACTTCTGCCATACTGCAGGGAACATCCCAGGTCATCACTCTAGGCTCTACCTGTTTGCTAGGGCTGCCATTACACACGGCCACAGGCTGGTGGCTTTCACAGCAAGTTTATTTCCTCATGATTCCTGAGGCTAGAAACCAACATGGAGGGCTGTTTCTCCACAGCTGACCAAAGACCTTGAGGAAACCTTGAAGATGCTGATTGTTCAGTCTTTCACTTCCCCCATATCAAATTCAACTCTGAAATCTTAGAACCTTCCTCAGCATGGACACTCAGGCCCTCCACATCACACATCCCTGCAGGGTGGCATTCTCCTCTCAGCTCCACACCCCAGTCCTCATGGGTTCCTGGTGCCATCACTGACCTAAGCCCCTCTTTTCCCTTAGGATGGGAAGAAGTCAGTCTCTGGTCTCTGGGAGGTCAGTACTCTGAGGACCCTCCAGTCAGGCACCAGGAAGACTCTGGGGGAGTTGCTGGTCCCCGCTGTCAAGGAGCTGTCTTTCTCATACTTTGCCAAGATCCTCTGTTACATACAGGACTTTACCACCATCCCCCAGTTCCTGGACTGGTTCTTCGGCAGGTGTGTGTGGGTCTCCTTCAGGGCACATTGCTGACTCTGTCACCTACGAGAGATGCCTGGGAAAGTTAGAGCAGCCTCAGCTCCATCTGCTCCATGTGAAGGTAGGGCTGAAGAGGGTTGGCATCATCTCTGCCCAGTGACACATCTGTCATTGCCAGAATAGCCACAGACGCCTTGTGTGTGGGCTGCAGCTCTCTCTGCACAGGTGGAAGAAGACCCGGGGCCCAGAACATACACTGGTATCTGGGAGGGCAGAGTGAATGGAGGGGCTGGCTTCTGACTCTGCTTCCCACACGCCTACCCCTAGGACAATGGATTCCTTCACAGTCAACTGGCCCTACATGTTCTCGGGAGATCTTGATGATCCCTCACATGTCCTCACATTGAAAATTAGGGTGGCCAGTGTGCAGGTCGTCCTGTCTGGATCAGGGCTAGAACACCACCTGCACATCACTCTCACTCAGCTACAATGGCCGGAGCCCAGCGTGGAAGAAACACATGGTGAGGTGAACTACAGCCTGAAAGAGTCTCTGAGGGCGGTGTTTTGGGGCTGGAATCCCCTTTAATGTGGAAAGACCTTCTCTGGAAAGACCAGTGGACAGCAACTGATGCTGGTAAACCTTTCTCCTAACCTAGCGCCTACTCCACATCCAGAACCTGAGCCAGCACCAGCACCAGCACCACTGGCAGTTCCAGTGCCCGCTCTGGAGCCAGAGTCACCTGTGATGAAAACCGTACTGTCTTTCTCGCCGAAGCTGCTGGCAGAGCAGCTGACATACATGGACGTGGTGAAGAGACAGGCCATTCAGGGTGGGCACAGCAGGCCACCACCTCGGCACCAGCTGTCCCAGACCAGCCACTTTCTGCCCAGACTCTGATGATCTGGGTCCAATGCCAGCTCCACAACTTAACAATAGTGTGTCCTGGCCTACTCTCTCACCCTCTGCTATAGTTTGCAATGTCCCCCCAAATCTACACTTAAGCTTGGTTGTGTTGTTAGGTGCTTAGTGACACTAAACCCCTTCACGGTGTTCCAGGTTGGCCTCTGGGTGTGATCATATCATTAATGTGGAGCCCCTTAGATAACACTTTGGTGGCTTTCTTAGTGTGCCAAAAAGACCAGAATGAGCAGAGAAACTCATGGACAAACAAAGTACTCAAGATCCCCACCATGTTCCAGCCTCATCAGAGGTTGGCTCTGGGCCTCAGATTTGCACAAGCTGAATAGATCTCAATTTCCTTATTGACCACCCAGTCTTCTGGATTTCTACAGGCAATGCCACAATTACAACCACCTCCACGCCCTCTCTTTCCACATGTGGATGGTAGAGACTGGGCACTAATAGTGCCATCTACTCAAAGTTACTGCAAAGAGCCTGTAAGAAGGGACAGAGAGAGAGCAGGGTGGGACTCATCCCCAGTATGAGTGGATATTGCTCCGTTAGGTGCAGGCAAGTCCACATCACTCACCCTACTTGTCAGGAGGTCTCACCAGGCTCAGCACCTGCTAGACACTTAATGTCTACTAGCACTCATCTACCCAGAGCCCCTGGGGTTGGCTGCCATGGGGCATGTGCATTTGATGGGACGCTGGAGCAGAGGGCTCATGAAGGTGGACAGAAGATGCCACCTTGGATGCACACATCTGAGCCACCTTCTCACATGCAGAGTTGGGGAAGGCAGCCTGGAAGAATGGTTTCTTCCATTACTGCTGGTGCTGAGTCCTGAGCACCATGAGGTGGGCACTCACAGTTAGCAGAGAGCCAATCCTGGAGACTCCCACCAGTCTTGAGTCACACTCTAAGCTCCCTGAGCTCCAGCTCAGACCACTGACCCCTGATTCAGCCTGTGGGCACCTGAACTCTGAGCTGGGGTGGGCTGTGCTTACAGGACTCTTTCTTTCCCTCAGGAACTATTCAAAAAGGTGGTACCTTTGGACTGCCTGGGCTTCACCTGGATGCAGAGGCACAAGAAGGGCAGGGAACATCTGTCGCCCACCGTCCATGCCACCATTGCACACTTTAATAGGGTGGCCAACATAGTCATAACGACCTGCCTTGGGGACAAAAGCATGAAGGCCACAGACAGGGCCACAGTGCTTGAGCACTGGGTCAAGGTAGCCAAGGTAAGCTGTGGGAGGACCTAGGTTATTCTCCCTCTGGAGACACGGGACCTGCCCCTTCTTCATCATCTCTCAGGGTGGTAGGGTGCGGTCAAAGGCCCTGCACACTCCCTAGGCCCTTTCTTCAGGGGCAGGCTGAGCATCACCCCTGTGCCCCAGGGTGATGTTCTCTCCTCCCTGAGTTCCTCTCTGTGTTAAGCTGAAATCCTCCCCCTGGGTATTGCTCACTGGGACCCAGGGGTGCCCTCCTGCAGCTTTCTGGACATCTGTCTCATCCACGAGGGGAGATGTCACCTGAATGGCTGAAGCTGAGGCCGAAGGGGCTGACTCTTCCCCTCACAGGCTGTTTTCCTCCCTTCGCAGGATTGCCGTAGGCTGAAGAACTTATCCTCCCTCCATGCCATCCTCTCTGCTCTGCAGAGCACCCCAATTCATAGACTTAAAAGGACCTGGGGAGAAATTTCCAGGTGGGTGAACTCAGGTGTTAACTACACAACAATGGATCTCTCTGCCCAGCTGCAACCTACACTGTCACATCACTGCTCAGGTGCAATGAAGATGGGCCCAGGTGACAACAAGAGAGCTGCCCTCCCCAGTCCCAGGTTACCTGCAGGCTCAGATATGCCCAGTTGGAAACAACCAGGCAGTGTGGGTCCTTATGGTTTTTGAATAAATATGAACTCACACCCTGTCCTTTATTTCCAAATTTCTCCTTCCTTTCACCCCTTTTGGCAGAAAATCCTCCAAAACATTCCACCGCCTTTGTGCCTAGGGCCATTCGATGAACCAGGATCTGATCATACAGGTAAGGGGAGACAGGGAGTTGGGCACTCCTGTTTTGGGTCCAGAAAAGCTGTAAGGTAGGGAGGGAGAGTGGCCAGACGTGTAGAGACATTTACTGTACAACTTCCTGCCGGGTTATGTCTAGAGGAACAGGAAGAGTTCTGAGACTCCCCTGGTACCGGCACATGCGCAGGGCAGCTGGAACCTTGAGGAAGGGGGTAGCTGCCATATTGGCAGGACTCCAGGGCATGCATCCTGTCACAAGAAGCCTCCTCCAGTCTGTGGGGGGATACTTGCACAGGCAACTTTCCACATGCAGACCAGCCCGCCTGTCCCCAGGAGCCAGGCCTCTGTGACTGCATGTCTCTGTGTCACCTCCATGGGGACAGCCACCTGCCTGCCCCACAGACAGGCACTCAGGAGAATCCCACAGCAGGTGGCTGACTGCTCAGAGCTGGGTTCCAGTAGGTACACGGAGACAGATTTGTGTGTTTGCTGCTGCTCCCTGCTCAACTTCCTCACAGACAGACCACTCAGTCAGTCACAGGGCCTTACGCACAGCCCCAGTGAATGATGACACTCACCCTAGACAATTATGTGCAGGATCTGGTGGCTCACACATGGATCCTGGATCCATCATGACCAGATCCCAGAACCTATCATGTCATGGGGCAGCAGAGTGACTCTGGCTCTGGCTGCCATTTGAACACAACAGTCCACACATGGAGCCCTGGCCAGTGGAGGTGCTGGGCTGAGGCGTGAAGGCAGCTGGGGCAAGGTTTCCAGCTTCAGGGGAGGAGCTGGCCCATCCTGTGGGGCCCTGGGTAGTCACTGTCCCTCTTCAGCCTCTGACTTCTACTCTGGATGATCCAGTCAGGCAGCTTCACAGAGGGCAGTGAGGTTCGAGGGAGGAAAGAGAAACAGGCATGTGTGTGCCTGACGCTGCCTCCCAGGGGCGAGGGCAAGAGCAGTGCAGACAGATGTGAACCGGGTATCTCAGACACAGTCCCCCTCACTTTCCAGATGGAGACACAGGCTCAGGGGGAAAGGTGACAGGCCTGAAGAGACACCCCAGTGAGTCTTGCGTCTAAGTTAGGAGCTTGAACCAGAATCTGCTACAGGTGCCAGGAGCACCGAGCCACCTGAGCCAGGCTGTATGTCTAGGGCCCAAGCAGGGCTGGGCTGCCACTGGTGAGGGGAGGGTAATCCCACTACTGTTTTTCCGACCCCGACAGGTGGGGACCACCAAGTCAGCCACCCTGGAGATGAACCCCCAGAGAGCCCAGATGAAACACCAGCAGAGGAAGGTGGTGAGTGTGCCTGGGGCAGGCAAAGGCCTTAGCGAGTCAGAACAGGGGCTCCTGACACCAGCTGGTGGCCTGCAAAGCAAAAAAGGAGGGTCATCCCTGCTCCAGCCCAGCCCTGCTGTGGCCACAGACCTGAAATGTCCCTACTGGAGAGACCAGAGCAGGTTGGTAGGGTTGGTGGGTTGGGGCTGGGAAGCACCTGATGTCCATGATGTGCTGCAGTCCACCATGGAGGTCACTCAGGGGAGTGTTGTCCTTGAAGACCAGCCCTGGGTGCAGCATGAGAACTAGGGGGAGGCTGCGAAGGCTCTCCCTGTGGGAGCCCTGGCTGGGGGCTCAGAAGGCTGAGTTGGAGCTTTTAAGGGACAGGCCTTTGTGGGCCATGAGAGCAGGTGCTCATGAGCAACACCGCCCCATGGCACAGGCTGTTGTCCCCTTCCTGGGCACGTTCCTTACTGACCTGGTGATGCTGGACACTGCGATGAATGACTACGTGGATGTGAGTGACCCTGGGGCACAGCGATGACCGGGGTCCTGAGACTGGAAGACCCCGTGCTGAGCTAAGCACTCTCAGCCCTTGGCACCCTACCTCGGGATGGCCTCCAGCTGCCCGAGGGCTGGGCCATCACGGGCATCTCACCTGACACTGAGGGAGCCTGACTGCGGGCTCCCCGAGGGCTGAGCTCTCGCTGCAGAGCTGTGGCGGCTGAGGCTGAGCTGCTGAAAACCTCTGACAGGTGCCCTGGGAGACTAACGAGGTCAGGTCCCTCAAGGTCAGGGAACATCTCAGTTGGGAAGTTGTCACTGCCTTCCTGCCTGAAGCTTCAGTGTGTCATCAAACCCTTGGTGAGTGGGTCCCTGACCCTCAGGGGGTTGAGGGATCTAGAGGTCCCTGAGCCTCAACTCTCAACCCTTCATCTCCAGAGTCTGACCCAGGTCCATATCTGGGTCTGTGCCCATGACCCTCTGGGAGAAAGGGGTGGGGTCTAGGTGTGGGCTGGGGTCTTCCTGATGCAGCAGCCATCTGCCTTGCAGGGGAATGTCATCAACCTCCAAAAGAAGGTGAAGGTGAGCTGCTGTGGGCCTCAGTGTGAGAGGGTGGGCAGTGGAAGTCAGGAAACCCTGGGCAGGACTCCCTAGGACCCCGTCCTTGCAGCTTAGATGTATTTGAGAGTTTTCTATACAGAGAAAGTCCTACCCACTGCGTGGGCACAAATGGGATGGGAATCAAGGCCAACTTCCTGGAGGATGCAGGTGTTTGAAGTCAACTCTGATGATAAGCTGAGGCCAAGATAGTACTGGAGAGACAAAGAGAAAGCCTCAGAAAAAAAAAAAAAAAAAAAAAGACTCAGGGAACCAGCAGTTAGCGTAATGGCTATGTCGCTGGACTCCCACGTAGTCGACCACGGTTCGCGTCCCAGACCCGGTGGCTTAAAACTCACGCTGGGCACCTGTGCGTGCATGCCCAGGATCCTGAGAGCAGAATGGAGGAGAAGGGATTGCGGCGTGACCATCCCCCCTGGGGGGTGATTTCTCGCTTTCTGTCTCTATGTCTCTGTCTGGCGAGTGCACACGCCCTATAACGAAAAACCTCTCCAAAAAAAAAAAAAAAAAAAAAAAAAAAAAAAAAAGAAAGAAAGAAAGAAAAAAAAAGACTCAGAAAAGGGTCCCCTCCCCTCTCTGAGAATTCCCCAGAAGGCCCCTTCACCTGCTCACTCCGGCTCCTGTCAGTGTCCTACTCCTGCTCGTTTCTCCCACTCTAGGAATTCAGTTTTGAATGAAATTCAGCTGCTCCAGGTGGCTGCAGATAAATTCCATATTCAGCCCCAGGACTAGTTTTGGGCTTGGTTTCAGGCCATGGAGCAGCTCAGTGAGAATGAGAGGTGAGACCTGGGGAGGACTCCAAAGGGGCGGGGGGAGCCTCTCTATGGGGCCCAGTTTCACACAGCCTGTGACTTTGACTCCCTGGGCAAAGCCAGTCCCTGTTGCACTGTGACAGCTGGGACACCAGAACCCTGGCAGGGAAGGCTGATGTGAGGCTCCTGGTGGACTCACAGCAGCCGCTCTGCCTTTCAGCTACGCCCTGTCCTGCCAGCTGGAGCCCCCCTCGCTAGGTGGACTGCATGGCTGAGGATAGACCGAGGGGACATGGACGGCCGAGGGCGAGTCTGCTGCTCCCTTGCGATGTGGGCAAGGTGCCTGATTGCTCATATATGTTTTTAGTTTTCTTGTTGAGTTTTTCTTCAAATAAATGTTACTCTGTATATGTACCGTATGTTCAATGTTACGGGATACACATGTGTACAGAGACACATGGCTGCATGTAGACAGTGCAGTGATGACTTTACTGGAACACATTAACACACATCCCTCATCTCTCATTGCTACTTGGTCATAAGGGTAGTAAGATCTGTTTAACAAAAAATGCTTACCTTTTCCTTAATCTGTTATTTTATAAATAAGAAACAATTGCTTCATTGATCTTTGTAATTTGTTTAGTCTCGAAGTCACTTATTGCTGGCCTTTTATTTTTTTTTTTTAGTCCATTTGTATTTTGCAATAGCATAAGTACCTAAGACCAGGTGATTTGTAAAGAAAAAAGAGATTTATTTGCAAAACTGACATTTGTGGTGGCTGAAACGTTCAAAATGACCAAAAACTGCTGGAAGGCAGAACATCTAATCAGTACCCATGAGTTTCTCTCTGCTTGGTCTCATTCTCTCTGCTTATAAACCTTCCAGAACTCAATCACTATCACAGACATGGTGCCTGATGCCCTTACCACAACCAAAGGCCCCACCCTGGCACACCATAAAGGGATTAAGTTTTCACTTTGCAGTCTAATCTCAGCACAGGAATCCTGGGCGGCTTCCAAGCTGTCACCTGTACTGACTGTGGGTCTGTCTGATTCTTGCTTTTCTAGCTCCTCTAGGGACATCCTCAGGTTCTCTACCTCAGGTCTTTGTACTTTTATGATGTAGGCATTGGAAATTTGCTGTAAACTTTCTGCTTCATGCCAATTTACTGTATCTCACTGATTAGTATTTGTTGTTTCCATTTGTTTCACAAAATTTAATTCCTTCTTAATGAATTCATTGGTTAGTCAGGAGAGCATCCTGTAATTTCCATGTATCTGTACAGTCTCCAAAGATCCTTGTTATTGATTTCCAGGTTTATCCCATCATATTCAGAACAGGCACTTGATCTGATTTTGATTTTTAAACATTTGTGGATACCTGGCTCCATAGCAAGTGATTTTAAAAGGCTAAAGCCACAAGGTTCACCACAGTAAGAAATATGGTCCTCCTGGCTTGCAAAGCATGCTGAGAGTATGTGCAGGCATGGCCAACTGTCAGTACCAAGACATAAACACACTAGGACCAAATCCAAACCACCAACTTGGTATCAGTCAAGGCACAAGTAGGAAGAGGGACAGGCGCAAATAGGAAGACATGATAATAGAAGCCAGTACAAATTTCCACATGCCCTTCACCTACCTGATGAGCAGGGCACAGCTTCAGGGCAAAGTCCAGTGGGCGGCAGTAACAACTTCCAGCTGGGACCCCTGGATAGAACTCCCACCTCCTTCCTGGGCCCTTCTGGAAGAGAAAATAAGAAAGGGCGATCAGTACAGTTTATTTATGAACTCTATTCAAATGAGGTATCTGGAATATTTGTTCTGATTGGATGAGACAAATCCTGTAGGCTAGTTCTGATTGGACAGTCCTTCTAGGATCATCAACCAATCTGAAAAAAGAAGTTACATTTCTTCTTCTCCAACCAGAGTGAATCTTTCAGAATACCTTATTTAATAAACCGTCTATACCCTCTCATGGTCTCCTTGTTTTTGTTTGTTTTTTGGGCCCAAGTGTAGTGGTCAGCTGCTACTTCCGTGAGCTGGCTAAAGACCATGTGAAAGGCCCAAATCAGTGAGTCTTGACCTCATCATGAGAAAGTTACATGTATAAATGACATAAAATAGGTGATCGAATACACGTGTTTGAGTCTTGAATATCTGAAACAAAACATGAGGCAAGAATAAGTTGTGAACAGTAGTGTGCAACTATTTCACATTTGACGGGGTTGAGATAACACTATAAGAGATGACATTTTAATAAGTGGTAGGTAAAATAAATAGATAAAAGGAAAGTGAATTTGTTTTTTGATCTTAACAGAGTTCATTTGTTTATAAAGAATTATTTATTTGATTTTATTGTTATCAATTTCATTATAGAGATATTTGCTATAGGTCGTGTGCACTCACCAGAGAGAGAAAAAAAGAGAAAATGAGAAATAGATCCCCAGGGATTGCAGTCCTTTCTGCTTCATTCTCCTGGCAGGGTTTTGGGCACACATGCACATGTGCATGGTGTGAGTTTCAATCTAGTTGGTCTGAGACTCAAACTGTGGTCAACCATGTGGGAGTGCAGTACCCTAACCACTATAACACTTGATGGCCCCATTGTTGTTATATTTTTAACATACTATAGGGCACACATGTACACTGGAGAGAAACAGGGAGAGGGTAAGTGAAAAAGCAAGCCGTCAAGTCTGGGACTGGAACCCTGTTAGACTGTGACAATCTGGTGCCTTAATCACCATGCAAACTGTGGCCCCTACAGATTTTGACATAGGACATTGAAAAATATGTTTCAAAATGTGTAACTTGGGAAGAGCAGACGATGTAGCGGTTACATTGCTGGACTCCCCCATGGTTGACTGCCATTGGAATTCTGAACCTGGTGACTTGAAACTCACTCCAGGCATGCGTGGGTGCGTGCCCCAAATCCCAAGAATAGAATGGAGCAGAATGGATTGTGGCATGGTCATAGCCCCCTGGGGGGTGTTTCTCACTGTGTCTCTCTGGTGAGCACTTGTGCCCTAAAGCAAAAATTGCTTACAAGAGAAAGAAAATGTATAACTCAAATGTTGGTGATGTGAGCTACAATGAAAGATTTAAGACACAAATTCTGATTCAAACTAGAGAAGTTTAATCAATATCTTCCCAAATGAAATAAACATTTTAATCATCTGGTTTCTACAACAAAGCACATTTTAAGAAACATATTTAGCACATCCATAACCTGTAAGAAATCACACATCAAAGGTTGGATTTACCAAAGAAAAGAATACTGGCAAAATGTTAAAACTGAGCATCACTACTTTCACAACTGGGCAAACTTTTGTGGTTGTTCAAAGTATTTGTAAGGCAGTGAATACAAATATAAATATAATAGCCTTCCATAAAGATGGCATAAAATGTATATCATGTCTTTGTCCCTTCATATTCACTTTTCTCATTTTTGCGCCATGACCATCCCCCCTAGGGAATGACTTCTTGCCTTCTTTCTGTCTGTGTCTCTGGCAAGTTCTGTGTCTCTGGCAAGTACACATGCCCTAAAACAAAAATCTCTTACAAAAACAAACAAACAAACAAACAAACGAAAAACAAAAAACAAAAAACAAAACCCTGACATTTAAAAAGTAACTCCAATGACTATCCTCATTTTTTAATTTTTTCCTGAGACATTTTTGCTATAGAGTGCATGCACTTGCCATAGAAACAGAAAGACAGAAAGGGAGAAATCATCCCCCATGGGGAAGGCCACACCACAACCCCTTCTCCTCCATTCTCCTCTTAGGATTTTGGGCACATACATGTGCCTGGTGTGCATTTCAAGCTGCTGGGTCTGGGATTCGAATCATGGTTGGCCATGAGGGAGTCCAGTGCCTTAACCACTACACCAGCTGCTAACTCCTTCTCATTCCTTTTTATTGACATCAAAGGTTGAGGAAATACTCTACTGAAAAGTGCTGATTAAATTAGATATTTGGGAGGATGCCTAATATAATTAGTCTTTGTCCAGAAGATGTCCAACCGACTTCTCTTTGCAGCAAGATAAATCACCCAATAAGAAATAACCCAAGAAAACAAAAATAACCCAATAAAAAATGAGCAAACCCGAATAGACATTTTTTTCAAAAAAGGTAAAGCAAACGACAATGAAAAAATGCTCAGTATCACTAATCACCAGGGAAATGAAAATTAACACACAGTAAGTAAGATACCATCTCTCATCTGTAAACATGGCCAGAACAGTGTCACAGCGGAGCCTCAGAGGGGGACAGTGGGGGCCCTCCCTCACCTAGGAGCAACCCAGTCCAGACTGGCCACAGCCTCTCCGCAGAAAGCGAACATAGACAGGCAGCTACCCAGAGGAGGCTGTGAAATGGGGAATTAACCCAAATACACAGCCCCTGAAATACCAGGGACAAAGACTGGAAGGGACCTGGGGCGCAGGACAAAACAGTCTCACTGGCACCCTGCACTCCTCCCATCTTGGCAGTCTGCACAGAACTCACAAAGGGGCCTGGGCGGGCAGCTAACAGGCAAAGGATGCACAGCGCCTGGGCCTGCATCCAGGAGAGCAGGGCCTGGTCACACCTCAAAGGGGCTCCAGCTCAGGGCACAGCTTTCCCTAGGTCAGCTGGGATTTGGACCTGCTCCTCGGGCGTTGTACCAAGCCTGGGCACCGGAGAGACTCGCGTCCAGCCTGAGCTGAGCTCACCTTCCCGGGCGCCCTCCCCGCGCGGCCACAGGTAACCCCCTAGCCTGGTCCCAGCACAGACAGCGAGGAGCCTGGATTGGGGCGAGCTCCGCGCCCACAGTAGCGGCGGAGGCGCTCCCTCCACACCCCTGGCAGGCTCAGCTGCCGCGATCCTGGCACAGCTCTGCGAGATACGCTGTAGGTCTGCGGGGCTCAGCGGAGACTTCTCGCTGGGAAAACAGGCCAAAAAAAGCAGCCCCACTGCAGACCGACCTGCACAACCCGGCCAGGGGGGCCTGCCCCGCCAGGCTCCGGGGTGCAAGAGCAGACCCTACCCTCGCCCTCGCTCCTCCCAAACCGGCTCCGGATCTGCACCGCAGCCCCCAGCCTTGTGCCCAAGGGCCGCCAAGAGGTCCTCAGTACTGCCTCGCCCTCCCCAGCCCCTGTCGTCCTTCTGTTCCTGCCAGCGACTGAGGCGGGCACCACTGTCCCCTTACCTGGAGTGCCTTGGACACTCCTTCCTGTCTTGAGCAACCAATCGGAAAAAAGAAATGACATTTCTTCTCATCCAATCAGAGCTAGCCGTTCAGAATACCTCATTTGAATAAACCGTTTATAAACATCCCTTCATACTCTCTGTCTTCAGTTAGTTTTGGCTTCGTTTGGGTAGCGGTCAGTTGTTGCTTCTAGGCCCTGGTATTACCCAAGAGTGGCCAGACTTGAAGCCTGAATCCCAGCTCAAGGAAGTGAGGACCACAGTGTGACAACATCAGGAAGAGCTGCTCTGCAGATACTTCAAGGTGCTTGGACAGGATATGGAAGATTTGCCTGTGGCAGGGAATTTTCCAGAATCCACATCCTTCTCCCTCCTCCTGAGCATGTTAGGTCTGGTAAGTCTTAATGTCAAAATTTATGAGCGTTTGTCACATGAGTCTGTGACCACAGGCCCTGGTCATTCTCCCCAAGAGAGCAGGAGGCAAGGATGAAGTGCAGCCTACATTCGTGTGTGTATCCTCCAGGAATAGGCTATGGGTTGTGTCAGGCGCCTTCTTACAGGTGTCATCTGGCACCTATGCATGTCTAGGTGAGGAGGGCAGTCTCAGGGCTGGCATGGAGAAAGATTGGGTCCACTGAACACTTGTTGTCCCTGGAGTTTCTGGTCTGTCCTGCTGGTGACTTGTTAAGTGTGGTGGTCACCTTGGGCTGTCAGAGGGATCAAGTTCAATTCAGGGAGGAATGCACCTGCCTGGCTACATTCTGATGTCAGGTTGGCTAACACCAGGTGGGTTTCCTTGGTCCCCTCCCTCAGCTGGGTGGGCAGGCAGATGCCCTGCCACAGGGTTGTTTGTTCCCACCATTCTCACAGTTCTCCTGTGGGTGCTGGTCATGTCATTTCCAGGGTTTTCAGTTGTGCCTGTGTAGAGGATAGGAGCAGGAGGCACAGTTTTAATGACCTCGTTTTCAGATGGGAATGCCTGCTCACTGTTTCCTTTGCTCAGGATGCCTGCTGACAGCCTAACTGTTGTATAGGTTGGTGGTGGACGGCCTCCAGTACAGCAGCCTTAACAGTCCCAGCACCCAGTAGACAGCCGTGTAGATGCCAGACCCCACTGAGCTCTGATGCTGCTTCCCTGTAGACTGTGTTTCATAACTGCAGGAGTCAGTGTCAGGTGCAGTGTCTACTTGTCTGTTTTAGTTAAGGTTCTTAAATGTGGTTTTTATACTGTGAGAGCTGCCATATAAAAATCTTAAGACTTTGCACGTGTGCTTCAGTCTCCATTAACTGGACAGTGACTATGCTGATTCTTCACTGAGCAAGTTCTTTTGCTTCTAATTTTATTGGAAATGGTCCAACATTTTTAAAAATAATGATGTTACTTGGGGCAGAATTTTTTTCCCAGAAAGTCATAAAAAGTGTAAAGGCTTTGGATACTCAGTATCTTTCTAAAATCCATTTAGAAATTTGGAATGGTTTTAATTAAGATTTTTTTTTGAATCCCATCCTAATGGCTTGAAAACCACATCAGGGGAGGGAGGACCGGCAAGTGGCGTGGTGGTGGGGGGCATTGGACTCCCACATGGCTGACCATGGCTCAAGTCCTGGACCTGGTGGCTCTTTTTCTCACTTCCTCCTCCCCCCTCACTCTGTCAATCTCTGGTCAAATTAAAATAAGTAAATAAATAAAGTTGAATAAAATAATTATTTTACAAAAAAAAAAAAGAACAACATATTGGGGAAGTAGGCTTCTGTGTCCTGTATCCCAACAGGAGGAGAAAAGATTGCAACTTGATCACACCCTATTAAGAAATATGTTCTCTTTGTCTCTCTATCTCTCTCTGACAGACAGAAAGTGAGAAATCACCCCCCAGGAGGGATGTACACACCACAACCCCTTTTCTCCCTTCTCTTCTTTGGATTTTGAGCATGCATGCAAGCCTCTGGGTTAGGTCTGGGACTCAAACCATGATCAGTCACATGGGAGTCCAGTGCCTTAACCACAATGCCTCCTGCCAGCTCTGGGACCATGTGTTTTTTACTTTTTTTTTTTTTTTTTTACATTTGTATCCACAGTGGTTAGCCCACATTTAATGCTGAAATATCAGTGTACAGAATGATTACAAAATAAAACACCTACACCTAATACTGGTTATTACAAAAGCCAATCAGTGTCAAGAACAAGCGATCTGCTCCTGACCTGCTGTTCATGGAGCGACAGTGAACGGAGCCTTACTTACCCTTTCAGGCCAGTGATGACTTCTTGGCTTGACACAGGGGACACTCCTAATGCTTCATCTTGCCACACAGCTCTTCGTAGCTGTTAAAACTTCTTTGTGGTTTATGTTAACACTGACTTTACTGCTTTCCCTTTATATTCTCTTTACTTTCTTTTTAGTCTCTTTTGTGGATTGACATAGAAAAGTTTTTGTTACTCAGAAATGAAGCAGAATTTTTTAAATGTCAGTGACCTATACTTAGAATTAAAGGTAAGCACAAAAATAGTTTTTCTGGCTAGGATCATGACAGTTAAATTGAGTCAAGTGGTAAAATCAATAAAAAGGACTTTGTTGAATAAGGTAATAGTTGCCCTTCGTTCATTAAAGGTTGACGAAGAAAAGAAACACAAAAGAAATGAAATAGAAACATCAGAAAATCTACTCAATGGTGCTGCTGCTCCTCCTTGGGATGACGGCGATGGACTCACTCAACAGAGTGCAAAAGCTGATGACCAACGATTTCCTGCGAAGGAGAAGAAAGAGCATGATAGGTAAACCTCAAGCAAGATTTGACAGTAGATTAGTGTTACTGTTGTAAAAAAATTAACTCTAATTTGGACTAATATTCATGATTAACAAACTTACTACTTTTACTATGGTTGTTCAGCCAGGCTTGGCAATTAGAAAACTGCAAATTAACAAGTAATGAGATACCACTTCCCCCCAATCATATTGATAAAGATGTTGAAAAAGTACAATAATCTCAGAGTCAACAGGTGGCATAGTGGGTAAGGCACTGGATTCCCATGGTTTGAGTTACAGACCTGGAGGCTAGAAAATCACTCCAAATTGAGTGTGCCTGTATGTGCCCAAAACCCTGAGATGAGAATAGATGAGAAGGAATTGCAGCATGGCCATCTCCCCCAGGGGTGATTTCTCACTTTCCCTCTGTTGTTCTCCTGAGCACACACGCCACACATGCCTATGGCAATAATCTTAAAAAGTAATAATCATCCCTCTTTCTCTCTCCCCCTCTCTCCCTGGCAAGTACATGTTCTCCAGCAATTCAAACAAATAAACAAACATAGATATAGTCACATATCTTTTAGGATCAAGTCACTGTTATCTCCTGTCTAGATTAGTGTAATGGATTGCTAATTGGTCTCTGTTTATTTTTTTCTAATCCTCTTTGTATCAGTTCTTAGCACAGTGGATCCATTAAAGCTTGTCATTCTCAATCTCACACATGCACATATGCCCCGATATAATAAAAGAAAAAAATTTAAAAAGAAAACTTAAGTCAGATTCTATTTCATTCTGTTGCTGAACACCTCCAAGTTGCCTCCTATGTCACTGAGGATTTCTAAAAGATTTTCCTAATACCCGCAAGCCAGCTGGGTTCTCTGACCCCTGTTATCTCTCTGACTTAAACTTCTGTTTTTCAGTCCTCTTCTCTTTGCTCCAACAACACCAAGCTCCTCACTCTTCTTTCAGCACTCCAGGCTTACCTCTGTACTTGGCGGTTCACTCTATCTGGTCTGCTTCTCCCTCGGATGTCCTTCTTGCATGTCCTTTTCATTCCTTCAGTTCTTTACTTAAAAGGCCTTACTTTCAGGACCAGCAGACGACCTGATGGTTATGTCTCTGGACTCCCATGTAGTTGACTGCAGTTCAAGTCCCAGACCCACATCTGGCTTGCATGTTTGCATGCCTAAGATCCCAAGAGGAGAATGAAGGAGAAGGAATTGCAGCACCCTCTCTGGGGGGTGATTTCTCACTTTTTGTCTCTCTGACTCTCCAGTGAGCACACATGCACTATAGCAAAAATCTTTCTCTCAAAAAAAAAAAAAAAAAAGAAAAAAAAAAAGCTTTATTTTCTCAGCAAAGCCTTTCCTGGCCATCCTGACTGGTAGTTCTACTGTTTCTCCCCTTTGACACATAAATATTTCATTTCCCTCGATTCCTTTTTTTCTCATTTAACATACTTACATTTTGCCTGAGTGTCTTGTGTACTGTCTTTGTGTGCTTACTTCACGCTCATGAATTGGGTATTTATTCATTGCCATATTCTCAGTGCCTAAAAAGGACCTCAATAAGTATTTGTTAATAAATATTGTTAAGAGAGTGAATTCAGCTTTCCATGGATACACTGTTTGAAATATTAGCCAATTCTCACTATAAAAGAAGGATGCTCTGGGTCGGTTCTGACAGTTTTACCTGGCAAGTGTCTGCATTGTGGGCTTGGTTTTGGTTCTTTTGTTCTTTTTTCTTTTTCATTTTTAGAGAGATTTTTGCTATAAGACATGTGTGCTCCCTGGAGACACACAGCGAGACAGAGAAACTGAAAGTGACGTATCTCCTCACAGGGGGGATGGCCACATGGCAACCCCTACTCCCCAATTCTCCTCTTGGATTCTGGGCATACATGCAGAGGCACCCGCCCTGAGTTTCACACCACAGGGTCTGGGAGGCAAAAGCAATTGGCCATGTAGAAGTCCAGCACCTTAACCACTATAACACCTACTGGCCCGCAAACTTTCTTTTTCCTTGTTTTTTTAATTTTTTTTTAATTTTTTTTTATTTTTCCCCATAATGGGTGTGTGCTCACTAGAAGCACAAATAGAGGAAAAGTAAAAATTCACCACCCAGGGGTAATGGCCATGCCGGAATATTTTATCCTCTATTTCTCTGCTTGGAATTTTGGGCACACAAGCACATGTATCTGTGTGACTCTCAGATTGCCAGGTTGGTACTCAAATCTCAGGAGCCCATGTGGGATCCAGCACTCTAATGTCCACACCACCTGCTGGTCTCATTGGTCCTTTCTAATAGGTTAGATTCTCTATATTAATGTACATATGATAAAATGGATCAGAGAAAGCACAAATTTCATTGATATTTTAATACCAGAAATAAGATGGCAGTAACTTAATGGACTGAAAAAATTCATGTCAAAGGATTATGAACCTTTATGTAGTTGAAATAAAAGATGAAGTCAGAATGTATTGCTTTCTCTTGAGAGAACTAGTACTCAGCTGGTCAGGCACAGTCTCTTTTGAGCAGGCTACTGGTCATATATAGGGTTCTGGGAAGTGTAGAGACCTCCAGACCAGCAGACCTCCAGAGTCACAGGGGGTAGACATCCTCACTAGCAGCATGGTTATTCAGTGAGTGTTGCCCATTGGTTGACACTAGAAGGCGTGTTTATCAGTGTGGGTTTTTCTCAGATAGACTGTCTTTGCGAAGCAAGTGGCTGACGTAGAGGTTTGGTAAGTAAGGTAGTGGTCACTGACTGAGTACATGGAAAACTGGGGCAGGAGCTGGGTGGTGGCACCACAGTAAAACACAGTGCTCTGTGATGCTAATCCTCAGGAGAAGGTGTTGGGTTTGCATCCAGAGACTTCTCTGAGTGCCAGGCATTTGCTTGCCCATGATCTGGGACTGGCTGAGGCTAGAACTGAGTTTCAGCATCAGGACCTTATTTGGGGTGCTGCTTCTCTGTCTCTGTCTTTCTCTCTTAGAAAGAAAGAAAGAAAGATACAATTTAAAAATGGGTTCTGAGTGGCTAAGTGGTACCTTGGCGGTGGGTCAGTCTTTTCCTAACTTTGAGATGACTTTGACCAACTGTTTTCTGTAAAAGTTGCCCTCTATGGGGGCTGACATGTGATGGAGTAGTTAACACATTAGACTGTCATATGGTCAACCATGGTTCGAGGTTCATATCAGGCAACGTACTTTCTCACTTTCCTTTCCTCTCTCTCTGATCTATATGAAAAATAATATTAACAACTGAAATAAATGATTCTTGAAAAAAATAA
>JAKSZU010000047.1:697368-995070 GCA_026018925.1 Tupaia tana
GGCCTACTCTCTCACCCTCTGCTATAGTTTGCAATGTCCCCCCAAATCTACACTTAAGCTTGGTTGTGTTGTTAGGTGCTTAGTGACACTAAACCCCTTCACGGTGTTCCAGGTTGGCCTCTGGGTGTGATCATATCATTAATGTGGAGCCCCTTAGATAACACTTTGGTGGTTTTCTTAGTGTGCCAAAAAGACCAGAATGAGCAGAGAAACTCATGGACAAACAAAGTACTCAAGATCCCCACCATGTTCCAGCCTCATCAGAGGTTGGCTCTGGGCCTCAGATTTGCACAAGTTGAATAGATCTCAATTTCCTTATTGACCACCCAGTCTTCTGGATTTCTACAGGCAATGCCACAATTACAACCACCTCCACGCCCTCTCTTTCCACATGTGGATGGTAGAGACTGGGCACTAATAGTGCCATCTACTCAAAGTTACTGCAAAGAGCCTGTAAGAAGGGACAGAGAGAGAGCAGGGTGGGACTCATCCCCAGTATGAGTGGATATTGCTCCGTTAGGTGCAGGCAAGTCCACATCACTCACCCTACTTGTCAGGAGGTCTCACCAGGCTCAGCACCTGCTAGACACTTAATGTCTACTAGCACTCATCTACCCAGAGCCCCTGGGGTTGGCTGCCATGGGGCATGTGCATTTGATGGGACGCTGGAGCAGAGGGCTCATGAAGGTGGACAGAAGATGCCACCTTGGATGCACACATCTGAGCCACCTTCTCACATGCAGAGTTGGGGAAGGCAGCCTGGAAGAATGGTTTCTTCCATTACTGCTGGTGCTGAGTCCTGAGCACCATGAGGTGGGCACTCACAGTTAGCAGAGAGCCAATCCTGGAGACTCCCACCAGTCTTGAGTCACACTCTAAGCTCCCTGAGCTCCAGCTCAGACCACTGACCCCTGATTCAGCCTGTGGGCACCTGAACTCTGAGCTGGGGTGGGCTGTGCTTACAGGACTCTTTCTTTCCCTCAGGAACTATTCAAAAAGGTGGTACCTTTGGACTGCCTGGGCTTCACCTGGATGCAGAGGCACAAGAAGGGCAGGGAACATCTGTCGCCCACCGTCCATGCCACCATTGCACACTTTAATAGGGTGGCCAACATAGTCATAACGACCTGCCTTGGGGACAAAAGCATGAAGGCCACAGACAGGGCCACAGTGCTTGAGCACTGGGTCAAGGTAGCCAAGGTAAGCTGTGGGAGGACCTAGGTTATTCTCCCTCTGGAGACACGGGACCTGCCCCTTCTTCATCATCTCTCAGGGTGGTAGGGTGCGGTCAAAGGCCCTGCACACTCCCTAGGCCCTTTCTTCAGGGGCAGGCTGAGCATCACCCCTGTGCCCCAGGGTGATGTTCTCTCCTCCCTGAGTTCCTCTCTATGTTAAGCTGAAATCCTCCCCCTGGGTATTGCTCACTGGGACCCAGGGGTGCCCTCCTGCAGCTTTCTGGACATCTGTCTCATCCACGAGGGGAGATGTCACCTGAATGGCTGAAGCTGAGGCCGAAGGGGCTGACTCTTCCCCTCACAGGCTGTTTCCTCCCTTCGCAGGATTGCCGTAGGCTGAAGAACTTATCCTCCCTCCATGCCATCCTCTCTGCTCTGCAGAGCACCCCAATTCATAGACTTAAAAGGACCTGGGGAGAAATTTCCAGGTGGGTGAACTCAGGTGTTAACTACACAACAATGGATCTCTCTGCCCAGCTGCAACCTACACTGTCACATCACTGCTCAGGTGCAATGAAGATGGGCCCAGGTGACAACAAGAGAGCTGCCCTCCCCAGTCCCAGGTTACCTGCAGGCTCAGATATGCCCAGTTGGAAACAACCAGGCAGTGTGGGTCCTTATGGTTTTTGAATAAATATGAACTCACACCCTGTCCTTTATTTCCAAATTTCTCCTTCCTTTCACCCCTTTTGGCAGAAAATCCTCCAAAACATTCCACCGCCTTTGTGCCTAGGGCCATTCAATGAACCAGGATCTGATCATACAGGTAAGGGGAGACAGGGAGTTGGGCACTCCTGTTTTGGGTCCAGAAAAGCTGTAAGGTAGGGAGGGAGAGTGGCCAGACGTGTAGAGACATTTACTGTACAACTTCCTGCCGGGTTATGTCTAGAGGAACAGGAAGAGTTCTGAGACTCCCCTGGTACCGGCACATGCACAGGGCAGCTGGAACCTTGAGGAAGGGGGTAGCTGCCATATTGGCAGGACTCCAGGGCATGCATCCTGTCACAAGAAGCCTCCTCCAGTCTGTGGGGGGATACTTGCACAGGCAACTTTCCACATGCAGACCAGCCCACCTGTCCCCAGGAGCCAGGCCTCTGTGACTGCATGTCTCTGTGTCACCTCCATGGGGACAGCCACCTGCCTGCCCCACAGACAGGCACTCAGGAGAATCCCACAGCAGGTGGCTGACTGCTCAGAGCTGGGTTCCAGTAGGTACACGGAGACAGATTTGTGTGTTTGCTGCTGCTCCCTGCTCAACTTCCTCACAGACAGACCACTCAATCAGTCACAGGGCCTTACGCACAGCCCCAGTGAATGATGACACTCACCCTAGACAATTATGTGCAGGATCTGGTGGCTCACACATGGATCCTGGATCCATCATGACCAGATCCCAGAACCTATCATGTCATGGGGCAGCAGAGTGACTCTGGCTCTGGCTGCCATTTGAACACAACAGTCCACACATGGAGCCCTGGCCAGTGGAGGTGCTGGGCTGAGGCGTGAAGGCAGCTGGGGCAAGGTTTCCAGCTTCAGGGGAGGAGCTGGCTCATCCTGTGGGGCCCTGGGTAGTCACTGTCCCTCTTCAGCCTCTGACTTCTACTCTGGATGATCCAGTCAGGCAGCTTCACAGAGGGCAGTGAGGTTCGAGGGAGGAAAGAGAAACAGGCATGTGTGTGCCTGACGCTGCCTCCCAGGGGCGAGGGCAAGAGCAGTGCAGACAGATGTGAACCGGGTATCTCAGACACAATCCCCCTCACTTTCCAGATGGAGACACAGGCTCAGGGGGAAAGGTGACAGGCCTGAAGAGACACCCCAGTGAGTCTTGCGTCTAAGTTAGGAGCTTGAACCAGAATCTGCTACAGGTGCCAGGAGCACCGAGCCACCTGAGCCAGGCTGTATGTCTAGGGCCCAAGCAGGGCTGGGCTGCCACTGATGAGGGGAGGGTAATCCCACTACTGTTTTTTCCGACCCCGACAGGTGGGGACCACCAAGTCAGCCACCCTGGAGATGAACCCCCAGAGAGCCCAGATGAAACACCAGCAGAGGAAGGTGGTGAGTGTGCCTGGGGCAGGCAAAGGCCTTAGCGAGTCAGAACAGGGGCTCCTGACACCAGCTGGTGGCCTGCAAAGCAAAAAAGGAGGGTCATCCCTGCTCCAGCCCAGCCCTGCTGTGGCCACAGACCTGAAATGTCCCTACTGGAGAGACCAGAGCAGGTTGGTAGGGTTGGTGGGTTGGGGCTGGGAAGCACCTGATGTCCATGATGTGCTGCAGTCCACCATGGAGGTCACTCAGGGGAGTGTTGTCCTTGAAGACCAGCCCTGGGTGCAGCATGAGAACTAGGGGGAGGCTGCGAAGGCTCTCCCTGTGGGAGCCCTGGCTGGGGGCTCAGAAGGCTGAGTTGGAGCTTTTAAGGGACAGGCCTTTGTAGGCCATGAGAGCAGGTGCTCATGAGCAACACCGCCCCATGGCACAGGCTGTTGTCCCCTTCCTGGGCACGTTCCTTACTGACCTGGTGATGCTGGACACTGCGATGAATGACTACGTGGATGTGAGTGACCCTGGGGCACAGCGATGACCGGGGTCCTGAGACTGGAAGACCCCGTGCTGAGCTAAGCACTCTCAGCCCTTGGCACCCTACCCTCGGGATGGCCTCCAGCTGCCCGAGGGCTGGGCCATCATGGGCATCTCACCTGACACTGAGGGAGCCTGACTGCGGGCTCCCCGAGGGCTGAGCTCTCGCTGCAGAGCTGTGGCGGCTGAGGCTGAGCTGCTGAAAACCTCTGACAGGTACCCTGGGAGACTAACAAGGTCAGGTCCCTCAAGGTCAGGGAACATCTCAGTTGGGAAGTTGTCACTGCCATCCTGCCTGAAGCTTCAGTGTGTCATCAAACCCTTGGTGAGTGGGTCCCTGACCCTCAGGGGGTTGAGGGATCTAGAGGTCCCTGAGCCTCAACTCTCAACCCTTCATCTCCAGAGTCTGACCCAGGTCCATATCTGGGTCTGTGCCCATGACCCTCTGGGAGAAAGGGGTGGGGTCTAGGTGTGGGCTGGGGTCTTCCTGATGCAGCAGCCATCTGCCTTGCAGGGGAATGTCATCAACCTCCAAAAGAAGGTGAAGGTGAGCCGCTGTGGGCCTCAGTGTGAGAGGGTGGGCAGCAGAAGTCAGGGAACCCTGGGCAGGACTCCCTAGGACCCCGTCCTTGCAGCTTAGATGTATTTGAGAGTTTTCTATACAGAGAAAGTCCTACCCACTGCGTGGGCACAAATGGGATGGGAATCAAGGCCAACTTCCTGGAGGATGCAGGTGTTTGAAGTCAACTCTGATGATAAGCTGAGGCCAAGATAGTACTGGAGAGACAAAGAGAAAGCCTCAGAAAAAAAAAAAAAAAAAAAAAGACTCAGGGAACCAGCAGTTAGCGTAATGGCTATGTCGCTGGACTCCCACGTAGTCGACCGTGGTTCGCGTCCTAGACCCGGTGGCTTAAAACTCACACTGGGCACCTGTGCGTGCATGCCCAGGATCCTGAGAGCAGAATGGAGGAGAAGGGATTGCGGCATGACCATCCCCCCCTGGGGGGTGATTTCTCGCTTTCTGTCTCTATGTCTCTGTCTGGCGAGCGCACACGCCCTATAACGAAAAACCTCTCCAAAAAAAAAAAAAAAGAAAGAAAGAAAGAAAAAAAAAAAGACTCAGAAAAGGGTCCCCTCCCCTCTCTGAGAATTCCCCAGAAGGCCCCTTCACCTGCTCACTCCGGCTCCTGTCAGTGTCCTACTCCTGCTCGTTTCTCCCACTCTAGGAATTCAGTTTTGAATGAAATTCAGCTGCTCCAGGTGGCTGCAGATAAATTCCATATTCAGCCCCAGGACTAGTTTTGGGCTTGGTTCCAGGCCATGGAGCAGCTCAGTGAGAATGAGAGGTGAGACCTAGGGAGGACTCCAAAGGGGCGGGGGGAGCCTCTCTATGGGGGCCCAGTTTTCACACAGCCTGTGACTTTGACTCCCTGGGCAAAGCCAGTCCCTGTTGCACTGTGACAGCTGGGACACCAGAACCCTGGCAGGGAAGGCTGATGTGAGGCTCCTGGTGGACTCACAGCAGCCGCTCTGCCTTTCAGCTACGCCCTGTCCTGCCAGCTGGAGCCCCCCTCACTAGATGGACTGCATGGCTGAGGATAGACCGAGGGGACATGGACGGCCGAGGGCGAGTCTGCTGCTCCCTTGCGATGTGGGCAAGGTGCCTGATTGCTCATATATGTTTTTAGTTTTCTTGTTGAGTTTTTCTTCAAATAAATGTTACTCTGTATATGTACCGTATGTTCAATGTTACGGGATACACATGTGTACAGAGACACATGGCTGCATGTAGACAGTGCAGTGATGACTTTACTGGAACACATTAACACACATCCCTCATCTCTCATTGCTACTTGGTCATAAGGGTAGTAAGATCTGTTTAACAAAAAATGCTTACCTTTTCCTTAATCTGTTATTTTATAAATAAGAAACAATTGCTTCATTGATCTTTGTAATTTGTTTAGTCTCGAAGTCACTTATTGCTGGCCTTTTATTTATTTTTTTTTTAGTCCATTTGTGTTTTGCAATAGCATAAGTACCTAAGACCAGGTGATTTGTAAAGAAAAAAGAGATTTATTTGCAAAACTGACATTTGTGGTGGCTGAAACGTTCAAAATGACCAACAACTGCTGGAAGGCAGAACATCTAATCAGTACCCATGAATTTCTCTCTGCTTGGTCTCATTCTCTCTGCTTATAAACCTTCCAGAACTCAATCACTATCACAGACATGGTGCCTGATGCCCGTACCACAACCAAAGGCCCCACCCTGGCACACCATAAAGGGATTAAGTTTTCACTTTGCAGTCTAATCTCAGCACAGGAATCCTGGGTGGCTTCCAAGCTGTCACCTGTACTGACTGTGGGTCTGTCTGATTCTTGCTTTTCTAGCTCCTCTAGGGACATCCTCAGGTTCTCTACCTCAGGTCTTTGTACTTTTATGATGTAGGCATTGGAAATTTGCTGTAAACTTTCTGCTTCATGCCAATTTACTGTATCTCACTGATTAGTATTTGTTGTTTCCATTTGTTTCACAAAATTTAATTCCTTCTTAATGAATTCATTGGTTAGTCAGGAGAGCATCCTGTAATTTCCATGTATCTGTACAGTCTCCAAAGATCCTCATTATTGATTTCCAGGTTTATCCCATCATATTCAGAACAGGCACTTGATCTGATTTTGATTTTTAAACATTTGTGGATACCTGGCTCCATAGCAAGTGATTTTAAAAGGCTAAAGCCACAAGGTTCACCACAGTAAGAAATACGGTCCTACTGGCTTGCAAAGCATGCTGAGAGTATGTGCAGGCATGGCCAACTGTCAGTACCAAGACATAAACACACTAGGACCAAATCCAAACCACCAACTTGGTATCAGTCAAGGCACAAGTAGGAAGAGGGACAGGCGCAAATAGGAAGACATGATAATAGAAGCCAGTACAAATTTCCACATGCCCTTCACCTACCTGATGAGCAGGGCACAGCTTCAGGGCAAAGTCCAGTGGGCGGCAGTAACAACTTCCAGCTGGGACCCCTGGATAGAACTCCCACCTCCTTCCTGGGCCCTTCTGGAAGAGAAAATAAGAAAGGGCGATCAGTACAGTTTATTTATGAACTCTATTCAAATGAGGTATCTGGAATATTTGTTCTGATTGGATGAGACAAATCCTGTAGGCTAGTTCTGATTGGACAGTCCTTCTAGGATCATCAACCAATCTGAAAAAAGAAGTTACATTTCTTCTTCTCCAACCAGAGCGAATCTTTCAGAATACCTTATTTAATAAACCGTCTATACCCTCTCATGGTCTCCTTGTTTTTGTTTGTTTTTTGGGCCCAAGTGCTACTTCCGTGAGCTGGCTAAAGACCATGTGAAAGGCCCAAATCAGTGAGTCTTGACCTCATCATGAGAAAGTTACATGTATAAATGACATAAAATAGGTGATCGAATACACGTGTTTGAGTCTTGAATATCTGAAACAAAACATGAGGCAAGAATAAGTTGTGAACAGTAGTGTGCAACTATTTCACATTTGACGGGGTTGAGATAACACTATAAGAGATGACATTTTAATAAGTGGTAGGTAAAATAAATAGATAAAAGGAAAGTGAATTTGTTTTTTGATCTTAACAGAGTTCATTTGTTTATAAAGAATTATTTATTTGATTTTATTGTTATCAATTTCATTATAGAGATATTTGCTATAGGTCGTGTGCACTCACCAGAGAGAGAAAAAAAGAGAAAATGAGAAATAGATCCCCAGGGATTGCAGTCCTTTCTGCTTCATTCTCCTGGCAGGGTTTTGGGCACACATGCACATGTGCATGGTGTGAGTTTCAATCTAGTTGGTCTGAGACTCAAACTGTGGTCAACCATGTGGGAGTGCAGTACCCTAACCACTATAACACTTGATGGCCCCATTGTTGTTATATTTTTAACATACTATAGGGCACACATGTACACTGGAGAGAAACAGGGAGAGGGTAAGTGAAAAAGCAAGCCGTCAAGTCTGGGACTGGAACCCTGTTAGACTGTGACAATCTGGTGCCTTAATCACCATGCAAACTGTGGCCCCTACAGATTTTGACATAGGACATTGAAAAATATGTTTCAAAATGTGTAACTTGGGAAGAGCAGACGATGTAGCGGTTACATTGCTGGACTCCCCCATGGTTGACTGCCATTGGAATTCTGAACCTGGTGACTTGAAACTCACTCCAGGCATGCGTGGGTGCGTGCCCCAAATCCCAAGAATAGAATGGAGCAGAATGGATTGTGGCATGGTCATAGCCCCCTGGGGGGTGTTTCTCACTGTGTCTCTCTGGTGAGCACTTGTGCCCTAAAGCAAAAATTGCTTACAAGAGAAAGAAAATGTGTAATTCAAATGTTGGTGATGTGAGCTACAATGAAAGATTTAAGACACAAATTCTGATTCAAACTAGAGAAGTTTAATCAATATCTTCCCAAATGAAATAAACATTTTAATCATCTGGTTTCTACAACAAAGCACATTTTAAGAAACATATTTAGCACATCCATAACCTGTAAGAAATCACACATCAAAGGTTGGATTTACCAAAGAAAAGAATACTGGCAAAATGTTAAAACTGAGCATCACTACTTTCACAACTGGGCAAACTTTTGTGGTTGTTCAAAGTATTTGTAAGGCAGTGAATACAAATATAAATATAATAGCCTTCCATAAAGATGGCATAAAATGTATATCATGTCTTTGTCCCTTCATATTCACTTTTCTCATTTTTGCGCCATGACCATCCCCCCTAGGGAATGACTTCTTGCCTTCTTTCTGTCTGTGTCTCTGGCAAGTTCTGTGTCTCTGGCAAGTACACATGCCCTAAAACAAAAATCTCTTACAAAAACAAACAAACAAACAAACAAACGAAAAACAAAAAACAAAAAACAAAACCCTGACATTTAAAAAGTAACTCCAATGACTATCCTCATTTTTTAATTTTTTCCTGAGACATTTTTGCTATAGAGTGCATGCACTTGCCATAGAAACAGAAAGACAGAAAGGGAGAAATCATCCCCCATGGGGAAGGCCACACCACAACCCCTTCTCCTCCATTCTCCTCTTAGGATTTTGGGCACATACATGTGCCTGGTGTGCATTTCAAGCTGCTGGGTCTGGGATTCGAGTCATGGTTGGCCATGAGGGAGTCCAGTGCCTTAACCACTACACCAGCTGCTAACTCCTTCTCATTCCTTTTAATTGACATCAAAGGTTGAGGAAATACTCTACTGAAAAGTGCTGATTAAATTAGATATTTGGGAGGATGCCTAATATAATTAGTCTTTGTCCAGAAGATGTCCAACCGACTTCTCTTTGCAGCAAGATAAATCACCCAATAAGAAATAACCCAAGAAAACAAAAATAACCCAATAAAAAATGAGCAAACCCGAATAGACATTTTTTTCAAAAAAGGTAAAGCAAACGACAATGAAAAAATGCTCAGTATCACTAATCACCAGGGAAATGAAAATTAACACACAGTAAGTAAGATACCATCTCTCATCTGTAAACATGGCCAGAACAGTGTCACAGCGGAGCCTCAGAGGGGGACAGTGGGGGCCCTCCCTCACCTAGGAGCAACCCAGTCCAGACTGGCCACAGCCTCTCCGCAGAAAGCGAACATAGACAGGCAGCTACCCAGAGGAGGCTGTGAAATGGGGAATTAACCCAAATACACAGCCCCTGAAATACCAGGGACAAAGACTGGAAGGGACCTGGGGCGCAGGACAAAACAGTCTCACTGGCACCCTGCACTCCTCCCATCTTGGCAGTCTGCACAGAACTCACAAAGGGGCCTGGGCGGGCAGCTAACAGGCAAAGGATGCACAGCGCCTGGGGCTGCATCCAGGAGAGCAGGGCCTGGTCACACCTCAAAGGGGCTCCAGCTCAGGGTACAGCTTTCCCTAGGTCAGCTGGGATTTGGACCTGCTCCTCGGGCGTTGTACCAAGCCTGGGCACCGGAGAGACTCGCGTCCAGCCTGAGCTGAGCTCACCTTCCCGGGCGCCCTCCCCGCGCGGCCACAGGTAACCCCCTAGCCTGGTCCCAGCACAGACAGCGAGGAGCCTGGATTGGGGCGAGCTCCGCGCCCACAGTAGCGGCGGAGGCGCTCCCTCCACACCCTGGCAGGCTCAGTTGCCCCGATCCTGGCACAGCTCTGCGAGATACGCTGTAGGTCTGCGGGGCTCAGCGGAGACTTCTCGCTGGGAAAACAGGCCAAAAAAAGCAGCCCCACTGCAGACCGACCTGCACAACCCGGCCAGGGGGGCCTGCCCCGCCAGGCTCCGGGGTGCAAGAGCAGACCCTACCCTCGCCCTCGCTCCTCCCAAACCGGCTCCGGATCTGCACCGCAGCCCCCAGCCTTGTGCCCAAGGGCCGCCAAGAGGTCCTCAGTACTGCCTCGCCCTCCCCAGCCCCTGTCGTCCTTCTGTTCCTGCCAGCGACTGAGGCGGGCACCACTGTCCCCTTACCTGGCGTGCCTTGGACGCTCCTTCCTGTCTTGAGCAACCAATCGGAAAAAAGAAATGACATTTCTTCTCATCCAATCAGAGCTAGCCGTTCAGAATACCTCATTTGAATAAACCGTTTATAAACATCCCTTCATACTCTCTGTCTTCAGTTAGTTTTGGCTTCGTTTGGGTAGCGGTCAGTTGTTGCTTCTAGGCCCTGGTATTACCCAAGAGTGGCCAGACTTGAAGCCTGAATCCCAGCTCAAGGAAGTGAGGACCACAGTGTGACAACATCAGGAAGAGCTGCTCTGCAGATACTTCAAGGTGCTTGGACAGGATATGGAAGATTTGCCTGTGGCAGGGAATTTTCCAGAATCCACATCCTTCTCCCTCCTCCTGAGCATGTTAGGTCTGGTAAGTCTTAATGTCAAAATTTATGAGCGTTTGTCACATGAGTCTGTGACCACAGGCCCTGGTCATTCTCCCCAAGAGAGCAGGAGGCAAGGATGAAGTGCAGCCTACATTCGTGTGTGTATCCTCCAGGAATAGGCTATGGGTTGTGTCAGGCGCCTTCTTACAGGTGTCATCTGGCACCTATGCATGTCTAGGTGAGGAGGGCAGTCTCAGGGCTGGCATGGAGAAAGATTGGGCCCACTGAACACTTGTTGTCCCTGGAGTTTCTGGTCTGTCCTGCTGGTGACTTGTTAAGTGTGGTGGTCACCTTGGGCTGTCAGAGGGATCAAGTTCAATTCAGGGAGGAATGCACCTGCCTGGCTACATTCTGATGTCAGGTTGGCTAACACCAGGTGGGTTTCCTTGGTCCCCTCCCTCAGCTGGGTGGGCAGGCAGATGCCCTGCCACAGGGTTGTTTGTTCCCACCATTCTCACAGTTCTCCTGTGGGTGCTGGTCATGTCATTTCCAGGGTTTTCAGTTGTGCTTGCGTAGAGGATAGGAGCAGGAGGCACAGTTTTAATGACCTCGTTCAGATGGGAATGCCTGCTCACTGTTTCCTTTGCTCAGGATGCCTGCTGACAGCCTAACTGTTGTATAGGTTGGTGGTGGACGGCCTCCAGTACAGCAGCCTTAACAGTCCCAGCACCCAGTAGACAGCCGTGTAGATGCCAGACCCCACTGAGCTCTGATGCTGCTTCCCTGTAGACTGTGTTTCATAACTGCAGGAGTCAGTGTCAGGTGCAGTGTCTACTTGTCTGTTTTAGTTAAGGTTCTTAAATGTGGTTTTTATACTGTGAGAGCTGCCATATAAAAATCTTAAGACTTTGCACATGTGCTTCAGTGTCCATTAACTGGACAGTGACTATGCTGATTCTTCACTGAGCAAGTTCTTTTGCTTCTAATTTTATTGGAAATGGTCCAACATTTTTAAAAATAATGATGTTACTTGGGGCAGAATTTTTTTCCCAGAAAGTCATAAAAAGTGTAAAGGCTTTGGATACTCAGTATCTTTCTAAAATCTATTTAGAAATTTGGAATGGTTTTAATTAAGATTTTTTTTTGAATCCCATCCTAATGGCTTGAAAACCACATCAGGGGAGGGAGGACTGGCAAGTGGCGTGGTGGTGGGGGCCATTGGACTCCCACATGGCTGACCATGGCTCGAGTCCTGGACCTGGTGGCTCTCTTTCTCACTTCCTCCTCCCCCCTCACTCTGTCAATCTCTGGTCAAATTAAAATAAGTAAATAAATAAAGTTGAATAAAATAATTATTTTACAAAAAAAAAAAAAAGAACAACATATTGGGGAAGTAGGCTTCTGTGTCCTGTATCCCAACAGGAGGAGAAAAGATTGCAACTTGATCACACCCTATTAAGAAATATGTTCTCTTTGTCTCTCTATCTCTCTCTGACAGACAGAAAGTGAGAAATCACCCCCCAGGAGGGATGTACACACCACAACCCCTTTTCTCCCTTCTCTTCTTTGGATTTTGAGCATGCATGCAAGCCTCTGGGTTAGGTCTGGGACTCAAACCATGATCAGTCACATGGGAGTCCAGTGCCTTAACCACAATGCCTCCTGCCAGCTCTGGGACCATGTGTTTTTTACTTTTTTATTTTTTTTTTTTTACATTTGTATCCACAGTGGTTGGCCCACATTTAATGCTGAAATATCAGTGTACAGAATGATTACAAAATAAAACACCTACACCTAATACTGGTTATTACAAAAGCCAATCAGTGTCAAGAACAAGCGATCTGCTCCTGACCTGCTGTTCATGGAGGGACAGTGAACAGAGCCTTACTTACCCTTTCAGGCCAGTGATGACTTCTTGGCTTGACACAGGGGACACTCCTAATGCTTCATCTTGCCACACAGCTCTTCGTAGCTGTTCAAACTTCTCTGTGGTTTATGTTAACACTGACTTTACTGGTTTCCCTTCATATTCTCTTTACTTTCTTTTTAGTCTCTTTTGTGGATTGACATAGAAAAGTTTTTGTTACTCAGAAATGAAGCAGAATTTTTTAAATGTCAGTGACCTATACTTAGAATTAAAGGTAAGCACAAAAATAGTTTTTCTGGCTAGGATCATGACAGTTAAATTGAGTCAAGTGGTAAAATCAATAAACAGGACTTTGTTGAATAAGGTAATAGTTGCCCTTCGTTCATTAAAGGTTGATGAAGAAAAGAAACACAAAAGAAATGAAATAGAAACATCAGAAAATCTACTCAATGGTGCTGCTGTTCCTCCTTGGGACGACGGCGATGGACTTACTCAACAGAGTGCAAAAGCTGATGACCAACGATTTCCTGCGAAGGAGAAGAAAGAGCATGATAGGTAAACCTCAAGCAAGATTTGACAGTAGATTAGTGTTACTGTTGTAAAAAAATTAACTCTAATTTGGACTAATATTCATGATTAACAAACTTACTACTTTTACTATGGTTGTTCAGCCAGGCTTGGCAATTAGAAAACTGCAAATTAACAAGTAATGAGATACCACTTCCCCCCAATCATATTGATAAAGATGTTGAAAAAGTACAATAATCTCAGAGTCAACAGGTGGCATAGTGGGTAAGGCACTGGATTCCCATGGTTTGAGTTACAGACCTGGAGGCTAGAAAATCACTCCAAATTGAGTGTGCCTGTATGTGCCCAAAACCCTGAGATGAGAATAGATGAGAAGGAATTGCAGCATGGCCATCTCCCCCAGGGGTGATTTCTCACTTTCCCTCTGTTGTTCTCCTGAGCACACACGCCACACATGCCTATGGCAATAATCTTAAAAAGTAATAATCATCCCTCTTTCTCTCTCCCCCTCTCTCCCTGGCAAGTACATGTTCTCCAGCAATTCAAACAAATAAACAAACATAGATATAGTCACATATCTTTTAGGATCAAGTCACTGTTATCTGCTGTCTAGATTAGTGTAATGGATTGCTAATTGGTCTCTGTTTATTTTTTTCTAATCCTCTTTGTATCAGTTCTTAGCACAGTGGATCCATTAAAGCTTGTCATTCTCAATCTCACACATGCACATATGCCCGATATAATAAAAGAAAAAAATTTAAAAAGAAAACTTAAGTCAGATTCTATTTCATTCTGTTGCTGAACACCTCCAAGTTGCCTCCTATGTCACTGAGGATTTCCAAAAGATTTTCCTAATACCCGCAAGCCAGCTGGGTTCTCTGACCCCTGTTATCTCTCTGACTTAAACTTCTGTTTTTCAGTCCTCTTCTCTTTGCTCCAACCACACCAAGCTCCTCACTCTTCTTTCAGCACTCCAGGCTTACCTCTGTACTTGGCGGTTCACTCTATCTGGTCTGCTTCTCCCTCGGATGTCCTTCTTGCATATCCTTTTCATTCCTTCAGTTCTTTACTTAAAAGGCCTTACTTTCAGGACCAGCAGACGACCTGATGGTTATGTCTCTGGACTCCCATGTAGTTGACTGCAGTTCAAGTCCCAGACCCACATCTGGCTTGCATGCTTGCATGCCTAAGATCCCAAGAGGAGAATGAAGGAGAAGGAAGTGCAGCATACCCTCTCTGGGGGGTGATTTCTCACTTTTTGTCTCTCTGACTCTCCAGTGAGTACACATGCACTATAGCAAAAATCTTTCTCTCAAAAAAAAAAAAAAAAAAAAAAAAAGCTTAATTTTCTCAGCAAAGCCTTTCCTGGCCATCCTGACTGGTAGTTCTACTGTTTCTCCCCTTTGACACATAAATATTTCATTTCCCTCGATTCCTTTTTTTCTCATTTAACATACTTACATTTTGCCTGACTGTCTTGTGTACTGCCTTTGTGTGCTTACTTCACGCCCATGAATTGGGTATTTATTCACTGCCATATTCTCAGTACCTAAAAAGGACCTCAATAAGTATTTGTTAATAAATATTGTTAAGAGAGTGAATTCAGCTTTCCATGGATACACTGTTTGAAATATTAGCCAATTCTCACTATAAAAGAAGGATGCTCTGGGTCGGTTCTGACAGTTGTACCTGGCAAGTGTCTGCATTGTGGGCTTGGTTTTGGTTCTTTTGTTCTTTTTTCTTTTTCATTTTTAGAGAGATTTTTGCTATAAGACATGTGTGCTCCCTGGAGACACACAGCGAGACAGAGAAACTGAAAGTGACGTATCTCCTCACAGGGGGGATGGCCACATGGCAACCCCTACTCCCCAATTCTCCTCTTGGGATTCTGGGCATACATGCAGAGGCACCCGCCCTGAGTTTCACACCACAGGGTCTGGGAGGCAAAAGCAATTGGCCATGTAGAAGTCCAGCACCTTAACCACTACAACACCTACTGGCCCGCAAACTTTCTTTTTCCTTGTTTTTTTTAATTTTTTTTTAATTATTTTTTATTTTTCCCCATAATGGGTGTGTGCTCACTAGAAGCACAAATAGAGGAAAAGTAAAAATTCACCACCCAGGGGCAATGGCCATGCCGGAATATTTTCTCCTCTATTTCTCTGCTTGGAATTTTGGGCACACAAGCACATGTATCTGTGTGACTCTCAGATTGCCAGGTTGGTACTCAAATCTCAGGAGCCCATGTGGGATCCAGCACTCTAATGTTCACACCACCTGCTGGTCTCATTGGCCCTTTCTAATAGGTTAGATTCTCTATATTAATGTACATATGATAAAATGGATCAGAGAAAGCACAAATTTCATTGATATTTTAATACCAGAAATAAGATGACAGTAACTTAATGGACTGAAAAAATTCATGTCAAAGGATTATGAACCTTTATGTAGTTGAAATAAAAGATGAAGTCAGAATGTATTGCTTTCTCTTGAGAGAACTAGTACTCAGCTGGTCAGGCACAGTCTCTTTTGAGCAGGCTACTGGTCATATATAGGGTTCTGGGAAGTGTAGAGACCTCCAGACCAGCAGACCTCCAGAGTCACAAGGGGGTAGACATCCTCACTAGCAGCATGGTTATTCAGTGAGTGTTGCCCATTGGTTGACACTAGAAGGCGTGTTTATCAGTGTGGGTTTTTCTCAGATAGACTGTCTTTGCGAAGCAAGTGGCTGACGTAGAGGGTTGGTAAGTAAGGTAGTGGTCACTGACTGAGTACATGGAAAACTGGGGCAGGAGCTGGGTGGTGGCACCGCAGTAAAACACAGTGCTCTGTGATGCTAATCCTCAGGAGAAGGTGTTGGGTTTGCATCCAGAGACTTCTCTGAGTGCCAGGCATTTGCTTGCCCATGATCTGGGACTGGCTGAGGCTAGAACTGAGTTTCAGCATCAGGACCTTATTTGGGGTGCTGCTTCTCTGTTTCTGTCTTTCTCTCTTAGAAAGAAAGAAAGAAATAATTAATTTAAAAATGGGTTCTGAGTGGCTAAGTGGTACCTTGGCGGTGGGTCAGTCTTTTCCTAACTTTGAGATGACTTTGACCAACTGTTTTCTGTAAAAGTTGCCCTCTATGGGGGCTGACATGTGATGGGGTAGTTAACACATTAGACTGTCATATGGTCAACCGTGGTTCGAGGTTCATATCAGGCAACGTACTTTCTCACTTTCCTTTCCTCTCTCTCTGATCTATATGAAAAATAATATTAACAACTGAAATAAATGATTCTTGAAAAAAATAAAAGTTACCTTTTGGGCAGGCTGGTGGCATCGCAGTTAGGACCACAGGGTTGACTGTATGGTTCAAGTCCCAGACCTCACAGCTAACGAAACACACTGGGCACATGTACATGGGAGACCAGAATCCCAGGAGGATTATAGGAGAAGAGACTGCAGTGTAGCCATCCTCTCTCTCTTGTGTGCTCTCTCTCTCTCTCTCTCTCTACACATATGTGCATGTGAATCTGCCAAGCACCTGCACCCAATACCAAATTAAAAATAAAAAATAATTTGCCTTTCATCAACTATGTTCGAATGAATGCTGCTTCATATTCTTAAACTGTAGACTCATGTTTGAACTTTCAAGTCTGGGGTGAAAAGACTTGTTTAGTGATTGCTGTCAGGATGACTTCTTTTTTTTTTTTTTTTTTTTCAGAGTCCTAATCTTAACTTGAAGTGTTCTTTACATTACATATATATACATATATGTAACTTTCATAGATCATCATCAGTTTTCCTTTTGCTCTTGGTACTTTCATTACCTCATACTCAACTCCTAACATAATAATCTCTAGTGAGAAATTTCTTTCATTTTGTAAATTAGGGGAGGCATATAACAGTGATGCTGTTACACATGCTGCTTATTCCATTAAAAAAAACAATATTCTATTTATATTGGGATTAGGTACTTGGCTATACTTATACATATTATCTAGTCATTTTATTTTAAAGGAAAATTATTCCTAAGCAGACAGTTGCTTTTTTGAATTATATAGAGTGATGATATGGTATTTTAGAAGTAGGATCCCCCCAACCCTCAGTATAACCCAGCTTTCCTCTTTCATGTTATATATGTCTATGATACGTTAAAAATATGGTTACCATTAAACGTTATTATATATAAAAATAAAAGCGAAATGCTAGCACTATTCTATACTGCTCCCATGTCTTACTGTTGTTCCTGGTCATGGTGAGCTCCAGCTTCTGGAACCGCATTGCCCTGTGGTGTGGCGTTCATCCCCAGTACTAGCTTCCCTGCATTTTCTGGTTTCCTTTCTAGTTCTTACAGGAACACCTACAATCCCAGTGTCTAATCTTTGTGCTCATACTCTGTTCACTAAGTACATTTTTTCCCACTTTTTGTCTAGAGAGATGCTCTTCTATGTTTTACCTTTTTGATATAAAGCCTTCTTTGTGCTTAGATACAACTTTTCAAGGGTTAACTCATGTGTCAACTTGTACCATTTATCCCCTTTTAAAGCTGAGACTACACATTTTCTTGGATATAGTTGACTTTTTTGAATTGTTTTTAAGTTAGTAAATAAGATGGGAAAGAGTTGGGATTAAAAGAAGAAAACTTTTATTTTATTTATTTATTATTACTTGTTAGTTTGACCAGAGAGAGACAGACAGACAAACAGAGAAAGTGAGAAAGCTAGACACCAGGTCTAGGACTTGAACCATGGTTGATCATATGGGAATCCAGCGCCTTAACTACCCCACCACCTGCTGTTCTTGGGATTTTTTTAAAGTAGGTTTTATTTTTCCGTATAATTATTAGAAACCAAAGGCTTTTTCAATGGATTTCTTTCCAAGTAGCAATTCTACTTGGAGTGTGAAGAACATAAAGAAGAAATGAGAAATGGACTTCGACAAACTATAGGGTTATACGAGTGTTGGAGGCTGATTCACCTTCTGATGGTCAACCCTGCATGATGTCGTCAACAATTCACAGGAAATAAGTCCAGAAAGAGTAAGGCAAATATCTATAACTTCCTGTGGAGGAATATTAGCAATGGTTACTTTTTCTAGAAACACACCAGAATAGTATAGCTGGCATGAACCTTGGCCTGCTGGCGTGAGGCTTATCCTAGTGGTGTGAGGCTTGTACTGGTGGCATGAGGCTTGGCATGCTGGCTTGAGGCTTGCCCTTGTGGCATGAGGGTTGGCCTAGTGACTTGCAGCTTGGCCTGCTGTTGTGAGGCTTGGCCTGCTGTTGTGAGGCTTGGCCTGCTGTTTTGAGGCTTGGCCTGGTGGTTTGATGCTATGACTGGTGGAATGAGTCTTATCCTGCTGCTGTGAAGCTTGGCATGGTAACATGAGGCTGGACCTACTGGTATGAGTCTTGACCTACTGGTATGAGGCTTAGCCAGATGGCATCAGGCTTGGCCTGCAGGCATGAGGCTTAGTTTTGTGGGGTGAGGCTTGGATTCCTGGTGTGAGGCTTGGCCTGATGGAGTGAGGCTTGGCCTGGTGGAAAGAGGAATGGCCTGGTGCAGTGAGGCGGGCTTGTTAGTGTAAGGCTTGGCCTGCTGGTGTGAGGCTTAGCCTGATGATTTGAGGATTGGCCTACTGGTTTGAGGTTTGGCCTGCTGGTGTGAGGCTTGGACTGGTGGCACGTAGCTTGTCCTAGTGGCATGAGGCTTGGCCTACTGCAGTGAGGTTTGGCCTGCTGGTTAGAGACTTGGCTTACAGGTTTGAGGCATGGCATCCTGGTGTGTGGTTTGGTCTGTGGATGTGAGGCTTGATCTCCTGGCATGAGGCTGGGTCTGCTGGCGTGAGGCTTGCCCTTCTGGCTTGAGGCTTAACCTGCTGGTATGAGGCTTGGCCTGATTGTGTGAGGCTAGGCCTGGTGGAATGAGGCTTTTCCTGCTGGTGTGAAGCTTAGCCTGCTGAGTTGAGGATTGGCCTACTTGTTTGAGGCTTGGCGTGCTAGTGTGAGGCTTGGCCTAATGGTGTGAGGTTTGGCCTGCTGCTGTGAGGCTTAACCTGGTGGTGTGAGACTTGTGAAGTTAGGTTTAGCCTGCTGGTGTGAGGTTTTGCCTGGTAACATGAGGCTTGGCCTTTTGGTGTGAAGCATGGCCTGCTGGAGTGAAGCTTGCCCTGCTGTTGTGAGGCTTGGCCTTCTAGTTTGTGGCTTGGCCTGCTGGCATGGGATTTAGCCTGGTGGCATGGGTCTTGTCCTGATGGTGTGAGGCTCGGCCTGCTGCTTTGAGGCTTGGCCTGGTGGTATGATGTTTGGCCTGCTGGTATGAGGCTTGTTCTTGTAGTTTGAGACTTGGCCTGCTTGTGTGAGGCTTATCCTAGTGGTGTGAGCCTTGTCCTGGTGGCATGAGGCCTGGCCTGGTGGTGTGAGGTCTGGACTAGTAGAGTGAGGATTAACCTGCTCGAGTCAGGCTTAGTCTGCTGGCCTGAGGATTATCCTGGTGGTTTGAGGCTTTTCCTGAGTGTTTGAGGCTTGTGCTGGTGGTGTGAGTCTTATACTGGTGGAATGAGGCTCAACCTACTGCTCTGAGGCTTAGCCTGATGGTGTCTGGCCTGGCTTGCTAGTGTGAGGCTTGGCCTGTTGGAGTGAATCTCATTCTATTCTTGTGAGGCTTAGTCTATTGGTGTGAGGCTTATACTGGTGGAGTCAGTCTTGGCCTACGTACTGAGGCTTGGCCTACTGATGTGAGCCTTGGCCTGGAGGTGTGAGACTTTGCCTACTGGAGTGAGGTTTGGCTCCTGGTGTGAGGCTTAAGCTGCTGGTTTGAGGCTTGTACTGCTGGTGTGAGGCTTAGTGTGATGGTGTCAGGCATGGCCCAGTGGAATGAGGCATGGGATAGTGGAGTTTCACTTGGTCTGCTGGTGTTATTCTTGGCCTGCTTGTGTGAGGCTTGGCCTGCTGATTCGAGGATCGGCCTAGGGATTCAATATTGGCCTGCTGGCTTCAGACTTGGACTGGTAACGTGATGCTTGTTCTCGTGGCATGAGTCTTGGCCTGCAGGTGTGAGGCTTGGCCTGCTGGTTTGGGCTTAGCCTGCTGGTGTGAGGCTTGGCCTGCTGGTTTGAGGCTTGGCCTGCTGGATTGAGGTTTGGCCTTCTGGTGTGAGGCTTGGCCTTGTAGCATAAGGCTTGGCCAGCTGGTGTGAGGCTTGGCCTGCTGGTTTGAGGCTTGGCCTGCTGGATTGAGGTTTGGCCTTCTGGTGTGCAGCTTGGCCTGCAGCTGTGAGGCTTAGCCTGATGGTATAAGGCTTAGCCTTCTGGTGTGATGCATAGCCTGCTAGTGTGAGGCTTAGCCTTTTGGTCTTAGCCTAGGCCTGATGATTTGAGGCTTGACCTGGTTGTGTGAGGCTTAGCCTCCAAGTGTGAAGCTTGGCCTGGTGCTGTGAGGCTTGGCCTGCTGGATTGAGGTTTGGCCTCCTGGTGTGAGGCTTAGCCTTCTGGTGTGAGGCTTGTCCTGCTGGTGTGAGGCTTGGTCTGGTGGTGTGACACGTGACCTGGTGGTGTGAGACGTGGCCTGGTGGAGTCATGCTTAGCCTGACGGAGTGAGGCTTGTCCTGTTGGTGTGAGGCTTGGCAAACTGATTTGAGAATTGACCTGCTGGATTCAGGCTGCCTGCTGGCGTGAGGCTTTTCCTGGTGGCGTGAGGCTTGTCCTGATGGAGTGAGGCTTGCCCTGCTGGTATGAGGCTTAGCCTGCTGGTGTGAGACTTAGACAACAAGGATCTTGACCTGGTTGTTCCCACTAGCCCAGTAGAAGAAGGGGAGGAAGGGGTAGCTGCCCAAGCCAGCCAGCTCCTGGGGGTTTCTGGATCCTCCACTTCTGCTGTGTGATAGCCTGAGTGGTGGGGTCCACAGCAGGAGATCTCATTCCAGCTTTTCCTTGTCTAGGGTGAACATTGTTCATGAGGCTGACCTTCTGACAGTCTGTGAAGACAGAGGGGCAGGCTCAGTTCCAGGAGCCCTCATAACGCCATCTGCCTTCCCGGCACCCCCAGACCCCGTGTGCTACTAACCACCCAGCTGGTCAGCAGTGCTGAATTCCTGTGATGCAGGTAGTCCTGGAACAAGTTCTGCAGGGCTCTGACCGGTGGCCAGGAATGTTGTCTGCTCCTCACTGTTTGCCCATAAGCCATGAAACCAGACCCTGTAGCTCCAGCAGCTCCACCTGGAGCAAAAGGTGCTCAGTGCTCCACCCCTACCCTGACCATGCCTTGACCAGCACCCCAGCCTTCCCCAGAGGTGCCCACTGCACTGTCCTTACCCCACCCACAGAGAAAGTGCTCAGTGCCTTGCTCTGACTCTGGACCAGGCCCTGCCCTGCCTGCAGAGAAGCTCATGGCCCCACCTTTAGCTTCTCCTTGTCCTGTACCAGCTGGTGGATGTACTCCTTCTTCTCCCTGTAACGTTCTTTGAGCATCACCCTCAGCCTCTGATACAGGGCAATGAAATCTCCTGCATCACCCTCAGCCTCTGATACAGGGCAATGAAATCTCCTGCAGGGACTGAAGTCAGAAGGGCCCACGGGCAGGTGTCAGGTGCTTCCTCCACCCACCCACAGCTAGCTGCCCATTGACCCTGACGTCCCAGCTCACCAATGGTCTCAGTTTCTGCAGCAAGCAGGAGGCAGTGGTCTTCTAGTGCATCTACTCACTCCTGCAGGGCCGCCTTCTCCTCCATGACCTGCAGAAAGTGGCTCTGGAGCCCCAGGCACAGGTCAGGTCTCAGCAGTGACCTGCCCCATGCCCACCATACAATGGCCCATGTTAGGAGAAACTCACTCACCTGCAGCTTCTCCATGGCCCCCTGTAGGGCCTGGTGGCTCTCCCCAAACATGCAGTCACTCTTGGTCCCGTAGGAGAGGGGCTCCCTCTGTGGCTCCTCCTGGGATGGAGCTGTCAGGGGAGCCAGTTGCTGGCAGCTAAGTTTATGTTCTCTCGGCTGCAGGCATAAGTGCATGTGTTTTTGTGGGGGGATCACTCAGGACACAAGGGGTCAGAGATACTGAAGTTAGCCCTTCCTTTCTCAAGACCTGGGAGGACAGCCTGCCCTGCCCTCCCTCCCACCCCCAGAAGGTGTGGGGGTCCGAAGTAGTCAGGGAGCCAGTGATTGCAGTAGGAGGAGGGTGCTCAGAGAGATCACAGAGGGGAAGCTGGAGAGGTCAGGTCACAGACTGCTGGAAACGCAGAGGGAAGGACATGCTCTGTGGCACAGTAGTAATGCACTGCTCAAGAGAAACTGGATCTCCTACGTGACGCACAGGGTTCAAATCCCCAGCCCACTCAGCTTGAAACATGTTGGGCCCATGCCCAAGTACCCTGAATCCAATGGGGTAAGAGGCCTGGAGAAAGGGGATCGTGGTGTGAATAGTCTTTTTGTAGAGTGCTCATTTCTCTCGCTCTTCTGAGTACAAGCATGCAGTTCAGGGCTGCTACCTCTCTCTTGTTCTAACAGCAGCTCCAACTGCTCCAGCTTCTGCAGTTTCTCCATTCTGAGCTTCGTGGCTGCCTTCTTGGCAGCTAAGATTTGAAGCTTTTCCTCCTAAGATCACTTAGAGATGGGATTTTAACATCCCGATCTAATTCTTGAAACCCAGTTTTTCCCTGGGGGTAAGGATGGGGAGTGTTAAATTACTATTTTAATTTTTTTTTCTTTTTGCCATAGGAAGCATGTACTTCCTGTAGAGACAGAGGCAAAGCTAGGGAAAGTGAGAAATCACTCTCCATGGGGGTGGTCATGTTGCAATCCATTCTGTTCCATTCTTTTCTCAGGATTTTGCATACACAAACACACACACACACACACACACACACACACACACACACAGACCAGGCAAGAGTTTGAAGCTGCCAGGTCTTGGACGTGAACCACAGTTGGCTCCAGTTTTCACTGGGGAATCCCAGTGCCAAGGGAGAATGGGTTGTCATGGGGCCTAGGCCTTAGCTGGAGGGACCCCTGAGCATGCAGCACGGCTCTTTCTGCTGCTGCCCTCCTGACTTGCTCTCTTCTGCAGACACCCCCACCTGAGTCCTTGCCACACTTGCCCTGGGGTCACTGCCTGCCACCTGGCAGGAGTACAGTTGCTGACCTGCTCTGTCTTTGATTTCAGACAAGCCAGCATTCCTCCCTGGGCTTGAGTCTCCTGCGGGGGGGGGGGGGGTGTCAAAGGTTGCTGTTAGCTCAAAGCATCAAAGATGGAAAAAACTCAGTAGCATGTGTCAGGCAGGGGGAGCTTGTCTCTTAAGACCAGGACTGAGCCTGTAACATGGGCTCGGGAAATATTGGTTGAAATGAACGCACCATTCTAAATCACAAGTGAGCAGTGGGTAGTTCTCTTAAACTCCATTTCTAGAATTGATGTTATTCTTTCTTAAAAGAATCCAGATTCAGGCTTTTGGTCTTATTCTCTGAGTGAAAACCAGTGAAGTGAGTTTGAGGAGAAATTGTCAGTTCATGGCCCCATAAGGTCTGAGAACTCTTCCTTTAAAATTGGTTTGTACCCACACAGAGTGGCACAGGCATCAGGGCATGCCATGTGGCAGCACTGGAGTCATATGGAGAACTACAGTTTGGATCCCAGGCCAGGCATGTGCACACCTACATCCCTGTGATCCCAGCTGGCTGGAAGGCTGGGGAGATTGTGGCATGACAGATGCTGTTGGGGGTGCCTGTTTCTCACTCTCTCATGGAAGAAATTAAAAAAAAAATTTCTGGTCCCCTGCCCAACCCTTCTTGATCTGAAGATGCAGTAAAGGGTTCATCCTCGGTCACCTTCCTTTAACTCTTTCCACAGAAACAACAACAGCAGCTCAGATAGTTTGGGGAGCAGCACCTAGGACCCAGTACCTAGGGTTGTGCTACTCAGCAACCCATGCTTGCTCCAATGACCCTAACCCATGCTGTGGTCTTGTTTCAGACATTAAATTCTTGTATGCATGTCTCCATTGTTTTGGAGTCACTGCAAAAGTCCCTATCAACCTGGCCACAGACAGTGGCATTCTTGTTTCTTGGCTTTCCTTACTGTTCCTTTACTGTGTGCTTTCACATCTTTATATTAGTGAGTTTTCACAGTGACATTAGGAGGTAGGTTTCTTTACTGTTCCCATTTTTAGCATGAGAAAACAGGCTCAGAGAAGGGAAGCTACCAGCCCAAGTCACATAGTTAAACAGTGGTGTCCTTGTGACCAAAGTCTAGATCTGACTAATTCTTGACGCCAGGCTTCTAGCCTGAATAACACACCATGAATCTTTGTGCTAGACTCTTTTTTGTTTTGTTTTGTTTTTGGAGAGGTTTTTCCTCTAAAGTGTGTGGGCTCACCAGAAAGACAAAAAGATACAGAGAGAACGTGAGAAATCACCCCCTAGGGGTGATGTCCATACCGCAATCCCTTGTTCTCCATTATCCTCTCAGGATCTTGGACATGCGTGCACATGTGCTTGACATGAGTTTAAGCCACCGTATCCAGGACTTGAACTGTGATAGACTCCATGGGGGTCTAGCAACATAGTCATTATGCCAACTGCTGGTCCTTCTTTGTGCCAGACTCTTACCATATTGCATCCCCTTGAACAAGAACAAGAATTTGCTATATTCATGTCAAACTATACCCTTGTCAATGACACTTCACATATGCTCAGTACAGTTAACCCTAAACATTGTGGGTTTGAAGCATGTGGGTCCACTATACCCGAACTGAAGTTTTAAAATAAATACTATACTTCTATTTTCCATATTATTTTCTTAATATTTTCTCTGGCTTACTTTTCTTTTTTAATTTCCAGATAATGAGGAGAGGGGGGAAAGGAAGAAAATACTATACAATAGGAAGTGGTCATGCCCCTATCGCGTTTCCTCCATCCAGTCAGGGCCAGGGCCCACACGCAAATGCACCAGCACATTGCTTAAGCCCCCAGGCCAAAATCTGAACTGCAGTCTGTCCAGTACCCTTAACCACCAGGCTATGGGACTGGACAACCAGAGTACCTTATAGTAAAATTACAGCATATAATCCATACATAAAATATATTAGCCATCTGTGGTTAAAAGTAAACTTTTGGCTAATAGTAGCTACTTTTGTGAGGGAGTCAAAAGTTACACATGAATTTTTAGCTGTGCAGGTTGAGGCTCCTAACCCTGCTTTGGTCAAAAAATCACCTGTATAAGTGGACTTCAAAAAGGTCTATGGAAAACTGAATTCAAGTATGCATTTACTAGGCCAATCAGGTGATGTGGAGGTTAAGGTGGCCAGACCCCATATGATCTACTATGAGGTTCAAGTCTCGGACCTGGTAGCTTAAAAAACAGGTCACGATCAATCCAAAAGTCTCAGAACAGATGAATAGATTAAAAAAGTGTGGCACATATACACTACAGAATACTACTCATCCATTAAATAAAATGAGACCCTAGCATTTGATCAAAAGGAGGCAAATATCAAAGATTTAATGCCGAATTAAGCAAGCCAAAGTGTGTAAAAGAAACATTGAATGTCCCTGCTTAATATATACAAAATGTCTGCATTCTATGATGGAAACTGAAAGACTAGAAGGTATAAAGGCATGGAGAGGAGCTGTAGATAGCAGAGACTGTGTGGGAGGAGGGTGGACAACAGGGGAGTGGAGTGCGAGGGACAAAATCAAGGGGTAAAAAAGAAGAAGCAAAATATCGGAATAAACACAAAATTGGAAAACTATCTGGTGATGATAATGTGTAAGGCAACATCTTTGACTCAACTAATATACAATGTATGCGTGATGGAAAAAATCATTATGTATGCTGTAAAGATGTAGAGTGATTGAATATAAAAATAAGAAAAAAGGTAAATAAAATCTTTAAATCTCAAAAAGAAAAAAAAAATAGCCAGTTGTGTGTGCATTTGTGTCCAAAATCTTGAAGAAATTATGATATAATCATACTCCTGGGGGTGCTTTCTCACTTTCTGTCATTCTGTCTTTTTCCAGAAAGTTCACTTACCCTACCATAAATTATTATTTAAAGTATCTATTTAATGTAGTATAAAAATGTTCTAATCCTTGCATATTTCTTTCATAATATGTGTTTTCAGTGAATATTTCAAAGAACCCTGGAATTTGCCTAATTGAATGTGGCCCTAGTTCTTTTTCCTCAGGTCTTAGGTGAGAGCTGGTGACCCAGCTCATCCCAGTCCTGGTTTCCTGTCCAATTTGGTCACCAGCTGTCACTTCACCTGAGGCAGAATGCCTTCACCCACTTCCCTCTCAGCTTTCTGTTAAACATTGGTGTAAGGCAAATAGGAGTACAGGTTATCAGCCAGACTTCGAGTGGGTGGGAGTCTCAGGAGAAGTGAACCCTTCCGTGAGGTTTCCTCTGTCCTTCCCCATTTTTCTTCACAGGAAAGCTGGTTGGCCTTGTCTCTCCCCATGCAGTTTGTCAGTGCTGGGTGCTAGGGAGCCAGTCCCTGGGCCTCTGCCACCTTGCTCACCTGCTAGTAGGAAGTCAGGGACCTCAGAAGTGAGATCAATGCAGTTCAATAAATGGTTGTCAAGAGGGGACCAGCAGGTGGCATGGTGGTTAAGGTGCTGGACCCTACATGACCAACTCCATGGTTCAAGTCCCAGAACCAGCTTGAAATACATGCTGGGTGCATGTCCATGTGTGCTCACAATCCTGAGAGGCCAAGGGGTTGTGCTGTGGCTATTCCATCTGGAATTCCCTTGCCACATGCCTCTGAATTCTCAGACATTAGTGTTTCCTGAAGCACATGTGCCATGCCATCCCTTCTCTCTTCTTCTACTGAAGCTTAGCAGCTCAGTTTTAGGTGCACCTGCACTCTAGAAACTAGGAGGACTTTGAATGATCCAAGTCTAGAGAAGACAAGGCAGGTTCCTAGTTGAGCATGAGAGAGGTGGAACAGCAGCGAGATCACTTCCTCCTGCATTCCTTTGAACACTCAGAATTAACTTGAAGAATTTAAAAAGAAACATATAATTTACCTGATGACTAGAAATTACTGCAGAGGTTCAAGAAATATGAAAAACCTAGAAAATATCTCTCTCCCAAGGGAAGACATCAATTCCTCATCATCCACAGACAATACTAAGGAACTCATGGGATTGTCAGATAAACAATGTAGACTATGTACAGTGACGAAAGTAAATGAAGTGTAAGAGAAAAGAGATAACAAAATCAGCAATTTACAAGAGAAAAAATTCAATGAGCTCTAGGGGATAAGAAAATCCTTTCATACTTCAAAGCTGTGGTAATCAAAACAGTATGGTACTGGCACAGGAACAGACAGGTGGACCAATGGAACAGAATAGAGTCCCCAGAAATGAATGCTCAAACATACAGCCAACTGATTTTTGACAAGGGGTACCAGTCAATTCAGTGGGAAAAGGAAAACCTCTTCAGCAAATGGTGCTGGCAAAACTAGATCTCCACTTGCAGAAAGATGAATCTGAACCCCTACCTCTCACCTCTGACAAAAAGTCAAAATGGATCAAAGATCTAAATCTAAGACCTCAAACTATAAAAATGCTCCTGGAAAACACTGGGGAAACGCTGGGAGACATTGGGGTAGGGAAAAACTTCTTAAATAAGACTCCCAACGCACACACAGTCTGTGATCCCTTAAATAGACAAGTGGGATTACATCAGACTAAGAAGTTTCTGCGTGACAAAAAACACAGTGATTAGTGGGAACAGACAGCCCTCAGAATGAGAAAATATTTTTGTAAACTATGCATCAGACAAGGGACTGATAGCCAGAATGCACAAGGAACTCAAGCAGCTGTTCCGGAAAAAGACAATCAATCTTATTAAAAGATGGGAGAATGAGTTGAAAAAACCACTCTCTAAAGATGACATACGAATAGCTAAAAGGCATATGAAAAAATGCTCAACCTCCCTCATTGTAAGAGAAAGGCAGATCAAAACAACAATGAGATATCACCTAACCCCAGTCAGAATGTCTAAGATTAAAAAAACAAAAAATGATAAGTGCTGGAGGGAGTGTGGTGAAAAGGGAACTCTCTTACACTGCTGTTGGGATTGTAAATTGGTACAACCACTGTGGAGAACAATTTGGAGATTCCTCCAAAATCTACAAATAGAACTACCATATGATCCAGCAATCCCACTCCTTGGTATCTACCCGAAGGTCAGAAGAATACTTAATCGAAAAAGTGCTTGCACATCGATGTTTATTACGGCACTTTTCACGATTGCTAAGTCATGGAAACAACCTAAATGCCCACAAACTGATGAATGCTTAGAAAAACTGTGGCACATATACTCAATGGAATACTATTCATCCATCAAAAACAACAGAACCCTGGCTTTTGAAAGGAAGTGGATGAATATGGAAGACTTACTGCTGAGTGAAGCAAGCCATGCTGTGAAGGAGAGGCATTGTATGTCCCCACTTAATATATACCGAGTGTCTGCACTCTAATATATATATATATATATATATATATATATATATATATATATATATACATATATATATATATATATATATATATATATATATTTGAAAACATACTGCTTCTGTTGTTATAGAGTTATAAAATTATACAAAATTATAAGACATATTTTTTTTTTTTGGAGAGGTTTTTCGCTATAGGGCGCGTGCGCTCGCCAGACAGACAGAGAGAGACATAGAGACAGAAAACGAGAAATCACCCCCCAGGGGGGATGGTCACGCCGCAATCCCTTCTCCTCCATTCTCCTCTCGGGATCTTGGGCACGCACGCACACGCGCCCGGCGTGAGTTGTAAGCCACCGGGTCCGAGACGTGAACCGCGGTCGACTACGTGGGAGTCCAGCGACATAGCCATTATGCTAACTGCTGGTTCCCAAGACATATTTTGAACATTATCTTTAAAATTCAGTATTTTGAAATTTTGAAAGTTGTTTGTAAACTGTCAAGAATTATGGAGTATGAGCTAAAATTTTTTGCTATGTAAAGTAAATGTTTGTGGAGGTCTTTTTTCCGGGACCCCCGCCCGGTACCAGCTAGCTGCCCTGTAGACTCGGAGGTTCTGAACCTTCTGTACCCGGTCCTTCCTCACGCAGTCTTTATCCACAGGTTTCCGCCTCTTTGCCGAGGTCTTCTTTTACGGAGGACTTTTTTCCGGGACCCCCGCCCGGTACCAGCTAGCTGCCCTGTAGACTCAGAGGTTCTGAACCTTCTGTACCCGGTCCTTCCTCACGCAGTCTTTATCCACTGGTCTTCTTTTTCTTTTTCTCTCTCTCTTGTTCTCCGTCTCTCTATATAGGATTCTCCCGCGTATATATAGGATTCCTCCCGACGGCCCCAACCGCAAGTTCCTTCACCTGTATAAGGCAAGTCCTGACTGGCTGTAGAAGGAGTTGTTTGTACACGCCTCCCTATGCAGCCAGCGGCGCCATCTTGGCTCAGCGACCAACATTTCAGAACAGAATACAGAGTACTGTTTCAAGAGAGAGACATTGAACTGGTGAATGCAACACATATGGAGTTCAGTCACGAGTCAAAACAGCTCTGAAATGTCACAACACCAAGAAAATACTTTCCACTTCTACAGTGGTTATCTAAAAAGTCATGCAAGAAATAATGACAGCAACATAAAAAGTTGTGGAGAACGACACTATGAACACACAGCTGGTATTCAAAGAAGCTCTCTTATTGGTGGATTAACCTCTGAGTAAAAATATATTGTGAGAGGAGACATGACAAAGAACAGTTTGTGTTTTTACAGAGGCCTATGAATTTTTGAACATGTTCAGCTTCTGGAAACAAAACAAAACAAAAACAAGACAAAACAAAACAAACAACAACAAAAAAATACATGGTAACAGGAGGAAACTGACAGCAGCAAAAAGAAAAAAAGTGGAAAAGCAATTGGTAAGTTTCTGAGCAACAAACAAAGCCACTCACCTGTGCACAAATCTGATGCATGACATGACTGAACTCATGGAAGAAAGTACTCACCTCGTTGTGCCTCAGGAGAGAGGGATGACCTGCTACTGGCTGGGAGAAGTTCACCACCAGGGTAGCCACAGACATCATCCGGCTCCCATCAGGGAGAAGGCAGCCAGGCTGGAGACCAAAGCAGGCTGTGTGATTGTATTTTCCTTCCCTACAAACCAGAAACACACGTCAGTGAGATAGGAACTCTTCTCTAACAGTCATGGCATGGCCTCTCTCAATTAGGAAGCCATATTTGATACCACAAGATGTTTTTTTCTTTAAATTTATTTTCTTTTACTTCCTCACAGTAGGACACAGAAAGAGAGAGAAAGGAAGAGAAAGAGGGAGAGAGAAATAAGCACCTTCATGCAACAATACCCCACATAGCCAGTCGGAATCACAGGCATGTGCACTTGGCATATACAGGCTGAGTGGGAACCAAACCTGCAATCTTCTATATGTATCCAGCCGTGCTTGAGCGCTTGTTATTACTGTGTCACTAAGCTAGCCCTCTAGAAGATGCTTTTAAATATTTAATTTACCTTTTAGAATGTAGATCATTTTGCTAAAAGAGAAAAGCTAAATAAAACTAAACAAACAATAACTCCTCTATCAATTTGCATGAGAAAAAGAAAAGAAAATCCTTTCACAATTTGAAAGAAGAAATGGTTAGAGATTAAGCCTGGAATACAGGAAACCCAATCCTCCTTTGAAATAAAAACAAGAGTTCCTTCAGAAGAGGATTCCTCATTGCTCCTGCAAACTAGTCATTTCAGGGGACAGGAGAAATGAAGATTTTCTACTGATCATTTAGCCTCCAGCAAACAAAGCTAGCGTGATGGATCTAAGAGCACTGTAGCTAAACATGCAAAAACTATTAGAGTTAACATATTTCTCAATATCTACTGAACCTGCTGCACCAGCAATCACAACAGAATGGCAAAGAGACTCCAGATAACCACTTTCTGCTTGCTCCTGAACACTCAGATTGAACTTCAAGAATTAGAAAGAAACACACCATTCATCACATGACAAGAAATCACCACAGGACCACAAGAAATATGGGAAAGCAAGAAAATACCTGTCCTCCTAGGGAAAAGAATAATTCTTTTTCATCCACAAGCAGTTCAATGCAAATCATGAAAATGTCTGATAAAGAATTTAGAGTATTCATAATGGCAAAGCTAACTGAGATGGAAGAGAAGAATGACAATGAACTGCTAAAGAGAAAGGAGAAAGAAGTTGATGAGTTCCAGGAGGTGAGGAAATTCTTGCAAGATCTAAAAGAGGAATTACACGCTTTACAAAAAAGTCAAACAGAATTGTTAGAAATGAAGTCTATAATACAGGAAGTCAAAATCTCCCTTGAAAGTATTAAAAGCAGACTAGATCATATGGAAAATAGAATCTCAGACATAGAAAAGAAAATTGCTGGCCTAGAAAAATCCACCATGAAGACTGAGAAAATGGCACAAAAACTTGAGAATAATATACGAGAAGTACTAGATACCACCAAACATCTCAACATCCGGATAATTGGCATTCCAGAAGGTGAAGAGACCCATAAGGGCATTGGTAATCTATTCCATGAAATCCTGCAAGAAAACTTTCCAAACCTAGAGAGGCATTCAAAGATCCAGTCCCAAGAAATATAAAGGACTCCAAATAGAATCAACCGAAGAAGATCTTCTCCAATACACATTATAGCCAGGTTGACCAAAACCACAGACAAAGACAAGATACTAAGATTGGCAAGAGAAAAACATCAAGTTACCTACAAAGGACATCCTATCAGGCTAACAGCAGATCTCTCATCAGAAACAATGCGAGCAAGGAAAGAATGGGAAAATATATTCAAAGTGTTAAGAGAAAAGCAATTTCAGCCAAGAATACTGTACCTGGCAAGATTATCTTTCATGTGGGAAGATAAGACAAGAATATTCTCAGATAAACAAAACCTGAAAGAATTTACCAGCACCAGACCAGATCTCCAAGAAGTTCTCAAGGGTGTGCTATATCAGGAAAATTAAATACAGAGATATGGAAATAAGAGTTCAAAAACAAAAGTTTAAAAACTAAGAAAGTGGCCAACCTAATTGTAGGGACAAGTCTGGAGTTGAATATTATATCCCAGAATTTAATAGGAAAAATGGAACCAGAACAGAAGATAAAGTACATGAGACTGATAGGTTCATGCACTTACCCTTTGAACAGAATCCTAACCTGTTTCCTGGCTTTAAGAAAATTTCCCTAGCATTTCTATGATTTAAGTTAAAGCTGTTTTTTTTTTTTTAATAGTACCATGTGAACTTACCATTGAAAGTAGTTAGATTATTTAAGAAATTGTGTGGTCAATATCATGTGGGTGGAAAAGGAATGGAAGACAATTGCAGACACCAGAGATAGTGTGAGAAGAGGGTGGGAAAGGACAGATGGTAAGAAAGAGGGGTAAAAATAATTCTAGGAACTAGAAATAGAAATTTTTTATAATAATATGCATGATTAAGTCAATATGTATTATATTCTGGATGGGAAATCAGATTTTGTATGCTGTGATGATGCTTAGGAAAAGAATGTATATTAAGTTACAAGAAAAACAAGTTTCAGGAAAAAAAAATCCATTCAATGACCACAGTAAGATATATAGCCCCAGCTAGGTGCTACTTTATAGGATGCCTAAAGTTAGACTTGTGTTCATGGAAATGTATATGTCAGCTGTTTCTGCTATGAAAAATTTAGATTAATTAAGATCTTTAGTAATTCAATAAAATGTGGGGAAGAAACAGTATAGAAAGTAAACATAGACACCAGAGACAGTATGGAAAGAGAGTGGAAGATGGCAGAGGGTAAGAGATAGGGAATCAAGGATGGTGGGTAAAAAAGCAAAACTACAGGAAACAAGAATTGGAAAATTATTTGTTGACAATAACATGTATGTTGATGTGCTTGATTGAGACAATATACCGTGTACTCTGGATGGAAAATCTCATTTTGTATGCTGTAATGATGTACAGTGAATGAACGTAAACAGATAAATTTAAATTAAAAAAAAGAAATTAAAACAAGATTAGAGAGACCAGCAGACAGTTTAATGGTTTAATTCCTGGACTCTCATGTGTTCAACAGCGGTTCCAGTCCTGGGCCCGGTAACTTGAAACTTGTGCCAGGCACATGTACATACGTGCCCAAAATCCCAAGAGGAGAGTGAAGGTGAGGGGATTGTGGTGTGGCTATACTCCCTTGGGGGTGATTTTTCACTTTCTGTCTCTCTCTCTCCAGCAAGCACCCGTAATTTATAGCAAAAATCCCTCTTTAAAAAAAAAAGCAGATTGGATTATGAAGAAAATTGAATCTCAGATGTAGAAGACAAAATCTCTGACCTACAAACATTATCAATAAGGCTGAGAAAATAACCAAGGAAAATGAGGACAATGTATAAGAAATGCTAGATACCATTAAGCATCCAAACATCCAGGTAATTGGTATTCCAGAAGGTGAGGAAAATAATAAGGGCATGAATAATCTATTCCATAAAAGACTGGAAGAAGAGTTTCTAAACACAGAGAATCATTCAAATATCCAGACCCTCAAAATACAAAGAACACCGAATAGAACCATCCCAAGAAGATCTCCAATGCAGTTCTATTTGTAGATTTTTGAGGAATCTCCAAATTGTTCTCCACAGTGCTTGGACTAATTTACATTCCCATCAGCAGTGTAAGAGAGTTCCCCTTTCACCACACCCCCACCAACATATATCATTTTTTGTTTTTTTTTAATCTTAGCCATTCTGACTGGGGTTAGGTGGTATCTCATTGTTGTTTTGATCTGCATTTCCCTTATGATGAGGGATGTTGAGCATTTTTTCATATGCCTTCTGGCTATTCATATGTCATCTTTACTGAGTGTTTTTTTTTTTTTAACTCCTTCTCCCATCTTTTTTTTTTTTGGAGAGATTTTTGCTATAGGGTGTGTGCGCTCACCAGACAGACAGAGAGAGACATAGAGACAGAAAGTGAGAAATCACCCCCCAGGGGGGATGGTCACACTGCTATCCCTTCTCCTCCATTCTCCTCTTGGGATCTTGGGCATGCACACACACGCGCCCGGCGTGAGTTTTAAGCCACCAGGTCCGGGACGTGAACCGCGATCGACTACATGGGAGTCCAGCAACATAGCCATTACGCTAAGTGCTGGTTCCCTCTCATCTTTAATAGCGTTCATTGTCTTTTTTTCAAACAGCTTCTTTAGTTTCTTAGGTATTCTGGTTATCAATCCCTTATCTGATGCATAGTTTACAAAAATATTTTCCCATTCTGAGGACTGTCGATTCACACTAATTACTGTGTCTTTTGCCATGCAGAAACTTCTTAGTCTGATGTAATCCCACTTGTCTATTTTAGGGATTATCGACTGTGCTTTGGGGGTCTTATGTAAGAAGTCTTTCCCTACCCCAATGTCTCCCAGAGTTTCCCCAGTGTTTTCTAGAAGCAGTTTAATAGTTTGGGGTTTTAGATTTAGATCCTTGATCCACCTTGACTTGATTTTTTCAAAGGTGACAGGTAGGGGTTAAGATTCATCTTTCTACAGGTAGAAGTCCAGTTTTTCCAGCACCATTTGCTGAAGAGGTTTTCCTTTTCCCACTGGATTGACTGGTACCCCTTGTCAAAAATCAGTTGACTGAATGATTGGGGATTTATTCCTGTGGACTCAATTCTGTTCCATTGGTCCACATGTCAGTTCCTATGCCAATACCATGCTGTTTTGATTACCACAGCTTTGTAGTATATTTTTAGGTCAGGGAGTGAGATGCCGCCCACTCCACTCTTCTTTTGTAGAATTACTTTAGCAATGCAGGGTCTTTTATTATTCCAGATGAATTTTATGATTGTCTTTTCTAAATCTGTGAAGAATATGTCTGGTACTTTGATTGGCATTGCATTAAATAGGTAGATTAATTTGGGTAGGATTGCCATTTTGGTTATATTAATTCTTCCAATCCAGGAACATGGGATGTCCTTCCACTTTTTTTGTGTCATTTTCAATTTTTTTTTTTAGCTTCTCATAGTTTTCCTTGTGGAGGTCTTTAACTTCTTTGGTTAGATTTATCCCTAAATATCTTATACTTTTAGTGGCTATGGTAAATGGAATAACTTTTTTCAGTTCTATCTCCATCTGCCTGTTGTTTGTATATAGAAATGCTATAGACTTTTGTATATTAATTTTGTATCCTGCAACTTTACTGTATTCGTGCATTACTTCCAGAAATTTCTTCATGGAAATCATTGGGTCTTCTATGTACACAATCATGTCATCTGCGAATAGAGAGAGTTTCACCTCTTCTTTTCCTATTTGGATGCCTTTAATTTTTTCCTCTTTTCTGATTGCGTTGGCGAGGACTTCCAGTACTATGTTGAAAAGGAGTGGAGAAAGTGGGTATCCTTGTCTTGTACCCATTTTTAGTGGGAAAGCTTTCAGCTTTTCTCCATTCAGGATTGTATTTGCGATGGGTTTTTCATAGATAGCTTTTATTGTGTTGAGAAATGACCCTTGTATGCCAATTTTGCTGAGCGTCTTGAGCATAAATGGATGTTGTATCTTATCAAATGCTTTTTCTACATCAATCGATATGACCATATGGTTTTTGTCTTTTTTCCTGTTGATATGGTGTATTACATTTATGGTTTTATGTATGTTGAACCAACCTTGCATTCCTGGAATAAAGCCTACCTGATCATGATGTATAATCGTTTTTATAAGTTGTTGGAGATGGTTTGCTAGTATCTTGTTGAGAATCTTTGAGTCTATATTCATCAGAGATATTGGTTTATAGTTTTTTTTTTTCCTTGACCTGTCCTTATCTGTTTTGAGGATAAGGGTGATGGAGGCTTCATAGAATGAATTCGGGAGAGATTCACCCTTCTGGATCTTTACAAATAACTTGAGCAGAGTGGGGGTTAACTCTGCTTTGAAAGTTTTATAGAACTCAGAGGTGAATCCATCCAGGCCAGGACTTTTCTTTGTTGGAAGGCTATTTATTACAGATTCAATCTCCTGGCCTGATCCAGCAATCCCATTCCTTGGCATCTACCCAAAGGACAGAAGAATTTCTCATTGGAAAAGTGCTTGCACATCGATGTTTATTGCGGCACTTTTCACGATTGCTAAGACATGGAATCAACCCAAATGCCCCTGTATGGATGAATACATTGAAAAACTGTGGCACATATACTCTGTGGAATACTATTCAGCCATTAAGAACAACAAAACCCTGGCTTTTGACAGAAAGTGGAAGAATATGGAAGATTTACTGCTGAGTGAAGCAAGCCAGGCTATGAAGGAGAGACACTGTATGTCCCCACTTAATATATACCGAATGTCCGCACTCTATAACTGAAACTGACGGGCTAAAGGATGTACAGACAGAAGTGATGGATGTAAATACCAGATGTGCGGTGTGTGGGGGAGAGAGGCCTAGGGAAGAACATTTGGAGGAGGGATACAAAGACAACATTGTTGAGACAGGGAGGTAATGTTGCTAAATTTTGATCAACTAGACCAGGGAAAAATGTTCAAATATTGAAATGATCACGTTGTAAGCTAAATAATGTAACTGAATGTATTAAAAATTTAAATAAATTAAAAAAAGATCTACAATGCACATCATAGACAGATTGGCCAAAACCACAGACAAAGACAAGATACTAAAATTGTCAAGAGAGAAACATTGAGTTATTTACAAAGGTTATCCCATCAGGCTAATATCAGACTTCTCTTTCATTGAAACAATGCAGGCAAGGAAAAATTGGGAAAATACAGCTGAAGTGTTAAATGAGAAACAATTTGAACGATATCTATACTTGGCTATTTTACCTTTCATTTGGAAAGAAAAGAGAACATTCTCTGATAAAATCTGGAAGAATTTGCCAACTCTAGACCAACTCTTAAAGCACTTCTGAAAGGAGTGCTATACCAGGAAAACTAAGGTCAGACAGACAGAAATCAGAGAACAAAAAACAACCAAGAAAATGACTTACTTAATGATAGGGATAAGTCTGGAAATATTGATAATAACAGTGACTGCTAATGGATTAAATTCTCTGATCAAGAGACACAGAATGGCTGAATGAAAAAAAAAACAAAAAACAGAAAACAAAAAACAGAAACCCATAATCTGTTGCCACAAGAAATGCATCTCATAGATAAAGACATAAATAGACTAAAAGTAAAGGAGTGCTGATGGGAATCAAAAAAGAGGTGGAGTGGGACCAGCAGTTAGCGTAATGGCTATGTCGCTGGACTCCCACGTAGTCGACCGCGGTTCGAGTCCCGGACCCGGCGGCTTAAACTCACGCCGGGCGCATGTGCGTGCGTGCCCAAGATCCCAAGAGGAGAATGGAGGAGAAGGGATTGCGGCGTGGCCATCCCCCCTGGGGGGTGATTTCCTGCTTTCTATCTCTCTGTCTCTCTCTGTATGTCTGGCGAGCGCACGCGCCCTATAGCAAAAACCTCTCCAAAAAAAGAAAAAAAAAAAAGAGGTGGAGTCACAATACTGATTTCAAACAAAATGGGCTTTAAAAAAATGTAAGAAGACATAAAGAGGTCCTTATACTATAGTAAAAGTTCTGATTTATCCAGAAGATATAAGGCTTATAAACATCTATGCACCTGACTTAGGAACACCCAAATAGTTGAAGGACAGACTGCTAGATCTAAAAGGAGAGATAAATTGTAACACTATAATTGTTGGGATCTTAACACTCTATTATCTCCTTTAGACAGGTCTTGTAGACAAAAAATAAGCCAAAAGATACAGGATATAAGTGATACCATAAATTAAGTGAACTCTACAGAAATTTATAGAACTTTCTACCGTGAATCCCAAAATATAAATTTTCCTTACCCACACATGAATTCTTTTCAAAGACTGATAATGGGATAGGCCACAAATCAATCCTTTACGGATTCAAAGGCATAGAAATGCTACCCATTATGTTCTCTGACCTTGATGGAATTATACTTGATGTTAATTTCAGGAAAAATTCTAGAAAATACACAAACATATGGGAATTAAACAACCTACTGCTGAATAATTTCTCAGCTACCATATAAATTAATACTGCAGTCAAAATATTTATAGAAACAAATGATAATGAGTACAGGACATTCCATAATCTATAGAACACTGCAAAAGAAGTCATAAGAGGGAAATTCACAGCAAGCAGAGCACATGAGAAAAAGATGGACAGGTGGCAAATAGACAACCGAACATCACACCTCAGGGAAATGGAAAAACAACTACAAGAAAGTCTGAAAAATGCCAGAAGAAAAGACATGATAAATATTCAAGCAGAACTAAATGAAATAGAAAATAAACTATAGAGAAAATAAAGGAAAGGAGAAGCTGGTTTTTCTAAAAGATTGACAAGATTGACACATCATTAGCTAGACTGATTAAAAAAAACAGAGAGAGAAAGGAACCAGGTTAATCAAATTTGCAATGAGACAGGCAGTATCACAAGAGACAAGAGAAATACAAAACTGCATTAGAGGAAATTGTGAGAAGCTATATGCCAACAAACAAGAGAACCTGGATGAGATGGATAAATTCCTGGACACATATAATGTACTAAGATTGAATCAGGAGGACATAGGAAGCCTGGATAGACCCATAACAAGTGATGAGATGGAATCAGTAATAAATAACCTCCCAACAAAGAAAAGCTCCAGTGCTGATACCTTCACTTCTGAATTCTACAAAATTTTCAAAGAAGAACTTACACAATTTTACTCAAACTACTACTCATTTTACTAAAGACCCAACAGTAAGGAATCCTCCCAAATTTAATTTATGAAGTCTCCATCATCCTCATTCCCAAAACAGATACAGTACATGACAAAAAAGGAAAACCACAGACCAATATCTCTGATGAATATAGAGGCAAATGTTCTCAACAAGATTCTTGCAAATGGTATCCAGCAGCATATACAAAAGATTACTCATCACGACCAAGTAGGCTTTATTCCAGAGATGCAAGAGTGGTTCAAAATATGCCAAACCATAAACCTGATACACCATTTTAGCAGTAAGAATGATAAAAACCATATGATCATTTCAATCAATGAAGAAAAAGCATTTGGTAAAATAAAACATCTCTTCATGATTAAGACTTTTGGCAAACTCAGCATAAAACGGTCATTTCTTTCTTTTTTTTTTTTTTTGGAGAAGTTTTTGCTATAGGGCACGTGCGCTCGCCAGACAGACAGCGAGAGACAGAGAGATAGAAAGTGAGAAAACACCCCCCAGGGGGGATGGCCATGCCACAATCTCTTCTCCATTCTCCTCTCGGGATCTTGGGCATGCACACACATGCGCCCGGCGTGAGTTTTAAGCCACCGGGTCCAGGAGGCGAACCTCGGTCGACTACGTGGGAGTCCAGTGACATAGCCATTACGCTAACTGCTGGCTCCCTTTAAATGACTTTTATATTATTCTCTTTTCTGATTGCATTGGCTAGGACTTCCAGCACTATATTGACAAAGAATGGGGAAAGTGGGCAAAGCTGTCTAGTACCAGTTTAACATGAACTCAGTATAATGTTAGCTATAGGTTTTTCATAGATGGATTTTAGCGTGTTGAGAAATGACCGTTTTGGGACCAGCAGTTAGTGTGATTTCTCACTTTCTGTCTCTATGTCTCTCTCTGTCTCTCTGGCGAGCGCACGTGCCCTATAGCGAAAACCTCTCAAAAAACAAAGTCATTTAAATAGGGAAAGAAGAATTGAAAATATCTTTATTTGCAGTTGACATTATGGTATACATAGATACCTAAAGGTATCCATAAAAAACTTCTTGAGTACAGCAGATGGAGTAATGGTTACATTCCTGGGCTCCCACGTAGTCAACCTCAGTTCAAGTCCTGGACCCAGTGGCTTATATCTCATGTGGGGTGTATATGTGTATGTGTGTGTGTGTGTGTGTGTGTGCTCAAAATTCCAAGAGGAGAATGGAGGAGAAAGGACTTAAGTATGGCAATCTCCCTGGGAGGTTATTTCTTGTTTTCAGTGCCTCTTTCTCTCTCTCTCTCTCTCTCTGTCTCTCTGGTGGCGCACGTGGCCTATAGTAAAAATATTTTTAAATAAATAAATTTTAAAAAATAAGAAATGAATACAGTAAAGTAGCAGAATACAAAATCAACATCCAAAAATCGGTAACATTTCTATGAAAACAACAAGCTGACTGAACTAGAACTTAAGAAAGTAATCCCTTTTACCAGAGCTACAAAATGTATAAGATACCTAAGGATAAATCTAATGGGAAAAGTCAAAGATCTTTATAAGAAAAACTATGAAAATCTATAAAAAATATTGAAAATGACACAAAAAATTGCAAGATCAACCCACATTCATGGATTGGAAGAATTAATATAATTGGAATGACAATTTTCTCCAAATTAATCTACATATTTAATTCCCTTTCAATCAAATTACCAGAGACATTCTTCACAGATCTAGAAAAGAAAATTGTAGAATGTGTCTGGAATCATAACAGGTCCTCCCTTTTTATTAGTTGTTTTTCATTGTTGTTGCTTTTCCTTTGTTTCCTTTTCTTTTACCTGACTTTCTCACTTTGCTTCCCAGCTTCCACATATTGAGTGTCTAGACAGGCCTAGGTGCACAGTAGCCAAACATCTGAATACTTTTAGGGTTATTGAAAACCTCGACCCCCACTGAACTACTACAGAATGGGAGGAACTCATCTTCATAAATCCAACTCGAATCTCTTCCTGTGGATACCATGTTTCAATTTTCAAAGCAATCCTGTGCAAGAAGAATGGACTGAGTGGCATCTCACTCGCTAACTGCAAATTATGTTATAAAGCTGTGATAATCAAAACAGCATAGTATTGGCACAAAAACAGACAGGTGGACCAATGAATAGAATGGAGACTCCAGAAATAAACCACAAAGCATACAGTCAACTGAGTTTAGACAAAAGATACCAGTCAATCTAATGGGAAAAGGAAAACATCTTTAGAACAAGGTGCTGGAACAACTGAATATTCACCTGCAGAAAGATGAGTCTGAGCCCCTATCTTTCACCATTAACCTAAATCAACTCAAAATGGCTCAATGATCTAAACCTAAGACCTCAATCTATAAAACTTCTGGTGGATAACACTGGAGAAAATATGGGAGACAATGGGGTAGGCAAACACTTCTTAAGTAAGACCCTCAAAAGCACAGGCAAACATTTCAAAACTACATATGTTTTGAACATCTGTAAGTACTGTATCTTGTCTCTGACTTATCCTTTGTCTTGCTAATTTGAGAATCCATCTGCATCTGACGTGGACCTGCTCCTTTCATGCAGTATGCAATCACACCACGTGGTTTTCAATTTTTGCCTTTTTGAAAATTGTTTTCCCTTTTTATTGACTGTTTTTGTCTTTTTTTTGTCATCTTCCATTTTTTTCCTTTTCTTTTACCTGACTTTCTCACTTTCCTTCTCGACTTCCATGCACTGAGTGTCTAGAAAGGTCTAGATGCACGGTAGCCAAACATCTGCATAATTTTAGAGTCATTGAAAACCTCTACTCCCACTGAACTCCTACAGAATGCAAGGAATTTGTCTTCATAAATCTGAACTCAAATCTCTTTCTGTGAATACCAGGCTGCAAAACACAGTAGTAGTGGAGAACTTGGCATATAAGTACCCTCACAGGAAAGTAAAGCATACTAGCTTACAGTTGTAGAATCTTCTGACAAATTAGCCAAACGTGAATATACCACTGAATGACTAAAAATCAGAGAAGGGAGTCTGCAAAGTGAGCAGCAGGGAGAAATACAGGGCAACAGTGAGAATTACAAAGCTGCAGAGAGAGGGCAGCTCATCTCCCAAACAACTCTGATTTCTCCATTGAAACCCCACAGCTCAGTCCAGGTGCACTTGTTCTTCAGAACTGGGAGGCCTTAGTAATATCCAGTTGCATCCACAAAAGTGCAGGTTGCTGGGTAAGCATCAAGGAAGTGGAATTGCAGAGATATTGTGGGTTATCTTTTCCCACACACCCCTAATGCTTGAAATTTATCTCCAAGAAAGTAGGAAGAAATGTGTTATCTATCAGCTGACCAGAAACCACCACAGAAGCACAAGATTTATGAGAAACCAAGAGAATTTCTCTTCCCCCAAGGGAGAAGAACAGCCCTTCATCCTCCACAGACAGTACAATTAAACTGGAAGTGTCAGATGAAGAATTTAGAATATTCATAGTAACAAGCTAACAAAGGTGTAAGGGAAGAGAGGCAGTGAACTCCAGAATATGCAGGAGAAATGAGACAATGAGTTGCAGGAGGTGAGGAATTTCTTACACAATCTGAAAAAGGAAATACACACCATAAAAAAGAATCAAACAGAAGTGTTAGAGATGAAGGTTGTAATACAGGAAATCAAAACCTCCCATGAAAGTATTAAAAAGCAGATTAGATCATGCAGAAGATTGAATCACAGATGTAGAATACAGAACCTCTGACCTAGAAAAAATCACCAAAAGGACTGAGAAAAATAACTCCCCCACAATAAGAATAATATACAAGTAATATTAGAGATGATTAGATGCCAAAACATCCAGATAATCAGTATCCAGAAGGTGATGAAACTAATAAGGACGTTGATAATCTATTTAATGAAATCCTGGTAGCAAACTTTTCAAACCTAGAGAAGCCTTCAAATATCCAGACCAAAGAAATACACAGGATTCCACATAGAATCAACCCAAGAAGATCTTCTCCAAGGCACACCATAGCCAAATTGACCAAATCCACAGACAGCCACAAGATACTAAAATTGGCAAGAGAAAAACATCAAGTTCCTGTCGAGGGATATCCCATCAGGTGAACATCGGAGCTCTTGTCAGAAACAATGCAAGCAAGGAAATAATGAAAAAATATATTTTAAGCGTTAAGTAAAAAGCAATTTCACCCAAGAACACTACATCTGACAAGATAATCCTTCATATTGGAAGCAGAGACTGAAACATTCTCAGATAAACACAACCTGAAAGAATTTACCAACACCAGACTAGGACTACAAGAAGTTTTGAAGGGAGTGCTATGCCAGGAAAACTAAAGACAGACATAGAGAAATAAGAGAACAAAAAACCTAGCAATATAATGGCCAACTTTAATGGTAGGGACAAGTCTGGGCGTATCCATAATGTTGAATGTTAATTTCCAGGATTTAAATGAAAAAATCAGGCACAGTGACACTGCAAATTCAACAAAAGAGAGCTTAATTACATGAGATAACTGGTTAAATAGAATTGTATGACTTTTGCCTAAAATATTACTGATTTACTTTTATGGTTTGATTTCCAGATTTAAGTTTTTTTGTTATCTTGAGTTGTTAAGTTCAGCAATTTGTTAAATTTTTTTATTGAGACATAAACTTTTCTCCCTTTCTGACCCCTCTGCAATTGGGAAATATTTGTGAGCATTTTTATTTTGTCGCAGAATGTTTATTTGCATAAGTTCAATAATACAATAGTATCTATTGCTTTGATCATAAATTCAATTCTCATGGGCTTTGTGCAAATAACAGTCCAAATTAAAATTTAACTAGGACCAGCAGTTGGTGTAATGGCTATGTCATTGGACTCCCATGTGGTCAACCACAGTTTGAGTCCCAGACCTGGAGGCTTAAACTCATGCCAGGTGTGTGTGCACACGTGCCCAAGATCCTGAGAAGAGAATAGAGGAGAAGGGATTGTGGCATGGCCATCCCCCCTGTGGGGTGATTTCTCACTTTCTGTCTTTCTGGCAAGTGCACGCACCCTATAACAAAAACATCTCTCTCTCAAAAAAAAATTGAAACGTAACTAAAACTAACCAAAATTTTTTTGTAAGTAAAGTAGTTTATACCTCTCTTTAATAAAAGAGGGAATGGTGAGGAAAAAAATGTTTTAAAATTAAATTACAGTGCACTTATCACTAGATTTTACCTTTTTCTATATTTTTAGTTTATTTAAGACCTTTTGTCAATCAATCAAATATGAAAAAAAGTTTAGTATGGGAGTGGCAAGGAGAAAGGGGAAGAAAAAAGTAAAAGTACATTTAATTGACAATAAATGAGAAGCTGTTCGTTGATGATAATGTAATATCTTTTTCTTGACTGATATACTTGGTATTCATGCTGGAAAAAGAAATGTATACTTTAAAGATATATATGAATAAATGTAAATTTAAAAAATATATTAGGTTCATGTCTAGAGACTTACTTCAGTATGTGTGTGCCTGTGACCAGAGGAAGGCTGAATCTCTTTAAATTGCTGTCTGTCTTTCTCTTTCTCATCTTTCTGTCTGTCTTTCTCTATTATACTTCTCATTCTTTATCTATACTTGTCATTATTCAAAATAATTTTTAAAAAAACTTTTAAAAAGCCATTTAGGTAAATACTTAAAAAGTTAACGTTAAATAAAATTGCACATTATATAGGAAATCAAAATATTGATATAAGAAAACAAAAGGACTGCTAAGCATGAGAGCACTAATTGGATTAAATTATGTAGTCTAACATTATATTACCAAATGAGAATTTTTTAAATGTATTGATACATACTGAAATTTTTTAAATGTCAAAAGACTATAATAATTCCAAAGCAAGAGAAATTAATAAAGAAAAAATTTAACTCAATAGGAAATGTAAGTATTAAAAGTATTTTTAAAATTAGAAGACATATTTTTAGAACTGGCCTAGTAGTCAAGGGAGCCAGATCTCAAATGGCCAATCATATTCTTATCCCAAATCTGAAACCTTAAGAAACATGTATATGTGTGCCCCAAATCCCGACAGGATGAAGAAATGAAAGAGAAGAAATTGCAGTTTGACCATGACCAATGGGTTGTGCTTTGTCCTACTCCTTTTCTCTTTCTGTCTTTCCCAGCTAAGTACATGTACTCACTGGCTTTAAAAGAGACATATATTTAGCTAATCTATTGATATTTAAGAGAAAGGCTGAGAAAGTTGACAAATAAAATGAGAAATTATTAAAAAATATAGAAAAATACTAAATAAATGTTTATTGACAAAATGTGTATTCTCTGCAATTAACTGATAAACATGGTTAAAGTGTTTATTCTTGAGGATATTTTAACAAATAAATGAACAAGAATGCTTTCATAGTAGTTGATATATTAGCATAAAATTACCAAAAAAGTGACCTGAACATGGCTTAGTTGAATGGAGTTTTAGAGGAAAATTCTCCCAAATGGTTAAAGAATGGGGAAGTTTTTTTTAAAAAGTAAACTTTTAGGGCTAGCAGGTGGCGGGGTGGTTAAAGGTGCTGGACTCCCACATGGCCAACCATGGTTCGAGTCCTGGACCTGGTGGCTTATTTAATCACTTTGCTTCTCTCTCACTCTGTCCCTCTCAGATCAAATTTAAATAAATAAATAAAATTGAATAAGAAAATTCTTTTTAAAAAAGTAAACTATCAATGAACAAATCTATCTTTTCCAAGGTTCATGGTTATTTTGCCATGTTTATTAGAAGCACCTATCAAATTACTTCTAAGTCAGGAATGACATGTGTCTTAATTTGTGCTCTGGAGTTGAAAGACAGATGAGACATCTCAGTTGCACAGAGAACTTGAGCAAAGTAATTCAAAGCATGAGAGTTTGGGAATCAGTGGCAGCTGGAGACTTCTTCCCCTGTTGCCCCCACTCTGAATTTTGTCTCACTGCCACCTCAATGATGCCCAGCCAGGTCTCAGCAGAGCTATACCTTCTCTAGCCCCAGCAGCTGCAAGCCTGGCACTGTCCCTGATGCCATTGCAATGTTGTTCAGGAAGCTGACCTCTTTTTTTTTTTTTTTTCCTTTTCTCTTTTTTTTTATTATTATCCATTTTTGTTACATTGAATTACATATAACTTTACAGTGTATTACATTGCTTTTTCAAAAGGGAATGCCATGCATGTCAGACAGTACAGAGACATTAATCTCCCCACTTCAACATTCAATATCTTTCCTATGTATCCCCCAATCATTATTATTATTATTCTAATTATTTTTTATGATAAACATGATTTTTTTTTTTCTCCAATTATCAGATCATAAAGTTCCCAACAAGAGGGAACGTAGACTCCACTCAGGGCTGGACCAAGGGTGGGTCTCGTGCAGCCCCGAAAATGTAGGTGAATCTCCATGGAACACAGTTTCAGAAACGCGGCTCAGGGAAGCAGAGACGGCCATCAGCTGATGCAGCACGCGAGGCAGACCCCGGCCACGGCTCGCGGGACAGACCCCGGCCACGGCTCGCGGGGCAGGCCCCGGCCACAGCTTGCGGGGCAGACCCCGGCCACGGCACGCGGGGCAGACCCCGGCCACGGCACGCGGGGCAGGCCCAGGCCACGGCTCGTGGGGCAGACCCCGGCCACGGCTCGCGGGGCAGACCCCGGCCACGGCACGCAGGGGCAGACCCCGGCCACGGCTCGTGGGGCAGACCCCGGCCACGGCTCGCGGGGCAGACCCCGGCCACGGCTCGCGGGGCAGACCCCGGCCACGGCTCGTGGGGCAGACCCCGGCCACGGCTCGCGGGGCAGACCCCGGCCACGGCACGCAGGGGCAGACTCCGGCCACGGCACGCAGGGTCAGAGCCCCGGCCGCGGCTCGCGGGGCAGGCCCAGGCCACAGCTCGCGGGGCAGACCCCGGCCACGGCACGCGGGGCAGACCCCGGCCACGGCACGCGGGGCAGGCCCAGGCCACGGCTCGCGGGGCAGACCCCGGCCACGGCACGTGGGGCAGACCCCGGCCACGGCTCGCGGGGCAGACCCCGGCCACGGCACGCAGGGTCAGAGCCCGGCCACGGCACGTGGCGGCAGGCCCCGGCCACGGCACGCGGGGGCAGAGCCCGGGCCACGGCACACGGGGCAGGCCCAGGCCACGGCTCGCGGGGCAGACCCCGGCCACGGCTCACGGGGCAGACGCCGGCCACGGCACGCGGGGCTGGCCCCGGCCACGGCTCGCAGGGCAGACCCCGGCCACGGCACGTGGGGGCAGGCCCCGGCCACGGCTCGCAGGGTCAGAGCCCCGGCCACAGCACGCGGGGGCAGAGCCCCGGCCACGGCACGCGGGGCAGAGCCCCAATCGGGCCGGAACTCCAGAAGGGCATGTGGAGCGGAGCCCCCGCGCCCGCCTCTCCAACCCCATGCGCCGGCACGTGGAGCGGAGCCCCCGACTGCCGCCCCTGGACGTTTAATTGTATCTAGTACTTCTTGCATATTATTCTCAAAGTTTTGGGCCATTATCTCAGTCTTTATGGTGGACCTTTCTAGGCCAGCCATTTTCTCTTCTACATTAGAGATTCCATTTTCTGATTGATCTAGTCTGCTTTTAATACTTTCAAGGAAGATTTTGACTTCTTGTATTATATCCTTCATCTCTAACAGCTCCATCTGATTCTTTTGTAAAGTGTGAAACTCCTCTTTTAGATCTTGCATGAATTTCCTCACCTCCTAGAACTCTTCAACTCTTTTCTCCTTCCCCTTCAGCAGATCCTTGTCCCTCTTCTCTTTGCTCTCTGTTAGCTTTGCCATTATGAGTGATCTGAATTGTTTATCAGACATTTCCATGAATTCCCTTGAACTGTGTGTGGATGAAGAGGAGCTATCCGTTTCAATTGGAGGAGAGGCATTTTCCTGCTTCTCCATATTTCTTGTGGTCCTGCAGCGATTTCTAGTCATCTGGTGGATGGTCGGTTTCTTCCCGAAATTTTGAAGATTAATACGAGGGTTGGGAAGTGTGCAGAAAAGGAAGCAGAGAGAGGGAAACAATACCAACAACAACAAAAAACAGACAAGAAACAGAGAAAAAGAAGAGAAAAACTTTGGAATAAATCTAAAAAACAAAAATTAATATTCAAAAAATTTCAATAAAAATCAAAAATTAGAAAACCGCGAGGGGCGCTAGCGCGCCGCGCGAAATGTCTACATCTCAGGAGCCATGGAGCAGACTGTCTCTTGAAGAAGGGCTGTTCTGGGAGGAGCAGAGGGGATTATTAACAAAACAAAGGCCTAGGAGGGAGGGGCCAAAGGGCCCTGTAAGACACCTCACCTTAAAAAATTCTAAAAAGCAAAAATTAAAAAAAAGACAGACAGACAGAGAGAGAGAGAGAGAGAGAGAGAGAGAGAGTGAGAGGTAGAGAGAGACCAAGATTGATTCAGAGACAGGAGATATGAAAGGGGTTTTCCTACCATGTGGGATTTTGTATGCTGGAGGCCCAGTTAGGAGTGGGACCTCTTCCTTCCTCCCAGCATGTCTACATCTCAGGAGCCATGGAGCAGACTGTCTCTTGAAGAAGGGCTGTTCTGGGAGGAGCAGAGGGGATTATTAACAAAACAAAGGCCTAGGAGGGAGGGGCCAAAGGGCCCTGTAAGACGCCTCACCTTAAAAAATTCTAAAAAGCAAAAATTAAAAAAAAAGACAGACAGACAGAGAGAGAGAGAGAGAGAGAGAGAGAGTGAGAGGTAGAGAGAGACCAAGATTGATTCAGAGACAGGAGATATGAAAGGGGTTTTCCTACCATGTGGGATTTTGTATGCTGGAGGCCCAGTTAGGAGTGGGACCTCTTCCTTCCTCCCAGCATGTCTACATCTCAGGAGCCATGGAGCAGACTGTCTCTTGAAGAAGGGCTGTTCATGTGGGATTTTGTATGCTGGAGGCCCAGTTAGGAGTGGGACCTCTTCCTTCCTCCCAGCATGTCTACATCTCAGGAGCCATGGAGCAGACTGTCTCTTGAAGAAGGGCTGTTCATGTGAGATTTTGTATGCTGGAGGCCCAGTTAGGAGTGGGACCTCTTCCTTCCTCCCAGCATGTCTACATCTCAGGAGCCATGGAGCAGACTCGGAAGCTGACCTCTTAAAAAACCACAAAAGAAGGGTCTGAAATGTTAGAAGCTAAGAGAGTTAAAGATGCACAGCCTTCCTCCTATTTAGGAAAAGGGAAGAAAGATACTTGAAAGGAGGTCATCAGTCTGAAGACCTGACAATTTTAGACTTTCTATTATTGAAGGTAACAGATAAAGTCATTTTCTAATAACTCTGAGTGGAGGGCCACAAAGAGGATGTCACCTTTGACTCAGTTCCACGCACATACAGTCTGGTTCATAGTAGGACAATGGCCTCCAGGACTGCACAGTGTTGAACTAAGACATGGCTCATGACTGACAGAGACCTACCAGCATGGACCCAAGTTTCTGTCATTGCAATTAACAGTACATGAGGCATATTTTTGAGAGTTTGATTAAGCAAGGGGAATTCAACTTAAAGGGGAGATCATGGTGAGAGTGTGGCACATGCTCCCATACTTCAAAATTTCTTCTGATGACATCCTTTGAATTCACATTTTTGTCACACTGTAAGTAATTACAACTTTGTTTTAGATAATGTGTAGCATTTAATAATATTAGCAATTTATATTTTTAAGTTTTTTTTTTTCCTTAGAGCACACACCCTCAGCTGAGAAAGACATTGATAGAGTGAGATAGAGAGGGAAAGTAAGAAAACAACACCCAGAGAGACTGGCCACACTGCAATACATTTCCTTCATTCTCCTCTTGAGTTTTTGGGATTTGAGGCATTCGTGAACATTCTTCCAGTGTATTTTACAAGCTACCCAGTCTGGAACTCAAACAGCTCAGTCAGCCATGTGGGAGCCAGCCATCTTAATCATCACAACACTGGATAGTCCAATCAGACTTTCAGCTTCAGGAAAAACAGTTTATCTATCATTCATATATTAGTTATTAATTTATTTGGAGAGGGTTCTTTTTTTTTCTTTGTTTTTGCTATAGGACACGTGCGCTTGCCAGACAGACAGAGACAGAGAGACAGAAAGCGAGAAATCACTCCCCAGAGGGAAGGCCATGCCGCAATCCCTTCTCCTCCGTTCGCCTTTTGGGATCTTGGGCATGCACACACACGCACCCGGTGTGAGTTTTAAGCCACCGGGTCCAGACGCGAACCGTGGTGGACTACGTGGGAGTCCAGCGACATAGCCATTATGCTAACTGCTGGTCTCCAGAACCGACTTTAGAAACAGCAGTGTATTGGGTACTCATGTGCCTCTGGGTCTGATGGGTGAGGATGAGATACAAGGGAACTGGAAAACAAACAGTAGGGATTGGGCAGGCTGACCTCACCTGGATAGGAGCTATGAGCAGGAGACAGTACACCCATCATGCTGCCCTTCTTGCCCCAGAAGTTGTCACAGAAAAATGCACGAAGCATGACCCAGCCCCACAGAGGCAAGGACCCACTTGGGCAGCAAAAGGTGAGCAGATTCTTGGGGTTGCCTGACACTCTGTGGCTACCACCCTTACTTTGCAGGTTCCCCCTGCAGCCTCACTGGAAAGACCTTGAGATCTCTCAATCTTGAGCATCTGGGAGCTGGATTCTGAGACCTCAGAATTCTGGTGCATGGAGCAAGAGTGGAGCACTTGCTCTTTTGGCGATGGGGCTCCCTTAGGAGTTTCTGCTGGTGACAGGCTCTTTTTCTCCTCATATCCCTTTCTCCTTCTCTCTTCTTTTACTTTACCTTCCTTAATGGGAGGGACATCACACCTGTCCAGAGAAGGGTTTCTCTGCCCTCTGGTGTCTGGTGAAGGGAAAAGGGAGAGAGCAGGAAAGAGAAGTAAATCTTTCTGGTCAAGATGGTCTGATGACTGGAACAGGCAGCATTCCTGAATGTCACCAGTGCTTCACTGTCCCTAGGTTGAAGCCTGAGTATGTGTCTAGGGTACCAAGAATGCAATTACTGAACAGAATAGTTAGGAGCAGGAGTTTCAGAGGGCCCTGGGTGAGACTCTATCCAGACTGGTGTCCCAAACAGAGCTCTATCACTTGTCAGATTTCCCTGGGTGGCAGTAAGATGAAGACAGATGAAACAGGTGAGGCCCTGTGAGTGTAAGCAAACTAGTCAACCAGGAAACTGCAGGGTCAGAGATGATGCCCTAAAGCAGCACTGTAGGAAGGAGGAGGAGCAGTAGGCAGGGGTCTGCCTTCCAGCTGAGAAAGAGCCAGTCCTGGCTTTGTTCTCTCTCCTCCTTTTCAGCTTCCAGGCTTCTGTCTTAAGTAATATCAAGCTTGAGAAGACACTGCTGAGTGTTGAGGCTCTCCAGAGCTAGAACTTGACACAACCTTCCTGGACCACAATTCAACAAACAGGAGGGACTTCAGTATAGGGAATACAGTTCAGTGCTGTTCCCTGAAACATGAGGGACTCAGGGGTGCATGCCCAAGATCCTGAGAGGAGAATGGAGGAAAATGATTGCAGCGTGGCCATCCACCCTGGGGGGTGATTTCTCGCTTTCTGTCTCTCTGTCTCTCTCTGTCTGGCGAGCACAAACGCCCTATAGCAAAAACCTCTCTAAATAAATAAATAAATAAACAAATAAATAAATAAATAAAGTCAGTTCTGTTGAGAAGTCTGTCTTTGCTGCTGCTGCTGCTGCAAATCTGTGACATTTATCCACCATTTCTATCACTCAGTTTTATGATTGTATTCTGGACAGTGCTTAGGCCCTAGCCCTTGTGCAAACCTGGTGGCAAATGACATTCAAAAGCAAAAAAAAAAGTCTTTTTTTTGTTTGTCTGCTTTGATTGTCATTCAGCTTTGTCACTGAGGAGGAACCTTCTGCAGAGATTTAAAGTTTCTAAGTGAGAAAAGCAGAGAAAATTCTGCATTTGTGGATTTACTTATAGTGAAAAGAAAGGATGGAAGAAATAAAGTATATTTATAGGTGGGCTAGAAAATGTCAAGGGAAACAAGTTCCAATTTTAAATATGTATTTTTTTATTCTGCTTTAATAAAAAGTTGATGTACGAGCAAAGACTTGAGGTACAAATAACAGAAGGGTGGCTTGAATTCCCAATCATACTATGTAGTGAGCATGTGTTTTACTTGAAATTCAGTCCTTCTATGTCTATAGAAATGGTATCTAGAAAACATATTTCTTTTGTTCTGTTTTTATTTTATTTTAATTCGTTATATACATTCAATCACTATACATCACTTAACTTGTAAGTTTACCCAACATGAATGCACTTCACACCAGCCCAGTTAAGAACACTATACACATTATTATCAACAGATATTAGTCCATTTCTGTGTCCCATAAATGTCTTGCCTCTCTATTTTTCTCCTTCTAATCAAAGGAAAAAATGTTATGTGATTTCCAAATTAGCCCTCGAAAACCACTCAAAAATCACTTAACTAAACTCTAATACTGATGATGTTAACTTTCTTTCTGGGCCAAGGAAGCATAAAGTAGAAGAAATCTCCTTTCTATATGTGTCCAGAGAAAGCCTTAGATAGGGCTTTAACAGGCTGAATTTGGAGTGTGTATTAGCTTACACACTGACACTCCTCACTATTGCAGAAGCCCTGTCTTCAAGTACAAGTACTTGGTTTCTCATTCTAAGAGAATACTTTTCAAATCCACTTTTTTCCATGTACAGAATGTCATCACACCTCCCAGTTAGTTTTTTCCCTCTCCCCCAAGTCAAGATTTACATCCTCTCAGTACAGGTATTAGGAGTGTTTGTAATAATGTCTTGTAATTCAATGTAGGTGAATTTTCTGTTTGAATTAATCATTAATATATGAGTGATATATAAACTGTTTTTTCTAAAGATGATAATCTTATTGGTATATCCAGTGGTGTGATGATTAAGGTGGCTGTATCCCACATGGCTGACTGAGCTGTTTGAGTTCCAGACTGAGTGGCTTGTTATACACACTGGGAGAATGTCCATGAATGCCCCAAATCCCAAGATCCAAGGAAGAGAATAAAGGAAAGGTATTATAGTGTGACCATTCTCCCTGGGTGCTGTTTTCTGACTTTCTCTCTCTACCTCACTCGATCAATGTCTTTCTGTTGAGGGTGTGTGACCTAAAGGAAAAAAAAAAAACTGCCAGTATTATTAAATGCTGCATATTATCTAAAACAAAACAATAATTAGTTGCAGTGTGACAAAAATAAGAATGCTAATTGAAAGGATGTCATCAGAAGAAATTGTGAAGTATGGGAGCATGTGCCACACCCTCACTATGATCTCCCCTTTAAGCTCAGTTCCCCTTCCTTAGTCAAACTCTCAAGAATATGCCTCATGCCCTGCTAATTGCAGTGACAGAACTTGGATCCATGCTGGTAGGTCTCTATCAGTCATGAGCCATGTCTGAGTTCAACACTGTGCAGTCCTGGAGGCCATTGTCCTACTATGAACCAGATTGTGTGTGTGTGTAACTCAGTCAAAGCTGACATCTTCTTTGTAGCCCTCCACTCAGAGTTATTAGATGATGACTCTAGCTGTTCCCCTTCAATAAAAGAAAAGCAAAAATTGTCTATTCTCCAGGCTGAAGACCTTCTTTCAAGTACCTTTCTTCCCTTTTCCTAAATAAGAGGGAGGCTGTGGGGGTCCTTTACTCTCTTATCTCTTAAAATCTCAGGCCTTTTATTCATGATCCCTTAAGAGTTCAGCTACCTGAGCAGCAGGTAAGGGAAGCAGGGGCAGTGCCAGGGCTGCAGCTGCTGGGGCTAGAGAAGGCATAGGTCAGGTTGAAGCCTGGGTGGGTTTCATTGAGGTGGTAGTTGGGACAGGATTTGGCATGGGGCAGCAGGGAGGAAAGTCTCCAGCTGCTGCTGATTCCCATATTCTCATTTTGTAAGTTACTCTTTGCCAGTAAACTTTGCTCAAATCTTCTGTGGAACTGAGTGGTCTGATCTGTCTCTCAACCCCAGAGCACAAATTAAGATAGATGTCAATCCTAGCTTAAAGTAATTCAAAAGGAGCTCCTAATAAACATGATGACATAACCATAGACATTGGAAAAGCTTGATTTGGGAACCAGCAGTTGGCGTAATGGCTATGTCACTGGACTCCCATGTAGCCAACCACGGTTTGAGTCATGGAACCGGTGGCTTAAACTCACAGCAGGCACGTGTGCGTGTGTGCCCAAGATACTGAGGAGAATGGAGGAGAAGAGATTGCAGCATGGCCATCCACACTGAGAGGAGATTTCTTGCTTTCTGCCTCTCTATCTCTCTTTTTCTGGCGAGCACACATGCCCTATAGGAAAAACCTCTCCAAAAAAATAAAATAAACAAATAAAAGAGAGAGAGAAAAAAGAAAAAGTTTGATTTGTTCATTGAAGGTTTACATTTTTTTAAACTTGCACATTTTTTAATTTTCTTTTTTTCTTATTTTTCATTTTTTAATCTTTACTTTTTATTTTTAAAATGAATTAATTCACATTTATTCACTGAGCATTGTCATAGCATACAAAATGTAATTTTCCAGGCAGAAGATGCTACATAGTAGCTTAATTATACATATTATCATCAATAATTTTCCATTTGTAGTTTCAAATATATATATATATATATATATATACACACACACACACACACACACACACACACACACACTCATCTATATATGTATATACACATATATACATGTATGTATATATTTTCCCCATTTTCTCACCCTCTGCCATTTCTCATGCCCCTCCCACACTATCTTAGGTGTCAACAGTTGTTTTCCATTCTTTTTTCCTCCCACATCTTCATGATTCACAAAATTTCTTAAATAATCTAACTACTTTCAATAGCAAGCTCTGCTGATATATACATATCTATGAGTACATGTCTGACTTAAGGCATGAATCTCTGAGTAGAATGAATATACTGTAAGGTAGCACCTAGCTGATGCTATATAGTTTACTATGGTCATTAATTATGTATGCTTTACTATATTTTTCAATTTCAAGAAAATCAGATTTAACATTAAGAAATCAAAGAAATGCTAAGGAAATATGCTTAAAACTTAAAGCCAGGAAACAAGTTGGGATTCTGTTCAGATAGTAGGTAAAGTTGCCATTGTTTAACCATTTGGGACAATTTTCCTCTAAAACTATATTCACCTAAGCCATGTTTAGGTGCCTTTTTTTTGTTTGTAATTTTATGCTAATACATCAACGATTATAAAAGCATTCTTGTTAACTTATTTGTTAAAATATCCTCAGGAATGAACATCTCATCCAGGGCCACAAGTTTACTTCATATAATACACCAGTTTCTCACTATCTAGTTCCTCAGTATTTTCTGTCTATAGGTTGTCACTATAATTACTCATTTTACATGTAAACAGTCTTTGTCTATTTCTTAAATATTAATAGATTAGTTAAAAATTTCTCATTTTACAATTATTTAAAATTTATTGTTTCCTATATATTTTACTTCATTGTTTTTCCCCCTTGATTCCCTCCTTCTCACCCTCCACAATTTTCTACCCTCCTCCCACACTGTCTCTGGTATCCACAGTAGCTTTTCATGCTTTTCTACTATGCATATTTCAGTTTCTGTTGTTGAGTGTAAACATTCTATAAAAATTAGGTGGGGACATACAGTGCCTCTTTTTTTGTAATCTGGCTGCATTGGTTAGCAGTAAATTTTCCATATTCATCTACTTCCTATCAAATGCTGAAATCTCATTGTTTTATATTGCTGAGTAGTATACTGTAGTGTGTGCATCCCACAATTTTCAACTCATTTGTCTGTTCATGGACATTTGGGTTGGTTCCATGTCTTAGCTATTGTGAATAATATTGCAGTAAACATAAATGTGAAGTGTTTTTAGAACTGAGTGCCTATGTATCCTTGGATAGATATCCACAAGTGGAATTGCTACATCACATGGTAGTTCTATTTGTATGTCTTGGAGGGATCTCCATACTGTGCTACCCAATAGCTATACTAATTTACATTCCCACCAGCAGGGTAGGAGAGTTTCCTTTCCTCCATAGTCTCTCCAGCACTTACCATTATTTATTCATTGTCTTAACTTATCTGTTTTTACTGTAGTTAAGTGGTATCTCATTATGGTTTTGATTTGTATCTCCCATATGATAAAGAATGTGACCGTTATTCATATGCTTTTTAGCTGTTTGTATATATTTCTTAGTTGTCTGTTCAGCTCATTTGTCCATGTTTTAATTGGGTTAATCATTCTTTTTTCAGGTGAGCTGCTTGAGTTTCCTCTATATTCTGGTTATAAGCTCTTTATCTGAGGCATAACCTACAAATATATTCTCCCATTCTGAGGGGTGTTGATAAACTCTACTTACTGTTTCTTTAGCTGTCCAGAGCTTTTTAACCTGATATAATGCCACTTGTCTATTTTTGGGACTATTGCTTTTGCTTTGGGGTCTTATTTAAGAAGTCTTTGCCTTCTCCAATATCTCCAAGAGTTTCCCTGGTGTTTTCTTTCAGTCATTTTAGAGTTTGAGGTTTCAGGTTTAGATTTTTATTTTTTTGAAGAGTTTTTTTTTTTTTTTTTTTTCTACATGTCACGTGCGCTCGCCAGACAGACAGAGAGAGACATAGAAACAGAAAGCAAGAAATCATACCCCGGGGGGGATGGTCATGCCGCAATCCCTTCTCCTCCATTCTCCTCTCGGGATCTTGGGCATGCACGCACACGCACCCGGCATGAGTTTTAAGCCACCGGGTCTGGGACGTGAACCACGGTCGACTATGTGGGAGTCCAGCGACATAGCCATTATGCTAACTGCTGGTTCCCAGGTTTAGATCTTTGAACATTTGGCATTGATTTTTGTTAGTGGTGAAGATGGGAGTCCAGTTTCATTTTTCACCAGGTGGATACCCAATTTTTTCAGCACCATTTGCTGAAGACAGTTTCTTTTCCCCAGTGGATTGTTTCATGCTCTTTGTCAAAAATCAGATGGCTATATGTCTTGGGGTTTATTTGTTGAGTCTCCATTCATTTCATTGGTCTACATGCCTGTTTTGTACCAGTACCATGCTGTTTTGATTATCACAACTTTGCAATATTTTATGCGGTCAGAAAGTGAGATGCCATTTACTCTACTCCTCTTGCACAAAATTGCTTTGGCAATACATGGTCTTTTATAATGTAAGACAGATTATGTGATTGTTTTTAGATCTGTGAAGAATATCCCTGGTAATTATATTGGAATTGCATTAAATATGTAGATTAATTTGGGTAGAATTCACATTTTGATTATATTAATTCTTCTATCCCAAGAACATGGGATGTATTTTAACTTTTTTGTGTCATTTTTAATTTCTTTTTTTTAGGTTTTCATCAATTTTCCTTGTAGAGGTCTTTGACTTCTTTGGCTGGGTTTATTTCTAGGTAACTTATACTTTTTGTGGTTTTTGTATGTGGCATTGGTTTCTTTAATTCTACCTCAGTCTGCCTGTTGTTGGTGTTAAGAACTGCACTAGATTTCTATAGGTTGAATTTGAATCCTTACTGTAGTCATTTATCACTTCCAGGAGGTATTTTTGCAGAAAATTATATTATGAACATAATTTCATTTCTTCTTTCCATATTTAGATGCCTTCTAATTTTTTTCTTTTGTCCTATTACATTGGTAAGAACTTCCAGTATTATATTGCAAAAGGACTGTAGAAAGTGGGCAGCCTTGCCTTGTACCAATTTTTAGTGGAAAATATTTTAGCTTTTCACCATTCAGTATAATGTTAGCTATTGGTAGATATACATAGGTGGCTTATTATTGTGTTGAGAAATGTCCATTCTATGCCAATTTTGCTGAGAGTCTTAATCATGAAGAGATGTTGTATTTTAGCAAACACTTTCTCTGCATTGATTGATATGATCATATGTTTTATCTTTGTTTCTGTTAGTATAGTGTATTACACTTATGGTTTTACATATGTTGAATCCTTGCATCATTGGAATAAAGCCTACCTGGTTGTAATACATAATCTTTTTATGTGTTGTTGATACAATTTGCTAGTATCTTGTTGAGATTTCTTGCATCTATATTTACCAGAGATATTGGTCTGTAGTTTCCCATTTTTGTTATATCCTTGTTTGTTTTGGAGATGACGATGATGGAGGGTTTGTAAAATGTATTTGGGAGGGTTTCTTCCTTTTGGATCTTTAAAAATAGTTTGAGTAACATGTGGGTTAGCTCTTCTTTAAAAGTTTTGTAGAATTCAGAAGTGAAGCCACCAGGTCCTTGGCTTTCTTTGTTGGGATATTGCTTATTGCTGATTCAATTTCATTGATTAATATGGATCTCATCATGTTTTGATTCAGTCTTGGTACATTATCTGTGTTCAGAACTCTGTCCATCTCATCCATGTTTTCTTCTTTGTTGGCATATAGTTGGTCATAGTATTCTCTAACGATTTTTTGGTGTTTCTGTTATATCTGTTATAATAGCTCCTTTTTCATTGTGAATTTCTTTAATCTAGTTCTTTCTCTCTCCTTCTTAATTAGTCTAGCGAACAATGTGTCCATTTTGTTCATACTTTGAAAGAACCAGCTTTTGGTTTCATTTATCTCCTGTATAGTTAGATTATTTTCCATTTCAATTATTTCTTTTCTACTGGCATTTTTGTTTGTTCTCTATTTCCAGTTCCCTCAAATGTATTGTTAGGTTGTTTATTTGCCACCTTTTCATGTTTTTCTTATTTGCACTTCACTGCTATGAACTTCCCTTTTGTGACTGCTTTGGCTGTGTCCATAGGTTATAGAAACTTGTGTACTCACAATTATTTGTTTCTATTAATCTTTGTAATTCAGTCTTAATTTTTTAAATGGTTGTGAAGTCATTCAAGAGTAGGTTGTTTAGCTTCCAGATGTTTGTGTATTTTTGAGATTTATTTTTCTGAAGTTTATTTCAGTTTTAATTCCATCATGCTCAGAGAAGAAGCTGAATATAGTCTGAATTTGTAAAGGCTTGTTTTTTGCCCTATCATGTGGTCAATCCTCAAAAGTGTTCTATGTTGGCATTAGAAAAATATATATTCTTTTTTTTTCAGGGGTGGGGTGGGGTTGAAGGTTCTATAAGTGTCTGTCACCTTCATTTGATAGATCCTGTATCTTTTTACTTATTTTTTGTCTAGATGATCTGTCTACAGGAGATAGTGAGGTGTTGAGCTCCCCAATGATTAGTGTGCTGGTCTAATTCTTTTTGTAGCACTAGCAGTCTTTCTTTCCCATACCTGGTTGTTCCCAAGAAAGTGCATAAACAGTTATAAATGTTATATCCTATTGGTGTACTAGCTCTTTGAGTACTACATAATGCCTTCTTTGTCTCTTCAGTTTTTGTCTTAAAGCCTAATTTGTCTGATACCAGTATCATGACTCCAGCCTTTATTTGGTGTCTGTTTACATGGAATATCATATTTAGCACTTCACTTTCAGTTTATGTATGTCTTTCTCCATAAAGTGTGTTTCTTGTTATTACCAGATAGAAAGTTTCTGTTTTTTAATCCAGTCGACCAGTGTGTGTCTTTTAATTGAAGAATTTAATTCACTAACATTCAATGTTATTATTGATATTTGTAGATTGTCCTTGCCACTATTTCATCCTTTTATTTTCCTTCTCTTATTTTTGTTTGTCTCTCTTTAGGTTTCCTCCATTCAGTACTTCTTGAAGTACTGGTATAATATTGATGAATTCTTTCAGATTTTGTTTGTCTGGGAATGATTTTATTTGTTCTCATTAGAATTATAATCTTGTTGGGTATCATACTGTTGGTTGAAATTGTTTTTATTTTAGTATTTGAATATGTCTCCTTGCATTCTTTTCTTGCGTGCATTGCTTCAGGTGCAAGGTCTGATTTTAGCCTAATAGGGTAACTTTTGTAAGTGACTTCACATTTCTCTCTTACCATTTTGTCTGTCTGAACTTTTTACCATTCTTGCTATGATGCACTGTAGAAAGGATATTCTTTTTTCATTATATTTGTGGACCTGTGTATGTCTTGGGTCTAGATGTCTGAATGGTTTTCTAGATTTTGGAAATTATCTATGAGTATTTCATAGACTAGATTTTTGATGCCCTTTTCTGCTTCTTCACCTTTCGTAGTACTTATTATCCAAACACTTCAGCATTTAATAGTATTTTCCATATGTTGTCCTCATTTTTTTAAATTATATTTTGATTATTTTTTTTCTCTAAGTCAAAGGTTTTATCTTCCATCTCAGAGATTCTGTCTTCTGTGTGGTCCAATCTGCTAATCTGTTGATTTTCTATATCACTGTCTTTATCTCATCATCTCTAAAAAATCCTGATTTCTTTTTTTAGAGAGAGATTTTTGCTATAGGATGTGTGCACTCACTGGAGAGACAGAGAGACAGAAAGTGAGGAATTACCCGCTAAAGGAGATGGCCACATTGGCTGCTGGGCCTGAGTGTGGCCACCGGGCCTGCGTGTAGTCCCCGGGCCTGCGCGTGGCTGCCGGGCCTGCACGTGGCCACCAGGCCTGTGCCTGTGCATGGCCGCCGGGTCTGCGCGTGGTCAATGGGCTAGCGCGTGGCCACCGGGCCTGAGTGTGGCCGCTGGACCTGCGCCTGCGCGTGGCTGCCAGCCACAGGCAGCAAACTGAAGCCAAAAACAAGGACTAAGAACTTGCAACTATAAGCAACGGAAAGAAACTTTAGCTGTCTTAAACCAATTGAGAAATATATTGTGTAAGAGGATTTTCTCTACCTATGGACAGTGAGAAGATGATGGTTACCAGCCCTGCATTACCTCAGGGAAAAACAAGAACTACTCTACCATTCTTAGGGAAGCCAGATACCCTAGGATAACTAACGGTGCAAATCCCCACAACACCATTCCCGGTAATCACAAGATGGATGCTGTGTCACATCAACTGATAACCATCTCTGCTTACCAGAACCACTTTCCTGAAACTGTATTCCATGGAGACTCACCTACAATTGTGGAGCTGCACGAGACCCACCCTTAATCCAACCCTGAATAGAATCTATGTTCCCTATTGTTAAAAACTTTATGAGCTGATAATTGAGAAAAAAAACTGAAAGAACTGGAAGGTATAATAGCAGGGATGGCAACTGCAGATACTAAAGTCAGTATGGGAGAGGTAATGGGAATGAGTAATAGAGGGCAGAAGGGAGGGATTCAGGGAACAAACAACACACTTAATAGACACAAAAATGAAAAGTTGTCTGTTGATGATAATGTATATGGTAATATCATTGTCTTGACTAATGTGCACTGTATTCATGCTGGGAAAACCATGTTGTACACTGTAAAGATGTGCAATGATTAAATGTAAAAAGACTCCAGCTCTAAAATAAAAAAAGATATATGTGATTCAATGTAATAGAAAAAGATTATGATAATAATAAATAAAATTTAAAAAAAGGAGATGGCCACATTGCAATCCCTTCTCCTCCATTCTTCTCTTGGGATCTTGGGCACTCATGCACATGCTCCTGGCATGAGCTTTAAGCTTCCAGGTCCAGGGCTTTAACTGTGGTTGACATGGGTGTCCAGTGATGTAAGCATTATGACATCTGCTGGTTGCCTAATAATTTTTTTTTCCTTTGGAGAGGTTTTTGCTATAGGGCACGTGCACTCACCAGACAGACAGAGAGAGACAGAGAGACAGAAAGTGAGAAATCACCCCCCAGGGGGATGGCCATGCCTCAATCCCTTCTCCATTCTCCTTTTGGGATCTTGGGCATGCATGCACATGCACCCAGGGTGAGTTTAAGCCACTGGGTCTGGGACTCGAACCGCAGTTGACTACATAGGAGTCCAGCGACATAGCCATTATGCTAACTGCTGGTCCCTGCCTGATGATTTTTTAATGTGTCTATCTCCTCCTTCGAGTTCTAGAAAGACTTTCTCATTTCTGTCACAATGAATATTCTGAACTCTATTTCTGATATTCCAGCAAATCCTTTTGTGCTAAGTCTGAAGAAGAGTTACTCTGCTTCATTGAGAAAAAGGTGTTTCCTCATTGTCCCATATTTGTTGTGCCTTCACAGTGCTTTCTATTTATCTTATGAGCTGTGGACTTCTACCTACTTTTCTGGTGTTGATTCTAGAGTTCTGAGTTGGGGGAAGAGCTCTATTTTTAGATGTGTTCTTGATAGAGAGCCTTGTCTTTCAGTGAGAGTGGGTATATAGCCAGCTTTAGGTCCTGGTTCCTTTCTCTGTCTCTTGGGTGCACCTGGGGATGAGCTGGAGAGTTTCAACTAGGGATGAGAATAAGAGTCAGTAGGTTCAGAAAACTGAAATCTCAAAATATTACTGCATGGACAGAAGGCAGCTGGAGGTATGAAGCAATCTCACTGCCTCACCTGGCCTCACTGACTGCTGTTACTCCTTGTTCCACAACCCAGGCTCTGTGGTAATGTGGCAAAGGGTGTGAGAAAGGCCAGATGAGAATTTACTTAGGATTATTAGAGGCAGCTAGATGTCTGAAGTGGTCTCCTGTTTCAACTGGTCTCACTGACTGTTGGTGCTTCTTTCTCCACAGCCCAGGCTCCAGGGGTAATGACAGTGAAGGGGTGTGGGAGGCCCAGTCTACGATGTACTCAGGGCAGTTGGCAATGGCTGGAGGTCTGAAGATGTCTCCTTCCTCAGCTGGTCTCACTGACTGCCACTGCTCCTTGATCTACAGCCCAGGCGTGGTGGGTAATGACAGCAAAGGAGTGTGAGAAGAGCTAGTCTAGGATACACCTAGGGCAGTGAAGGAAGATGGAGGTCTGAAGCAGGTTCCTGACTCAGCTGATCTCAGTTCTAATAGAATCTTAATACCATGATCTACTTTGTTTCAGCCTTTCTTTGGTCATAGGCACACAGATATATTAAATGGGGACATACAATGTCTCTCCTTCATATCCAGGCTTACTTCACTCAGCAGTATATCTTCCATATTCTTCCACTTTCTGTCAAAAGCCAGGGTTTTTGTTGAATTTTTATGGCTAAATACTATTCCATTGAATATATGTGCCACAGTTTTTCAATACATTGAAAAAGTGTGTGGCACAGATGCTAAGTCAGTGGATCCTACATGACTGCTGACTGCATAGTTTGAATTCTGGATCCAGGGGCTTGACAAAAACTACAGGCATGTGTACATCCATTCTCAAAACACCAAGGGGATAGTATCTCTGTCTCTCTCTTCCTCCCTTTCTCTTTTTTTCTCTCTGGCGACCACACATGACCTACAGCAAAAACAGGCCAAAATTAAACAAAAAGTTTATGGTAAAAGATGCTTCATGAAAGGTCCAGGGTTCATGGTGAGTGTCAGGGAAACAGCTGCATAGAGACAAGGACTCATCCTCTGCAAGCCTATGAACTCTCACGTGTGTTATCTGGAATCTGGAGGGTACCACCTGTTCACACCCCATGCACTGAAATATCTGGAACATTCAGCTGAAATATGCTGAAATATTCAGCAATGGTCCAGGGAACAGGGTGTGCTTCAGGAAGATGGAACTGCAGAGAGACCATGGCTCACCTACCTCACCAGTGAATTTTGGAATACCTGGTGTCCTTTGGGACTTCACGTTTTCTGCTCCATGCAATGTTTGTATCTCCTCCTTTAGCTACATCTTCCAGCTTAGCCCAAGGTACACCTATACTTGAGACTATGGAGAGCAACTGACCATATCAAACTCGCTATTTACATCATTCTCTGATTGGAACTTGAGGCCCACTTCAAAAGACACACCAGAAAAGCAGAGCATATCTTTCCCCTGGATAGTACACAATTAACTCCAAGAAATTAGGAAGAAGCGTATAAGCCATCAGATGACCATAAACCAGTGAAGAAGCACAAGAAATATGAGAAACCAAGAAAATATCTCTTCCTCAAGAGAAAAGAGCAACTCCTCATCATCCACAGACAATACAAGAGAAATTGGAGAAATATCAGCTAAATGATTCATAGTATTATAGTAACAAAACTAAATAAGAAGCAAAAGACAAGAGACCATGAAAAACAGGAAATGAAAAAGTTTTGTAATTTAAAAGAAGAAATAGACATCATAAAAATTAATCAAATGAAATTGTTAGAGATCAAGGTGGCAATACAAGAAATCAAAAACTCCCTTGAAAATACTAAAAGTTGATTATATTATGAAGAAGATTGAATATCACATCTAGAAGACAAAACCTCTGACCTAGAAAAAATAATCACCAAAAATAATGAAAAAAAAAATACAGATAACTTATGGGAAATACTAGATAGCATTTAATGCCCAAACATTTAAGTGATTGATATCCCAGAAGGTGAAGAATCTAACAAGGGCATTGATAATCTATTCCATAAAATCCTGGAAGAAAACTTTCCAAACCTAAAGAAGAATTCAAGCATTCAGACTAAATAAGTATACAGGACCCCAAATAAAATCAACCCAAAAAGATACTCTACATGGTATATCATAGTGAAATTGACCAGAATCAAAGACAAACAAAACATTTTTTTTAAAGAAGGATTTTTAGTATTGGGTGTGTGTGCTTGCCAGTGAAACAGACACAGAAAGCCAGAAATCATCCCCCAAGAGCGCTGGCTATGCTGCAATGCCTTATTTTCCATTCTCCTCTCAGAATCTTGGGCACACATACACATGCCTGACATGAGTTTTAAGCCACTGAGACTGGGAATTGAACTACAGTTGACTACAAGCAACATAACCATTATGCTATCTGCTAGTCCCAAGACAAGATTCTAAAAATGACAAGAGACAATTGTCAAGTTACTTACAAAGGTTATCCCATCAGTTTACATCAGACTTCTCAGTAGAAACAACACAAACAAGAAAAGAATGGGAGTATATATTAAAAGTGTTAAAAGAAAAAATATTTCAACCAATATTATTGTACCTGGTCAGATTATTCTTCCTATGGTAAGAAAATATAAAAATATTCTTACAAAAACAAAACCTGAAAGAATTTGCCAACAAAGAGCAACTCTTCAAGAAGAACTAAAGGGAGTACTATACCAGAAAACTAAAGAGAGACAGAAAAAAGTAAGATAAAAGAAAAAAATTAAGAAAATGGCTAACATAATGGTATGGACAAGTCTGGAGATATTAAAAATAATGTTGAATGTTAATGGATTCAATTATCCAATGGAGAGACACGAATTGGCTGAATGGATAAAAACACAGAAAACCTCTATCTGTTGCCTAAAAAATGCATCTCATAGATAAAGAGACACCTAGACTAAAAGGGAAGGACTGGAAAAAGCTATTCCATGCAAATGGAAACCAAAAAAAGACTGGAGCTGCAATATTGGTTTCAGACAAAATAGCCTTTAAGACAAAAGATGTGAGGCATAAAGAAGAGCATTATATGGTAGTAAAAGGGCTAATTCAGAGACAGCTAGGTCACTGGACTCCCATATTGTAGACTGTGATTCGAGTCCCAAGCCCAGTGGCTTAAACTCACTCTGGGCACATGTGTGTGTGTGTGCCCAAGATCCCAAGAGGAGAATGGAGAAGAAAGGATTGTGGCATGGCCATTCCCACAGGGGATGATTTCTTGCTTTCTGTCTCTGTCTCTCTCTCTCTCTGTTTCTCTGGCAAGCGCACTCACCCTATAGCAAAATCCTCTCTCAAAAAAAAGTTTAATTCATCAAGAAGATCTAATACTTGTAAATGCCTATGCATCCAACTCAAGAACACCCGAATATGTGAAGGAAAATTGCCAGATGTAAAAGGAGAGACAGACTGCAACACACTAATTTTTTGGGATCTCAACACTTTATAAACTACTTTAGACAGATTATCTAGACAAAAATAAGCAAAGAGATACAGGATCTAAAAGATACCATAAGTCGAAAGGACCTGACAGATATCTATAGAACCTTCCACCCCAAAACCTGAAATATAAATATTTTTTACCCCAAATAGAATATTTTTCAAGACTGACCACGTGATAGGGCATAAAACAAAGTTTTATATATTCACAAGCATAGAAACTATAGCCAGTATTTTCTGTGACCATGATGGAATTAAACTTGGTATTCATTTCAGAAAAAAAAGAAACTCGAAAATACACAAACACATGGAAACTGAACAACCAACTCCTGAATGATTTCAAAACTACTGAAGAAATTAAGACCGAAGTCAATAAAGTAATGATAATTGCCGGGGTCCAGCCTCGGTGGGGGTGGTTGACTCGTCGGAGGCAGTGCTGGAAAGGAAGACTAAGGCCTCGGTGCCATTTTCTTGCATGTCCTCAGTCAGACACTCCCCAGAGATCACTCTCTGTAGAGTGACAACTGCCAGGAATTATCGTGCCTTTTTATTGAAAATGTGATACATGCAATTAAATGGGTGAGGGGCTACGTGTTCTAATTATCAGTTCATGAAGTTTTAACAATAGGGATTATAGGTTCTATTTTGGGTTGGATTAAGGGTGGGTCTATTGCAGTTCCACAATTGTTCATTTGATGTAGGCGGGTCTTGATGGAATGCAGTTTCAGGAAAGCAGCTCCAGCAAGCAGAGATAATTATCAGCTGATGTGACAGCAGCCATCTTGTGATTACTGAGCATGATGCTCAGTATAGAAAATCTCAAGTATAGATATTTGTTCTTATGGATCCCAACAAAGAATGATACTTATATAGTTTTATAGGGATCTAAAACTTAATTTAAGGAATCCTAATATATTTATCTATTTCACTTGGTGAGGTCGGGGGTGTCCTGGGCCAGTTTCAGCCTAATCCTATTTTATATAAAGAAAAGATTATTTTTTAAGCTTATGTTAAATGTATCTTGAAGGACCTTCCAAAGGTCAAGAAGATTTGTGCTGAGATAGAACTTTGGCACACCCTCTATTGTGACTACAGGGATGAAGCATTGTAATTAACAGTAGGTGATCAGGGCAAAGGGGAGTGGTCGGGGGATTTGGAGGAAATCTTATCACATACTTAAGAGAGCTATGTAATTTTTTTATAGTAGTATATCAGGGAATCAGAGGGGTGTTGCTTCCCAGCAAGGCTACCGCAGTCTCTGGAGCATACAACAAGTGGTCTTGCCAGCATGCTGAGTCAACCCAAGCTTTGCTCATAGGTCAGAGGGCATACAGCAGCAGCCTTGCCAATGTGCCGAACTGACCAAGACTGTGCTCAAAGGTCAAAGACTCAAAAGAGATCCTGAGGCCCCACCAGGTTGGACTCCTCCAGATAATGAACACACGAGTCTCCATAATCTATGGAGCAGAGCCAAATTATTCAGAAAAAGGAAGTTCATAGAAATCAGCACACATAAGAAAAAGATGAAGAGGTGGCCATTGGACGGCATTACATGATGCCACAGGGAATTGGAAAAACAAAAACAACAAAAAATCAAAAGATGCCAAGAGAAAAGCAATAAAGATTTGAGCAAAAATAAATGAAATAGAAAATGAACTATACCGAACATAAATAAAAGCAAAAGCTGTTTTTTTAAAAAAAGATAAACAACATTGGCAAACCATTAGCGATACTAGTTGAAAGAGAGAAAGAAAGCAGGTAAACCAAATTTGCAATGAAATAGGCAATATTACCACAGATATGATAGAAATATAAAGCTTCATCAGAGGATATTATCAGCAACTATATGCCAACAAACAAGAGAACATGGAGGAGATGGACAATTTCCTGGGCACATATAATCTACCAAGATTTACTCAGGAGAACAGAGAAAGTGAATAGACCCATAACAAGAAATGAGATTGAATCAGTAATAAAAACCTCATCACTAAGAATAGCCCAGATATTGATGCTTTCATTTCTTAATTCTACAAAACTTTTAAAGAAAAGTTACAAATTATTTCTAAAGATTCAAAAAGAATGAGGCTTCCCAAATTTGTGTAATGAAGCCTCCATCACCCTCATCCCCAAATGAGATATCACAAAAGGAAACTACTGACCGTAACAAAAAAGAAAACTACAGACCATATTTCTGATGAATATAGATACAAAATTTTCAACAAAATACTAACAAATCATATCCAATGACAAAGAGTAAAGAGTATTCATCATGATCCAGTAAGCGTTATTCGAGGGATGCAAGGGTGGTTCAACAAATACGCAAATCTATAAATGTAATACATCATCTTAACAGAAAGAAAGATAAAAATTATATGATAATTTCAATCAATGTGGAAAAAGTATTTTATAAAATACAACATCCCTTCATGATTCAGAATCTCAACAAAATTGGCAGAAAAGTGTCATTTCTCAACACAAAGCCATCTATCAAAAACCTACAGCTAAAATTATGCTGAATAAGGAAAAGCTCAAAGCTTCTCACACAAAAAAAATGTGGTACAAGAAAAAGCTGCCCACTTCTCCACTCCTTTTTAATAGAGTGCTGGAATTCCTAGCCAATGTGATCAGAAAAGAGAATAAAATAAAGGGCATTCAAATAGAGAAAGAAGAGGTGAAATTATCTCTATTTGTAGATGACTTGTTTGTGTATATAGACGACCCAACAGTATCTATGAATAAACTTCTGGAAATCATAAATGAATACAGTAAAGTGGCAGGATTCAAAATCAACATATGAAAATCTATACCATATATATATATATATATATATATATATATATATATATATATATACACAAAACAAATTGAGGTAAAACTGTAGAAGGTAATACCACATACCATAGAAACAAAAAGTATAAGATACCTAGGAATAAATCTTACCAAGGAAGTCAAAAACCTCTACGAGGAAAACCTTGAAAACTGAACAAAAGAAATAGAAAATGACAAAAGAGTGGAAGGACATCCCATGTTCCTGGATTGGAATAATTAATATAATCAAAAAGGCAATTCTACCCAAATCAATCTACATAGTTAATGCAAGCCTTATAAAATCACAAGATATTCTTCACAGATCTAGAAAAGACAATTATAGATTTTGTCTAGAATCATAAAAGGCCCCATATTGCCAAAACAAGAAAAGTGGAGTTGGGGACATTTCACTTCCTGACCCTGAAATATATTATAAACCTGTGATAATCAAAATAACATGTAATTGGCACAAAAACAGAAATGTGGACCAATGGAACAGAATAGAGAACACAGAAATAAATCACAAAACAGACAGCCAAAGGACATGATTTTGGACAAAGGATACCGATGAGAAAAGGAAAAACTTTTTACCAAATGGTGCTGGAAAAACTGGGTATCCACCCACCCTAGACCACTATCTCTCACTATTAACAAAAATCAACTCAAAGTGGGTCAAAGATTTAAGCCTAAAACCTCAAGCTATAAGACTACTGGTGAAAAACACAGGGTTGTGCTTGCTTCGGCAGCACATATACTAAAATTGGAACAATACAGAGAAGATTAGCATGGCCCCTGTGCAAGGATGACATGCAAATTCGTGAAGCGTTCCATATTTTTAAATACTAGACTCTATTAGATGCCCAAACATCAGAATAATTGGCATCCCAGAAGGTGAAGAAACTAATAGCGGAATGGAAAATCTATTCCATGAAATCCTGGAAGAAAATTTCCCAAGCCTAGAGAGACACTGAACCATCCGGACCCAAGAAATACAAAGGACCCCAGAAGATCTTTCCCAAGGCACATCTTAGCCAGGCTGTCTAACACCACAGAAAAAGACATGATACTAAAACTGGCAAGAGAGAAACAAGAAGTACCTTACAAAGGCCATCTCATAAGGCTAATACCAGACCTCTCATCAGAAACAATGCAAGCAAGGAAAGAATGGGAAGACACACTGAAAGTGTTAAGAGAGAAACAATTTCAGCCGAGACTATTATACCCTGCAAGATTATCCTTCATTTGGGAAAAAAAGATTAAAATCTTCTCAAACAAAACCTGAAAGAATTCGCCAACAGCAGACCAGCTCTTCAAAAAACCCTGAAGAAAGTACTGTTCCAGGAAAACTAAAGAAGCAACAGCCAGAAACAAAGAAATAACAGGCAACTAAGACAATGGCTAACTTAAATGTGGGTACAGATCCTGTAACATTGATAATAACATTTAATGTTAATGGTTTAAATTCTCCAATCAAGAGACACAGACTGGCTGAATGGATAAAAAAACACAAGCCCTCTATCTGTTGCCTACAGGAAACCCACCTCACGGAGAAAGACATACATAGACTGAAAGTGAAGGGTTGGAAAAAGGTTTTCCATGCAATTGGGAACCAAAAAAGAGCTGGAGTTGTGATACTAACTTCTGACAAAATAGGCTTTAAAACAAAAACCGTTCAAAGAGACAAAGAAGGGCACTATATCGTAGTAAAAGGCTCTATAGATCGAGAAAATATAACACTTATTAATATCTATGCTCCTAACACAGGAACACCCAAATATGTGAAGGAAAGACTGTTAGATCTGAAAGGAGAGATAGACTGCAACACACTAATTGTTGGAGATATCAACACTGCATTATCCCCTCTGGACAGATCATCTAGGCAAAAAATAGGTAAAGAGATAAAGGATCTAAATGATACCATAAATCAATTGAACTTAACAGACATCTATAGAACTTTCCACCCAAAAACCACAAGATATAGTTTATTCTCACCCCAACATGGAACATTCTCGAAGATTGACCACATCATAGGACACAAAGCAAGCCTCTGCAGATTCAGAGGCATAGAAACTATTTCCAGCATCTTCTCTGACCATGATGGAATTAAACTTGAGTTTAATTTCAAGAGAAATCCTCAAAAATACCTTAAAACATGGAAACTAAATAACCTACTCCTGAATGACTCTACTATTACTGAAGAAATAAAGACTGAAATCAAAAGATTCATGGAAGCCAATGACAATGAAGACACGAGTTTCCATAATCTTCGGGACACTGCCAAAGCAGTCATAAGAGGGAAGTTCATAGCAATTAGTGCACATAAGAGGAAGACAGAGAGAAGGCTAATGGATCACCTAACATCAAGCCTCAGAGAATTGGAAAAGGAACAGCAAAAAAAATCCAAAAAATTACAGGAGAAAGAAATAATAAAGATCCGAGCAGAAATAAATGAAATAGAAAATAAATGTACTATACAGAAAATAAATGAAAGTAAAAGCTGGCTCTTTGAAAGGATAAACAAAATTGATACACCACTAGCGAGACTTATTAAGAAGAGAGAAAAGAGCCAGGTGAATCAAATCTGCAATGAGGCTGGTAACATAACAACAGACATAGTAGAAATTCAAAACATCATTAGAGGATACTTTGAACATCTATATGCTAAGAAACAAGACAATCTGGATGAGATGGACAAATTTCTGGACAAATATAATCTACCAAAAATGAGCCAGGAAGAAATAGAAAGTCTGAATAGGTCCATAATAAGCCAGAAGATTGAATCAGTAATAAATAACCTTCCAACAAAGAAAAGCCCTGGCTCCGATGGATTCACCTCTGAATTCTACAAAACATTCAAAGAAGAGTTAAATCCCATTTGGCTCAAGTTATTTCTAAAGATCCAAAAGGGTGAATCTCTCCCTAATTCATTCTATGAAGCCTCTGTCACCCTCATCCTCAAAACAGATAAGGACAGGACAAGGAAGGAAAACTATAGACCAATATCTCTGATGAACATAGACGCAAATATTCTCAACAAGATACCAGCAAATCGTATTCAACAACTTATAAAGAAGATCATACACCATGATCAGGTAGGCTTTATTCCAGGAATGCAAGGTTGGTTCAACATATGCAAAACCATAAATGTAATACACCATATTAATAAGAAAAAAGACAAAAATCATATGGTCATATCGATTGATGCAGAAAAAGCATTTGATAAGATGCAACATCCCTTCATGATCAAGACTCTCAGCAAAATTGGCATAGAAGGGTCATTTTTAAAGAATTATTTTATTTAACTTTATTTATTATTATTATCATTATTATTTTTCAGTTTGATCAGAGAGAGACAGAGAGAGAGAGAGGAAGTGAGAAAGCAAGCCACCAGGTCCGAGACTTGAACCGTGGTCAGCCATGTGGGAGTCCAGCGCCTTTAACCACCATGCCACTTGCCGGCCCCAGAAGGGTCATTTTTCAACACAATAAAAGCCATCTATGAAAAACCCATAGTGAACATCATCCTCAATGGAGAAAAGCTGAAAGCTTTCCCACTAAACACAGGAACAAGACAAGGATGCCCACTGTCTCCACTCCTTTTTAATATAGAACTGGAAGTCCTCACCAACGCAATCAGAAAAGAGGAAAAAATAAAGGGCATCCGAATAGGAAAAGAAGAGGTGAAACTCTCTCTATTTGCAGACGACATGATTGTATACATGGAAGACCCAATGGTCTCCATGGAAAAATTACTGGAAGTAATACATGATTACAGTAAAGTTGCAGGATATAAAATCAATATACAGAAGTCCATAGCATTTCTCTATACAAATAACAGGCAGACTGAGATAGAACTAAAAAAAGTTATCCCATTTACCATAGTAAATACCAAAAGTATTCGATATTTAGGAATAAATCTAACCAAAGAAGTTAAAGACCTCCACAAGGAAAACTATGAGAAGCTAAAAAAAGAAATTGAAAATGACACAAAAAAATGGAAGGACATCCCATGTTCATGGATTTGAAGAATTAATATAATCAAAATGGCAATTCTACCCAAATTAATCTACATATTTAATGTAATGCCAATCAAAGTACCAGACACATTCTTCACAGACCTAGAAAAGACAATCATAAAATTTGTCTGGAATCATAAAAGACCTCGTATTGCCAAAGCAATTCTACACAAGAAGAGTGGAATGGGTGGCATCTCACTCCCTGACCCAAAAATATACTACAAAGCTCTGGTAATCAAAACAATATGGTACTGGCACAGAAACAGACAGGTGGACGAATGGAACAGAATAGAGCCCCCAGAAATAAATACCCAAACATACAGTCAACTAATCTTTGACAAGGAGTACCAGTCAATTCAGTGGGAAAAGGAAAGCCTCTTCAGCAAGTGGTGCTGGAAAAACTGGATTTCCACTTGCAGAAAGATGAATATAAACCCCTGTCTCTCACCTCTGACAAAAATCAAGTCAAGGTGGATCAAGGATCTAAATCTAAGGCCTCAAAGTATAAAGCTGCTCCTGGAAAACACTGAGGAAACTCTGGGAGACATTGGTGTAGGGAAAGACTTCTTAAATAAGACTTTCAAAGCACAGTCAATCATCCCCAAATAGACAAGTGGGATTACATCAGACTAAGAAGTTTCTGCATGGCAAAAGACACAGTAATTAGTGTGAATCGACAGCCCTCAGAATGGGAAAATATTTTTGTAAATTTTGCGTCAGATAAAGGACTGATAACCAAATACACAAGGAACTAAAGAAGCTGCTTGGAAAAAAGACTATCAATCCCATTAAAAAATGGGAGAAGGAGTTGAATAAAACACTCTCTAAAGATGACATACGAATAGCCAAAAGGCATATGAAAAAATGTTCAACATCCCTCATCGTAAGGGAAATGCAGTTAAAAACAACAATGAGGTACCACCTAACCCCAGTCAAAATGTCTAAGATTAAAAAAAAAACAAAAAATGATAAGTGTTGGCGGGGGTGTGGTGAAAGGTGAACTCTTTTACACTGCTGGTGGGAATGTAAATTGGTCCAACCACTGTGGAGAATAATTTGGAGATTCCTCAAAAATCTACAAATAGATCTGCCATATGATCCAGCAATCCCATTCCTTGGAATCTACCCAAAGGACAGAAGAATTCTTTATTGGAAAAGTGCTTGCTCACCGATGTTTATTATGGCACTATTCACGATTGCAAAGTCATGGAACCAACCCAAATGCCTCCGTATGGAGGAATGGATTGAAAAACTGTGGCACATATACTCTATGGAATACTACTCAGTCATAAAAACCAACAAAGCCCTGGCTTTTGTCAGAAAGTGGAAAAATATGGAAGATTTACTGCTGAGTGAGGCAAGCCAGGCTATGAAGGAGAGACATTGTATGACTCCACTTAACATATACTGAATGTCTGCACTCTATGACGGAAACTGATTGACTAACGGTTCTACAAACACAAGAGATGGGTGTGACTGTCAGATGAGCTGTATGTGGAGGAATGGGGCCTAATGAAGGACATTTGGAGAAGGGATATGGAGGTAGAACATTGACAGGATGGGGAAGTGTGGTGTTATTGGTTGAAGATATTTTGATCAATGGGACTGGGGAGAAATGTTCACATATTGAAATGCTCACATTGTAAGCTAAACAATGTGATTGAATATATATACAAAAAAAGGAATAAATTAAAAAAAATAAAGAAAACACAGGGTCAACTCTTGGAGATACAGGGGTAGGCAAAGACTCCTGAAATAAGACCTCCAAAGCACAGGCAATATCCACAAAATAGACAAGTGGGATTACATCAGATTAAGAAATTTCTTCACAGTAATTAGTGTGAATCAACAGTATTTGGAATTGGGGAATATTTTTGTAAATTATACCTCAGATACAGGACTGATAATCAGAATACAGAAGGGTCTCAAGTGACTTACTTGAAAAACAAAATGATAAACCCAATTGAAGGATGGGAAAGTGGGGGCATGGTGGCGCCCGCCTTATAGAAAGATGGGAAAGTGACCTAAACAGATAATTCTAAGGAAGACATGTGAATAGTCATAGAGCATATGGAAAAATTCTCAAAATCCCTCATCATAAGTGAGATAAACATCAAAATTACAATGAGATATCACCTTGCCACAGTAATAATGGTGAAAATATTAAAAAATATGTTCAGAGCTGACAAGGCTGTTGTGAAAGGTGAAGTCTCCTTCACTGTTGGTGGAAATGTAAATTGGTCCAGACACTATGGAGTACAATATGAAGGTTCCTCGAAGATATACAAATAGAACTACCTTATGATCCAGCAATTTCACTCCTGGATATTTACCCAAAGGATAAGAGAAAGTTCAGTCAGAAAAGTGCTTGCACATCCATGTTTAGTGCAGCATTATTCACAATTGCTAAGATATGGACCCAACCTAAATGTTCATGAACAAATGAATGGATGGAAAAGTGTGGCTCATATACACAATGGATTACTACTCAGTCATAAAAAGCAACAGGATCCTCGCATTTGAATGAAAGTGGACAAATATGGAAGATTTATTGCTGAGTGAAGCAAGCCAGGTTATAAAACAAAGATATTGTATGTCTCCATTTAATATATACCAACTGTCTTGCACTCGATGGCAGAAACTGAAGGACTAGAGGACATAAAAGTATGGAAAGTAGTTAGGAATATTGAATAAAGTGTGGGAAGAGGTTGAGAGAAGGGGAAGTGTATGAGGAGAGAAATTAAGGAGAAAAACGGAGGCAAGACAGGTATTTATCTGGTCCCATTTCGGGGACCCAAAAATGGATTATTATCTGTGGATAATAACATGTATAGTATCCTGAACTGGTCTGACGTGAAGTGTATTCATGTTGGAAAAATTCACTTTACAAACTAAGTGATGTATCTTGATTGAATGTATAAAACAAATGAAAATAAAATAAATATTTGATAAAAATCTGTTGACCACGTATTTATTCACCTGGCACTGACCTCTCTTCTTTTGTATTAATCTCTTTGCTTATTTTCTATTTACATTTAATCACTGTGTATCATTATAATATACCAAGTGAATTTTCTCATCAGGAATATATGGCTTATCAGTCCAGACAAAGACATTACCATATGCATTATAATGAACAGATTTCTTTACAATTTGGGTTTCTTAAATGTTTTACTTTTTTCTTCTTCCCCTTGATTTCCTCCCACTCACCCTCCACCATTTCTTTTTCTTTTTCTTTTTTTTTTGGAGGTTTTTGCTATAGGGCGCGTGCGCTCGCCAGACAGACAGAGAGAAACAGAGAGACAGAAAGCAAGAAATCACCCCCCAGGGGGGATGGCCACGCCACAATCCCTTCTCCTCTGTTCTCCTCTTGGTATCTTGGGCATGCACACACATGCGCCCGGCGTGAGTTTTAAGCCACTGGGTCTGGGACATGAACCTCGGTCAACTACGTGGGAGTCCAGCGACATAGCCATTATGCTAACTGCTGGTCTACCCACCCCCATTTCACACACTTCTACCCCATTATCTCCAATATCATAATTACTCTCTGTCCTTTTATACCCTCTGATCATTCATTTTCTGCCAGAGTGATGACATTTGGTGTATATATTTAGTGGGGACATCCAATGCCTATCTTTCATCATCTGACTTGCTTCACTCAGCAGTAAATATTCCAATTTTTCCACTTTCTATCTAATACCAGTGTCATTGTTTTTTTTTTTTTTTTTGGCTGAGTAGTATTCTATAGTGCATATGTTTCACACTTTTTCAGTCCATTTATCTGTTCAAGGACATTTGAGTTGGTTTCATGTCTTAGCAATTGTGAATAATGCTGCAATCAACATAGATGTTCAAGTGTTTTTCCAACTGAGGAGTTTCCTATCCTTTGGCTAGATAACCAGCAGTAAAACTGCTGGAACATACATGGTAGTTCTATCTGTAGGTCTTTGAAGAACCCTCATATTGTTCTGCACAATGGCTGTACTAACTTAAATTCCCATTGACAGTATAGGAGAGTTCTCATTTCATCACATCCTTGCCAGCACTTATCATTCATAATTTTTAAAAAATCTTAACCATTCTGTTAAGTGGTATCTCATTGTAGTTTTGATTTGCATCTCTTATGATAAGAGATGTTGAGCATATTTTCATTTGCTCTATGTCCATTCATATTTCTGCCTTGGAGATTTGTCTGTTCAGCTCACTTTGAATAAAATGTGTCATTTTTGGGGGGGGAATCTATTTGAGTTTCCAGTATATTTTCCCTTATCTGAGGCATAGTATGAAAATATACTCTTTCATCCCAAGTGTAGTCAATTCACTCTAACTATTTCTTTTGCTGTGCAGAAAGTTTTTAATCTGATGTAAACCCACTTGTCTATTTTGGGGATTATTTCCTGTGCTTTGACTGTCTTGTTCAAAAAATATTTGCCTACTCTTGTGTCTCTAAGAGTTTCCCCTATGTCTTCAACCAATAGTTTTGAGTTTGTGGCCTTGGGTTTAGATCTCTGATCCATCTTAACGTGATTTTTGTCAATGGTTAAAGATAGCGGTCCAGTCTTATTTTTCTGCAGGTGGATACCTAGCTTTTCCAGCACCATTTACAGAGGAGATATTCTTTTTCCTATCTGGATTGACTGCTGCCCTTTGTCAAAATCTGTTGGCTGTATGTTTTAGGATTATTTCCTAATTCTATTTGCTGTTCCATTGGTCTACATGCCTGTTTTCATGCCAGTACCATACTGTATACATTATTACAGCTTTGTAATACACCATATTAACAGAAAGAAATAAACCACAAGATCATATCAATTGATGCAGAAAAAGCATTTGATAAGATACAACATCCCTTTATGATCAGGACTCTCAGCAAAGTCAGCAAAGAAGGGTCATTTTTCAACACAATAAAAGCTATCTATGAAAAAGCGACAGAGAACATTATCCTGAATGAAGAAAAGCTGAAAGCTCTTCCACTAAAAACTGGCACAAGACAAGGATGCCCACTTTCTCCACTCCTTTTTGATATAGTACTGGAAGTCCTCTCCAATGCAATCAGAAAATAAAATAAAGTAAAAAGCATTCAAATAGGAAAAGAAGAGGTGAAAATATGTTTTTTGGCCAATGACATGATTGTATACATTAAAGGCTCAATGGTATGAATTAAAAACTTCCTGGAAGTAATACATGAATATAGTAAAGTTGCAGGAAACAAAATCAACATATTGAAATCTATAGCATTTTTAAATACAAACAACAGGCAAAGTGAGATAGAACTGAAAAAATAATTCCATTTACCATAGCCACAAAAAGTATAAGATATCTAGTCATAAATCTAACCAATGAAGTTAAAGACCTCCACAAGGAAAACTACTAGAAGCTAAAAAAAATAGAAAATGACACAAAAATGTGAAAGGACAGCCCATGTTCCTGGATTGGAAGAATATAATCAAAATGGCAATTCTACCCCAATTAATCTACTTATTTAACACAATCTCAATCAAAGTGCCAGAGACATCCTTCACAGACCTAGAAAAGACAATCATACAGTTCATCAGAAATCATAAAAAGACCTTGTATTGCCAAAGCAATCTTGCACAAGAAGAGTGGAGTGGGTGGCATTTTACTCCCTAACCCAAAAATATACTTCAAAGCTGTGGAAATCAAAAGAGCATGGTATTAGCACAGAAACAGACAGGTGGACCAATGGAACAGAATAGAGTCCCCAGAAATAAACTTCCAAACATACGGCCAACTGATTTTTGACAAAGGGTACCGATCAATTCAGTGGGAAACAGATAACCTCTTCAGTAAAAGGTGCTGGAAAAATTGGGTGTCCAATGGCAGAAAGATGAATCTGAACCTCTACCTCTCACCAATGACAAAAATCAACTCAAAGTGGATCAAAGGTCTAAACTTAAGACCTCAAACTATAAAACTGCTGCTGGGAAATACTGGGGAAACTCTGGGAGACTTTGGGATAGGCAAAGATTTCTTCAATAAGATCTCCAAAGCACAGTTCCAAAAATAGACAAGTGAGATTACCTCACATTAAGAAGACTTTGCATGGCAACGACAGTAATTAGTATGTGAATAGACAGCCCTCAGAATGGGAAAATATTTTTGGAAACTGTGCATCAGATAAGGGACTGACTACCAGAATACACAAGGAATTCAAACAGCGGTCCCGAAGAAATGACCAACACTATTAGAAGATGGGAGAATGAGTTGAAAAAAACCACTCACTAAGGAAGACATATAAATAGCCAAAAGGCATATGAAAAAATATTCAGCATCCCTCATTGTAGGGGAGATCCAGATCAAAACCACAATGTGATACCACCTAACCCCAGTTAGAATGACTAAGATTTAAAAAAAAAAAAAAAGATAAGTGCTGGTGAGTGTGTGGTAAACAGGGAAATCTACACTGTTGGTGGAAATGTAAATTGATCCAGCCACTGTGGAGAACAATTTAGAAATTCCTCAAAGATCCTCAAATAGAACTACCATTTGATCCAGCAATCCCACGCCTTGGTATTTACCCAAAGGGTAGAATTATTAATTGGAAAAGTGTTTTCACATTAATGTTTATTGCAGCATTATTCACAATTGCTGAGATATGGAACAACCCAAATGGCCACAAACAGATGGATGGATTGAAAATGTGTGGCACGAGTCCACCAGTGACTGTGTTGGCCCTCTGCTTGCTACTTCATGACTGTAAGATCTTCCCCAGCCAAGGACCTCCCTTCCAGACCCAAGTACTAGCCAGATAGTCGATTTTCACTGTCCCTCTTGCTCTTCTCTGTCCCTTCTAACTTTTTTTTCTCTTAAAAATATTTTCTGCCCCTCTCATGCCTTTTTCTTGTAAATTTGTCTCTTCTCCCCTCAACTAGGAAAGCATCCAGGCCAGTCTACCTCTGACTCTGTTGGCCCTTTACTGAGCTCACAAGCCTGCCACATTGTTTTCTATTTTTAACCCAATTTTATTATCTGCCAATTAATTTCTGTTTTTTCTCCTCTTTTTGTTCTAGTTCTTTTCTTCCCCTTTCTTTGCTTTTTTTCTAACTCTGTCATACATTCTTTTTCTTTTTCTTTCCTGTTCTACTCTTCAGCCCTTACCCAATTTTTAGAGAAGACTAGGTGCATAGTAGCTAAACGTCTGAACATTGTGAATTTCAGACAATTCTTTGCACCTCACTGTAGTTGTTTCAAAAAGAGTGAAATTTTTCTTCATAAATCCACTTGCAAAACTTATCCTGTGATTCCCACACTGGAAATGACAGTAGAAGGGAAAAAATAGTAACAAATTATTTTACAGTAAGGGAACTACACGGCTCAGTCACAGAATTTCTCTCCAAGAAATTAGCCAAAAGGGAAAACTTTACCAAATGATTAAGCAACAGAGAAGAGCGTCAAGGATGAGAATCAAGTAATACATGTCTTGCAAGGGAACACTGTAACTAGTGTCCAAGTAGAGAATACTTAGAGGATACTACTGAAATGTCAGGAAAAAATTAGAATATTTATGGCTAAAGAATTCAATGAGATGCAAGAGAAAAAAGACGTTGCGCTCCAAGAGATGAGGAAGTCCATCCACAATAGGAAAGAAGAATTGGGCACCATAGAAAAGAATCAAAAATAACTGTTAGATATGTAGACTATAATAGAGGAAAACAAACCTCCCTCAAAAGTGTTAAATGCAGATTAGACCATGCAGAAAATAGAATCTCAGGAGTAAAAACAAAACTTCTGACCTAGAAAAACAAAATAAAAAATACTGAGAAAATAGCCAAGAATACTGAGGATACTATACAAGAAATACTAGAAACCATCACCATCAAATGCCCAAACATCCAAATAGTTGGGATCCCAGAAAATGAAGAAACCAATAAGGGCATTAATAATCTATTTAGAAAATTTTGGAAAAAAAATTTTCCTAGTCTAGAGAGGCACTCAAATATCCAGACCCAAGAAATACAAAGAACCTCAAGTAAAATCAATGCAAGAAGATCCTCTCCACAGCACATCATATCTAGATTGGGCAAAATGACAAACTCAGGCAAGATACTAAGATTGGCAAGAGAGAAACGTCAAATCACTTACAAAGGCTATCCCATCAGGCTAACACTGGACCTCTCATCAGATACAATGCAAGCAAGGAAAGAATGAGGAAATATATTCAAAGTGTTAAATGAAAAGCAATTTCAACGAAGACTACTACTATTCCTGACAAGTCCATCATTCATATGGGAAAAGAAGATAAAAACGTTCTTGGATAAATGAAACCTGAAAGAACTCATCAACTCCAAGAAATTATGAAAGGAATAGTATACCAAGAAAACTAAAGAAAGACAGACCACAATAAGAGAACATAAAACAACCAAATATATGACCAACTTAATGGTAGGGACAAGCCTGAAAATATTGATATTAATACTGAATGCTAATGAATTAAATTCTCCCATCAAGAGACACAGACTGGCTGAATGGACTAAAAATCGGAAACCCTGTATCTGCTGCCTACAAGATACCCATCTCATGGATAAAGACATGCATAGACTAAATGTGAATGGCTGGACAAAGGTATTCCATACAAATGGAAACAAAAGAAGAACGGGAGTCATTATACTTATTTCAGACAAAATAGGCTTTAAGAAAAAAATCATAAGAAGAGACAAAGAAGGGAATTGTATAGTAGTAAAAGGACTAGTTAAGCAAGAAAAATAATGCTTATAAATATCTATGCATCAAACTCAGGAGCATACAAATATGTAAAGAAAAGACTGTTAGATCTACAAGGAGACATAGACTGTAACACAGTAATTGTCAAAGATCTCAACTCCCCATTGTCTCCTTTAGATAGGTCAATGGGACAAAAAATAAGCAAAGAGTTTTGAGGTCTCAATGATATCATAAATCAGAGAGACTTGATAGACATCTATAGAACTTTAAACTAAAACAAAAAAAAAAAACAGAAAATACACATTTTTCTCAGCCCTGCATGGTACTTTCTGAAGGCTGACCACATGATAGGGCATAGCCTTTACAGATTCAAAGACATAGAAACTATATCCAGCATTTTCCAACCATGATGAATTAAACTTGATATTAATCTCAGGAAAACCCTTGTAAGCACACAAATACATGGAAATTAAATAACCTAATTATGAATGACTTCATGACTCCTGATGAGATTAAGAATGAAATAAAAAGATTTATGGAAACAAATGACAATGGGTACACAGGTTTCCATAATTTATGTGACACTGCAAAAACAGTCATAAGAGGGAGTTTCATAGCAATTAGTGCTCACAAGAAAAAGATGGATAGGCAGCAAAGGGACAACCTAACATCATGCCTCAGGGGACTGGAAAAACAATAACAGAAAAATCCCAAAAATGCCAGGAGAAAAGAAATAATAAATATTGGACCAGAAATAAATGAAATAGAAAGGAAGTGAACTGTAAATAGTATAAATGAGAGCAAAGGGGTTCTTTGAAAAGATAAACAAGATTGAGACACCATTATCTAGACTAAGAACAAAAGAGAAAGGAACCAGATAAATCAAATTCACAATGAACCAGGCAACATTAGACAGACATACTTGAGAGAGGTTTATTTTGTTTGTTTGTTTGTTGCTATAGGACACGTGCGCTTGCCAGACAGACAGACAGAGACAGACAGAAAGAAAGTGAGAAATCACCCCCCAGGGGGGATGGCCACACTGCAATCCCTTCTCCTCCATTCTCCTCTCAGGACTTTGGGCACGCATGTACACGCTGCTGGCATGAGTTTAAGCCAACGGGTCTGGGACTCGAACCACGGTCGACTACGTGGGAGTCCAGCAATATAGCCATTACGCTAACTGCTGGTCCCAGACAGACATACTAGAAATACAAAACATTATTAGAGGATACTATGAACAACTATATGCCAACAAAGAAGAAAACCTGGATGAGATAGACAAATTACTGGTCCATGTAATCTACCAAGTTTGATTTAGGAGGACATAGAAAGCCTGAATAGACTGGTAACAAGCAATGAGATTGAATCAGTAGTAAATAACCTCCCAAAAAAGAAAAGTCCAGGTCCCGATGGCTTCATTACTGAATTATACATAACTTTTAAAACAGAGGTAACCCCCATTCTACTCAAACTCTAGAGAAAAAAAAAACTTTCAAATTTATTCTATGAAGTCTCCATTGCCCTCATTCCCAAAATGGATAAGGATAAGACAAAAAAGAAAAACTACAGACCTATATCTCTGATGAATACAGATGCAAAAATTCTCAACCAGATACTTGCTAACCATATTCAACAGCATATTAAAAAGGTTATTCATCACAACCAGATAGGCTTTTTTCCAGGGATGCAAGGGTAGTTCAACATATGCAAAACCATAAATGTAATACAGCATATTAATAGAAAGAAAGATAAAAATCATGTGATCATTTCAATTGATGCAGAAGAAACATTTGACAAAATGCTACATTCCTTTATGATTAAGACACTCAGGAAAATTGTCATAGAATGATCATTTCTCAGCATAACTGAAGTATATAGTACTGAAAGTCCTAGACAATGTGATCAGAGAAGAGAAGGAAATAAAAGGCATTCCAATAGAAAAGGAAGAGCTAAAACTATCTCTGCTTGTAGATTGCATGATTGTATGCATAGAAGACTCAATAATATCCACGAAAAAAACTCCTTGAAATAATAAATTTGTATAGTAGAGTGCAGAACACCAAATTAAACTAAAAAAATTATAACATTTTTATATACAAACAACAAGCAGAGACAGAACTGAAGAAAGTAATTCCATTTACCATAGCCACAATAAGTATAAGATACCTAGGAATAAGGCTAACCATGGAAGTCAAAGACCTCCATAAGTAAAACTATGAAAACGTTTCAAAAGAAATAGAAAAGGACACAAAGAAGTGGAAGGACATCTCATGTTTCTGGATTGCAGAATTAATATAATCAGAATGACTATCTTACCTAAATTAATCTACATATTTAATGCAATCTCTATAAAATTACAAGTGACATTCCTCACAGATCTAGAATAGACACTTATACAATTTGTCCAGAGTCATAAAATATCACATATTGTCAAAGACATCCTGCACAAAAAGAGTGAAATGGGTGGCATCTTAATTCCTGACCCCAAAATATATTACGGAGCTGTGATAATCAAAACAGCATGGTATAGGCACAAAAACAGACATGAGGACCAATGGAATAGAGTACAGATCCCAGAAATAAACCCCAAAATATACAGCCAACTCATCTTTGACAAAGGGTACCAGTCAATTCAGTGGAAAAATAAAACCTCTTTAGAAAACGGTGCTGAAAAAACTGGGTATCCACCTGCAGAAAAATAAGTCTGAAACCCTGTCTGTCACCATTAACAAAAATCAACTCAAAGTGGAACAAAGATCTCAACCTAATATCGTAAACTATAAATCTGCTGGTGGAAAACAATGAGGAAACTGGGAGACATTGGAGTAGGCAAAGGCTTCTTAAGCAGGACCCCAAAGCACAGGCAATAAGCCCAAAAATAAACAGATGGTATTACATCAGATTAAGAAGTTTCTGCACAGCAAAGGACACCATAATTAATGTGAATTGACAACCCTGGGAATGGGAGATAATTTTTGTTATCTGTTCCTCAGATAAGGGACTGATAACAAGAATACACAGGGAACTCAAGTGGCTTACCTGGAAGAAAATAAACAACTGTCTAAGGAAGACATATGAACAGCCAAAAAGCATATGAAAACATGCTCAACATTCCTCATCATAAGGTAAAGGCAAATCAAAACCACAATGAGATTCCACTTAACCCCAGTCAGAATAATGAAGACTAAAATCAAATAAAAGATAAGTGCTGGAGGGGATAGGGAAAAAGTAGAACACTCCTGCATTTTTTTCTGGTGGGAAAGTAAATTAGTTCAATTACTGTGGAAAACAATATGCAGCTTCCTCAAAAACCTTCAAGTAGAACTCCTATATGATCCAGCAATTGCACTCTGGTTATTTACCCAAAGGACAGTAGAACACTTAGTCAGAAAAAATGCTTGCACAACTATACTTATTGCAGCATTATTCACTATTGCTAAAGACAGTGAATCAACCCAAATGTCCACAAACAGATGAATGTATTGAAAAATTGTGGCGCATATACTCCACATCATATTCAATCATAAAAACCAACAAGGCCCTGGAATTTGATAGAAAGTGGACAATATGGAAGATCTGTTGCTGAGTGAAGCCAGTCAGGCTATGAAAGAGAGACATTGTATGCTTCCACTTAACATATACCAACTGTTTGCAGAAATGGAAAGTCTGCAGTGCATGAAAGCTTTAAACATTGTCATGTACACTAGTGGAAGGAAAGTGTGGGAGGATAAAAGTGAAGGAAAGGGAAATAGAGAAAGAAATAGAGAGGTAAGACATTTGTGGGACACAGACATAGTTTATTATCTTTTGGTGAAGATGTGTATAGTATTCTGTTTTCAACTGAATTGAACTGAAGTGTATATCATGCTGGGTAAAGTCTCTTTAAAATCTAAATGATGTATAGTGATTGAATGTATAAATAATAATGATAATAAGAAAAAAATAGTGTGACACATATACTCTGTGAAATACTACTCAACCATAAAAATCAAGACCCTGGCTTTTGACAGAAAGTGGATGAATATGGAAGATTTACTGCTGAGTGAAGTAAGTCAGGCTATGAAGGAAAAACACCATAAGTCTCCACTTAGTATAAACCAAGTGTCCACATTGTATGGCCAAAACTAATAACTGAAGTATATAAAAATATAGTGAATGGTTGTAAATACCAGATACACTGTGAGAAGAGGTGGGTGAGAAAGTTGTTTATGAGGAAGGACATCAAAGAGAAAAATAGGCAAGTCATTTATGAGATGAAGAAATGGTTTATTATTTATTGAAGATAATTTTATACTATTGTTAACTGGACTGGTGAGAAATGTGCTCATGTCAGAATATTCACTTTGCTAGCTAAGTAACACATGATTGAATGTATAAAAGAAATTGAAATAAAAATTAAAAGAATGAAATAGATTATTACAGCTTTGTAATATGTTTTGGGGTGAGAGAATGAGATGCCTCCTACTCCACTTTTTCTTGTGCAATTTCCTTCAGCAATACAGGGTCTTTTATGGCTCCAGACAAATTCTGTGATTATCTTTGTCTGTGAAGAGTGTCTCTGGTCATTTGATTGGGATTGCATCAGATATGTAGATTAATTTGAGTAGAATTGTGGAGGAGTCCGACACAGTAGGGCCCCAGGATCTGTTTTGACCTTTAAGTACCACCTAGGTCAGGTCAGCACATTGGCAAGGCTGCTTGCTATTTGTTCCAGAAACTGTGGTAGCCTTGCTGGAAGTGACCCCCCTCTGACTCCCTAATATACTACTATAAAAGAATTACATAGCTCTCTTATACATCCTGAATATATGATAGGATTTTCCAAAAAGTCCCCCGACCGCTCCCCTTTTCTCTGACGACCTACTGTTAATTACAATGCTTCACTCCGGCGGTCACAATAGAGGGTGTGCTGAAGTCACATCTAGGTAGAAATCTTCTTGGCCTTTGGAAGGCCCTTCAAGATACATTTAACATAAGCTTAAGAATAATCTTTTAGGCTGAAATGGGCCCAGGGCACTCCCGCCCCACTATGGCTAATTTTCTAACAAAATACATAACAGTGGCACCACAGGCACAATAGAACATTTTAAGTATACCACAAACACACCTTAAAGTTCTTCCTTAACTTGTTAGTCACTTTACTGCCAGTTGAAAAAGCTGTCCCCACCCTTACTTACTGAACAGTAGTTTTACCCCTTTAAGATATGTTAGAATTCCTTAAATTAAGTTTTAGATCCCTATAAAATTATATAAGTTCCATTCTTTATTAAGACCCATAAAAACTAATATCTATACCTGAGATTTTCTTTTCTCAGCATTGTGCTCAGTAATCACAAGATGGCTGCTGCCGCATCAGCTGATAATTATCTCTGTTTGCTGGAGCTGCTTTCCGAAAACTACAGTCCATGAAGACGCCTACATCAAACGAACAATTGCAGAACTGCACTAGACCCACCCTTAATCCAACCCTAAATGGAACCTATGCTCTCTATTGTTAAAACTTTATGAGCTGATAATCAGAACACGTAGCCCCTCACCCATTTACTTGCACGTATCACATTGTCAATAAAAAGACACAATGATTCCTGGTAGTGGTCACTATTCAGAGGGGTGTCCGACTCAGGACGTGCATGAAAAGGCACCGAGGCCTTAGTCTTCTTCCTTTCCTGAGCCGCCTCCAACGAGTCAACCCACCCCCGCCGAGGCTGGACCCCGGCAGAATTGACATTTTGATTTTATTAATTCTTCGGATCCAGGAACATGGAATGTCCTTTCAATTTTTTGTGTAATTTTCACTTTCTTTTTTTAGATTTTTATAGTTTTCCTTATAGAGGTGCTTGAGTTCTTCGGTTAGGTTTATTCCTAGGTATCTTATACTTTTTCTGGTTATTGTAAATAGGGTTGCTTTCTTCAGTTCTACTTAATTCTACCCATTGTGGGTGTATAGATATGCTGTATTTTTTTTGTGTGTTGATTTTGTTTCTTGCCAATTTATTGTTTTCATTTAGCACTTCTGGAAGGTTTTTCATGGACTCTTTTGGGTTTTCTACGTATATCATCATGCCACCTGATAATACAGATAATTTTACTTTTCTTTCTCTATTTGAATGCCTTTTATTTTATTCTCTTTCCTCATTTTATTGACTAGGACTTCCAGTACTATGTTGAAAAAAAAAAAAAAGCGAGCATCCTTGTCTTGTTTCAGTTTTAGTGGAAAAGTTTTCAGCTTTTCCTCATTCATTATGGTCTTGGCTATGGGTTTTCCATAGACGGCTTGTGTGTGTGTGTGTGTGTTGGGAAATGTCCTTTTCTATGCTGATTTTGCTGAGGCTTTTCTAAAGAAATGTTGTATCCTATTAAATGCTTTTTCTACATTAATTGATATGATCATATGTTTCTTTCTTCCTTCTTTCTGTTAATGTAGTGTATTACATTTATAGTTTTATGTACATTGAACCACACTTACATTCCTGGAAGAAACCTACCTGGTCATAATGAATATTTTTTTAAATATGTTGTTGGATACTATTTAAACTATCTTGAGAGTTTTTTCATCTATATTCATCAGAGATACTGTTCTCTAGTTTTCCTTATGTTGTGTCCTTATCTGTTTTGGGAATGAGGGTGATAGAGGTTTCATAAAATAAATTTGGAAAAGTTTCTTCCTTTTGGATATTTAGAAATAGTTTATGATGGGGTTTAGCTATTTGAAATTGTTGTAAAATTCAGATGTGAAGTCATAAGGACCTGGGCTTTTTGTTGTTATTGTTGAGAGGTTATTTATTCTGATTCATTCTCATTGCCTGTTATGAATGTATTGGACTTTCTATGACATCTTGAGTTAACCTTGGCAGATTATATGTGTCTAGAATTTTGTTCATCTCATCCAGGTTTTCTTGTTTGTTGGTGTATAGTAACTCATTTTATTATCCAATAATGTTTGTATTTCTATAATGTCCATTGTAATATTGTCCATTCCATTGCAAATTTGATTTATCTGGTTTCTTTTTCTCTTAATTAATCTAGCTAACAGTGCGTTACTTTTGTTTATCGTCTCAAAGAACCAGCTTTATGTTTCATGTATATTCTGTATAGTTCATTTATTCTCTATTTCATTTATTTGTGCTTGAATATTTGTTTCTTTTTCTCTTGTCACTTTTAGTTTTTTTTTTCAGTTCCTTGAGGTATGTTGTTGTTTATTTGCAACCTTTCCACATCTTTTATAATGCACACTAATTGTAATAAGCTTCCTTCTTATGACTGCTTTTACTGTGTTCCATAAGTTAGGAAAACTTGTGTGCTCAGTATAATTAGTTCAATGAATTTTTAAATTTCAGTCTTAGTTTCTTCAGTGTTTATGAAGTCTATCAGGAGTAGGTGTTTAGTTTTCATATGTTTTTATGTTTTCAAGTGTTCTTTCTGTGATTAGTATGTTTAATTTAATCGTGGTTAGAGAAGATGCTAGATATAGTGTCTATGGATTTGAATCTATAAAGGCTTGTTTTGTGCCCTATCATGTGGTCAAACCTCAAAAAGGTTCCATGTAGGGGTGAAAAAAATGTATATTTTGTGGTTTTCCAGTGGAAGGTTCTATAGTTGTCTGCCAAGTCCATTTGAATTATGATATTGTTTAGAACCTGTATCTCCTCCCCTCCCCTCTCTTTATCTAGATGATCTTTCCAAAGGAGCCAGTGGGGTGTTGAGATTCCAATGATTAGTATGTTGCAGTCTTTTTAGATCTAGTAGTCTTTTCTTCATGTATTTGAGTGCTCCTGAGCTGGGTGCATAGATATTTATGAGTGTTATATCTTCTTGGTGAATTTTTCCTTTTAGTACCACATAATGTCCATTGTTGTTTCTTCTTACAGTTTTTGTGTTTAAGCCTATTTTGTTTGAAATCAGTATTGTGACTCCAGCTCTTCTTTTTTTCTCTTCTTTTTTTTTTTTTTAGAGGTTTTTGCTATAGGGCACGTGTTCTTGTCAGACAGAGAGAGACAGAGAGACAGAAAACAAGAAATCACCCCCCAGGGGGATAGCCATGCCCCAATCCCTTCTTCTCCATTCTCCTTTCGGGATCTTGGGCACGCAAGCACACGTGCCCAGCGTGAGTTTTAAGCCACTGGGTCTGGGACGCGAACCACGGTTCATTACATGGGAGTCCAGAAACGTAGCCATTATGCTAACTGCTGGTCCCGTGACTCCAGCTCTTTTTGATTTCTGTTTGCTTGGAAAAGTTTTTCCAGCCTTTCACTTGTAGTTTATGTATATCTTTATCCATGAGGTGCATTTCTCGTAGGTAGCAGATAAAGGAGCTGTTTGTTTATACATTCAGCCAGCCTGTGTCCCTTGATTGGAGAATTTATTTTGTTAACATTCAATGTTATTATAAATATTTCCAGATTTGTCATTCTGCTAGTCATTTTCTTGTTTTTTTTTTTGTTCCTTTTTATTGTATTGTATTGTATTGTATTGTATTGTATTGTATTGTATTTCTGTCTGTCTCTCTTTAGGTTTCTGGTACAACACTCCCTTCAGTAATTCTTGAATAGCTGGTCTGGGGTTGGTGAATTCCATTAGGCTTTATTTACGTAAAAGTTTTATCTTTTATTCACATTTGAGGGATAATCTTTCTGAGTATAGTGTTCTTGGTCAAAATTGGTTTTCTTTCCCTCTCTTTTTCCTAAGTGTATTTAATTTTTTTCTCTTTTTTCTTTATTATTATTATTTATACATTCAATTGTTATACATCATTTAGATCATAAAGAGACTTTACTAAGCATGATATACACCTCAGTTCAGTCCAGTTGAGATCTTTAAACACTTTCAAGTATATCCTCCGATTCTTTCCTTACTTATACTGTTTCCACTGAGAAGTCAAATGTTAGCCTAAATGGATAACTTTTGTAAATAACATGACATTTCTCTATTGCCATTTTTAGAATCTTATCTTTATGTGTGATTTTGACCAACCTGGCTATGAATTTTTTATGTCTTTCTGACTCAATTTTGAGAGATTTTATGCATCCAAAAATTTGTCCATCTCATTCAGGTTTTCATATTTGTGCATAGTCACTCATAGTATTCTCTATTGATGTTTTGTATTTCTATTATGTCTGCTGTAATATTGCCTGTGTCATGAGAATCTGCCTTATCTAATTCATCTGGCTTATTTTTATGCCAATATCATGTTGTCTTGTTTATCATAGTTTTGTAATAAAGCTAATTCACCCAATTCTGTTCTTTTACTTAGTTGTTCTGACTATCCTACATCCTTTGCATTTTCAGGAGAGTAGTTATTAATTCCTTTCTTCTCCTTACTTGGATTTATACTTGTTCTTCAATTTCCAAATTTTTAAGTGAAAACTGAGTTCATTGATCTTCAATCACTCTTCGATCAGTGTTGTAGGTTTACCCTGGAGTACTGCTTTAGCTACATCCCACATATTTTAATATAATGGATTTTGTCAATTTTATTCACTAAAAAGTACTATTTAATCATCATTTTTATTTTACTCATAATTATACATCTTTGTGGGGTATAGCATGGTATTTTCAAAACATTTATTCAGCGTGTAATAATCAAATCAAGATATAAACATACCATCTTCAACTTTGAACAGTACAGTTTGTTGTGCACACTCTATTTTTGTTTCATGAATTTTCTGGGGGGAAGTATATGTAATATTAAAGTCTCAAGGGCATTTATACTCTGCTCTGGTACAACATTCTAAACCCTACTTCAAGTGTTTACATGAATTCTTATGGCTGCTAATCATTTTTTCCTGAACTCCCCATCCCCAAAACTGGCACCTTCTTATAGCTATCATTATCCACTCTATGGCTATGTAAATGTTTAGCTTCCACTAAAGAGTGCTGACACTCACTATATGTTAAGCAGGACTATACAGTATTTGTCTTTCATAAAACAGTCTATTTCACTTAGCATTTTATTTTCTAAGCATTTTCATTTTGTATCAAGTGACATGATGTTGTTTATTTTTTATCGTTGAGTAGTATTTCTTTGCCATATTTTTAATTATTCATTCATTGATTGGACATAGGTTGATTCCATGTCTTAGTTGTGAATACAGGTGTAAAAAATGTTTATTTAACATGATGACATGTGCACTTATCAGAGAGTGACAGAGAGAGAAAGAAATGGAAGATCCCTTGCAACCAGTTGGCCAGTTACAGTTCTAGATTTTTGAGTAACCCTCATACTCTTTTTCACAGTGACTATACTAATTTACAGTCTCACCAGCAGGGCATGAGAGCTCCCTTTTCCCCACAACCTTGAGAATCCTTGTTTTCCAATCTTTGCCACTCTCAGTGGAGTTAGGTAAAGTCATTGTGGTTTTAATTTTCAATATTCTTTTGATAAGAGATATTGAAGTTTTTAAATGATTTTTAGTCATTTATATTCCTGAGAGTTTCCTGTTCAGAGTGATTGCTCTTTTTAATTGGATTACTAGTATTTTGTGAGGGGGCTGTTTTAGTTTCTTATCTATTCTGGTTATCAGTCTTTTATCAAAAGTATAGATTCCGAATACTTTTTCTCTTTCTATGACCGTCTCTTTATATATCATTTTGTAAGGATGCCGGCCGCCTGACTCGATGTGCTTTCTGTCCAGAGGATACGCAACCCCCAATCAACCACAAGAGTCGGTTCTTGATGCGAAATGCAAGAGGTTTTATTTTTCCAGCCGGCTGCAGTCCAAGCAAACACCTGACGCAGCAGGCCCAAGCAAGGACCCCGTTTATAGGGTTATAGGTCTTTTTATAAGCAGGAGAATGTATGCGGAAGTTTAACGGGTAGTTTATTTCTAGGGGGATGAGTGGCAGTTCTTGCTACACAGGTGCATGGGTTGTCTTTCTAGTTTCTTGTCCACATTCCATTTGCTCCATTCCTGGAGGTTTGCATAATTAAGTCTGTTGGGGCAGTTTATCACAAAGGCGTCCGGCAAAAGCAAAGGTTAAGTTTTATCTCTACAGAGCAAAAAGGCACAATTTAAATTTATTCTTACAATTTCTTTTGCTCTGCAGAAGATTTTTAGGTTGATAAAGATCTACTTGTCTATTTCTGGTGGTTTTTACTATGCTTTAGTAGATATAGGAGATATATTTAAAAATTGTTCATCTTCTCCAAAATCTTGAAATGTTTCCCTCAGGTAGTTTAATAGTTCGAGCCTTATATTAACATGATCAATTCATGTTTAGTTTATTTATGTAAATGGTGAGAGATTGGGGTCTAGCTTTATTCTTCTGCAGGTAGAGATTCAGTTTTCCCAGCACTTTTGCGGAAAACAAAACAAAATACTGCCTTTTCTCCACTTGATTTTTCTGGGACATTTGTCAGATATCCATTGGCTGTGTGTGGTTGGATTTATTTCTAATTCTCCAGTGTGTTTCATAGTCTGTATGCCTATTTTTGTGTTGGTACCATGCTGTTTTGTTATTATGTCTTTGTAATATATTCTGAAGTCAGGTAGTGAATGGCTCCAACTTTTCTTTTTTTTTTTTTTTTGTTTTTTGAAACATTATTGCTTTGGCTATATGAGGCTTTTTGTGATTCTGAACGTTATAAGTATGCATATTATTTCTGTGAAGGGTGTTGCTGATACAATAATAGGAAGTGAATTTTTTTGAGTAGTATTGACATTTTAGTTACATTTCTTTTTTACATGTCAGCATGTATACATGAATGTTTACTAGAAAGTCAGAGAGTGATGGAAAAGGAGGAAGCACCCCATGTTGTGGTATAGTAATGCTGAAATCACTTTTCTCTTTATCCATCCTGTCAGGATTTGGGCCATGCATATGCATGCTCCTAGGGTGTTAATTCAAGTTGTTTGTGTCAGGACCCAAACTGTAGTTGGCCATGTGGGAGCCAGCTCTTTTAGCCACTAGGTTATGGGGTCAGCCTCGATACTCCCATCTATAAATAAGACTGTAGTATATATTATCTTTCATCTTCTTTTTGGCATTTTAAGTTTTTTCTTTCTTTAGTTCTTTTTAATAGTTTTTATGTTAGAGATATTTTACTTTCTTGATTAGATTTATACCTCGGTCTTTTATTTGTAGATGGGCAATTGTAAATGGGATTAGTTTCTTAATTTCTGTCATAGCTAATATATACAATAGAAGGCAAAAGAAAACAACAAAATACAAAATAACCATGCAACAATTAAAAAAATGTCAGGTGTAAGTCCATATGTATCAATAGGAGCTTCGAGTATAAGCTGATTAAACTACCTAATCAAGATATCAAGTGGCTGAATGGCTAAAAAAGAAAAACATGACAACAACAACAAAAAAAAACAAGGACCCTCTATATTCTTCTTTCAAGAAACATACCACATTAGTAAAGACACAACTTGAGAGGGAAAGGGTGAAAAAAGTCATTCTATAAGAAAACAAATAAAACATAAGTTTCTATACTAATATCAAACAACTTAGATTTCTTTTTTTTCTTCAGATAATATCATACATAACCTATTGATACAGATGTGTGTACAGATGCAATGTACTGATAGCAGCCTAAGTAATTACTATTAAAATCCACATTAAAAATATTCCGGCGTAGGCACTGGTAGGACCAGAGGTGATGTAATACACGTGTCCTTTTTGCATTCTAAAGGGAAGCTAGAATTCCAAGTAGCATTAGAAAAGAATGTACTTAATAATATTTATCCAGATACACAAAATCTCCCGATTTCTATGACAAATGCTGCAGCTCTACTGTGCACAAAGGAACACAGCTTTCCCAACAAGTTTCACTTATACCGAGTTCATAAAGGTTACTATGAAATTTGCAAGCCTAATAAAAAACACGATGTACAAAGTCTTTTATTTTTAAAAGCCAAAATTTAAAAGGCTAGTGTGTATATAAATGTACAAGTTTACACAAGTATTTATACAAGTGCTCCCTGACTGGTATTTTTGTTTAGAATTCTCTGATTTTAGAAATCTAAGTTAAATGCTTTTAATTATTTTCTGCTTAGACTAGAAGCATTGGGAACTTACAGAATATGTTTTGAGGACTGGATAGAAACTTTACAAAGGGGGAATAGTAAACATTTTTCATGTTTTAGTCATTGCCCTACCACAGATAATGTGTTGCTGGAAAGTCATGATGCACTTTGCAAAGAAAAACATGCCATGACTTTTACAACAACCCAGTAAAAATGCCCCACTGCTCATTTTCCTCGTATTCACCTTGAATTTCTTTATAATTATTTTAACTACATTTCCTGTTTAGACAGTCTTTGAAAGTGTGAAGCTTTCAGGTTCTCTAACAAAACCTAAAATAGCAATAAAGCCATTTTCCATTTCCAAAATGTATTTAAAGAACTGTTCATTTTGGTGTAAAATCCCAATGTGCTCTGAATTAAGATAAATGAATAACATGGCTAGCCAATTACAGGCTTGGCTCCAGGCTTAGAACAATATCAGTACAATTGGCTGTTAAGTTCCAAATGTAAATTTGGTTTCATAGTGTAATACTGTGTTTTTCAATACAGGTATCAAGAAAATGATCTGATACTAAAAAAAAAAAACAAAACAAAACAGTAACATATACATAAATGGTGTTGGGGTAAAAACCCATGCCAAGATAGGAAATGCATTACTTTAAATTTATAATAGTTGTTATAAAAGAAATATAAAATTATAAAGCTCTGAAAAAAATACACTGAAAATGTCTCTCTAGGAAAACTACACACCTCATGAGAGCCAGAACCGATAGGTGTGGCCAACTTTGCTCCAGGCTTAGGCCTGAAAGCTCAGCACGGAAGTCATCTGCCACTTTAAATGATGCACTGCAGCACTCACAGGCCCAGGTGTTCTCTCTAAGCAGGGACTGACTCAGTAACAATGTATTCTCTCTCTGCAGAAAACAGGCCAGCTCTCCCGGTCTCAGCATCAGTAGTGTAGGAGAGCTGTTGTGCACAGTCGTCTGGGCAGAACAGGGACAATGGGGAGCCGAATACTTCCCAAATAATGTGGAGTTATTTGGAGGGGGCAGGTATGGAGACGCTATTAGCTTATTTCTAGCTTGCTTTATTCTTTTAGAAGCAATCTGAAATGTCTGAAGCTCCTTACTGGAAGGATGTTGCTGGGTGTGTGTTCCACACCCTGTTACCTTCCCGCTCACTACTGTTGGTGTTCACATTTAGCTTGGGGACAGAGGTGGCAGAAGCGGGCACCGGTCAAAATGGAGAGATAAGAGTTTTGTAGATGTTAGTGTAGACTTAAATACGTATTCAACCCTGTTACAATCAAGTGTTGGGCTTTGTCTTAAACAGCATCCACTTCTAGTTTAATTACCGAGCAGCCAGCATGGACTGGAAACAAGGCAGGCATTTCTGGCTCTCAGAAATTGGGACGTTTAGCCCCATCAAGTACATGCGTGGCCGTGCTGGACGCCCTCCTGCGTTTCTACTGCTGCATGGAAACGATGACGAGGCAGAGAAGGGCCACCAGGCTGAAGGCTTGCAGGCCAGGAACCACAGCACACCCCAAAACAAAATGACCGCCACTGGCTGCACGATCCGCTCTCCAAGTACATGCGTGTGAAGTTCGTGCTGGTGAGGTTTTTGTTCAGTGCACCGAAGAGCGCTCCCATCTTTCTGTAGTCACCTCCCACAGGCTCCCCAGGGTGGTTCTGGGATTCTTCCATAGCCTGCTCGCCCTGCTCCTGCTCTAGCTCGCCCCTGGCTCCTGCTTTGGCCACGCCGCCGCCTGCGCATCCGTGTCCTCATCGCGCTCCCCGCTGCCCAGCAGCAGCTGCCAGGCCTAGCACATGCTGCCGGCGCTGCCCCCAGGAGGGCCGCCCAGGGCCACGCCAAGACGCCAGGCTGCCCGGGATCACAACAGAGTCCCCGCCTAGTGGGCGCCAGGTGCTTCAGCCTGCTCAAACAACTTACATTTCAAACTAAAGAATTTGTCAAATGAGATATGATCATTAAATATTATTAAAAGGACCAAGTTTGTTTCCGAGAAAAAATAACAGTTATAAATATAGCTGATCGTGGTTCAACTCCCAGACGTGACAGCTTCCTTTCTCATTTTCCTTCTCTCCCTGTCTCTCTCTCTCTGTTGATTTTGGTGAATTAGAATAATAAAATAACAAATAAAAATTACATAAATAATTCTTTAAAAAAGCTATTAAAAACCTTACAAATAGATTTACACTATATACACATGATAAAGGTAGAAATTCAGACTACTGTTCAAAACAGTTGAATTATTTCTTAAATAGTTGGAACAGATTGGTAATACTGAGGAATAAAATGTTGCATAACTAGAGGACCAGCAAGTGGCGTGGTGGTTAAGGTGATGGACACTCCCACATGGCCAACCATGGGTTGAGTCCTGGTCCTGGTGGCTTGCTTTCTCATTTTCCTTCTCTCTCTCTCTCTGTATATCTCTCTTGTCAAATTAAATGAATTAATAAACACAATTTTTCTTAAAAGGTTGCATAATTACTGCCATTCACAAAAATTTTATTTTAGAACTACTATAAGAACTATAACAATTATTTTCAGCAATATTGTAACAATTATAATTAACACAATGAAGTATCACCCCATACCTGTTAGAGTGGCTATTAACAGAATAAAGGACAGCACTTGGTGAACAGCTGAAGAAAAGAAAAGCCCTGTACACGCTTAGTGGGAATGTAAATTGGTGCATGCACTATGGAAAACACTGTGGCAACTTCTGAAAAGAAATTAAAAATAGAAGTACCTTTTGATCCAGCCATCCTATTTCTGGATGTGTATTCATGGGAATAAAAATCAAGATATCAGATGTGGAAGATATCTGCACTCCCATGTTCTTGGCAGCGTTACTCACAATTGTCAAGATATGGAAATAACCTGCATGTTTATTGATAGATGAATGAAAAAAAAAAACAGTATAAATATACCAGGTCACATTATACATCCTTAAAAAAGAAAGATTTATTGGAGCCCTTCTCTCAGAAGATTCCTCATGGCTACTGGGAACTAGATATTTCAGGGAACAGGAGAAATGAAGATTTTCTACTCATAATTCAGCCTCCAGCAAGCAAAGCAGGAGAGTTGAGCCATTCTCTCAGAAGATTCCTCATGGCTACTGGGAACTAGATATTTCAGGGAACAGGAGAAATGAAGATTTTCTACTCATAATTCAGCCTCCAGCAAGCAAAGCTAGTGTGGTAGGGAGCCCCTCTGGCCTTCTATCTCTGTCTCTGTGTCTCTGAGGTCTCTGTCTCTCTCTGCTCCTGTCTCCTCATTTTTTTGTGTAATTTTTCCTTTTTACGACTTTTTTAAAGGTAAAGTTTTTCTCTGGCTCTCAGCCTCGACCTTTTATTTTGTTAATAATCCCTTCTGCTCCTTCCTTCCAGGCAGGAGAGTTGAGTCCTTCTCTCAGAAGATTCCTCATGGCTACTGGGAACTAGATATTTCAGGGAACAGGAGAAATGAAGATTTTCTACTCATAATTCAGCCTCCAGCAAGCAAAGCTAGTATGGTAGGGAGCCCCTCTGGCCTTCTATTTCTGTCTCTGTGTCTCTGAGGTCTCTGTCTCTCTCTGCTCCTGTCTCCTCATTTTTTGTGTAATTTTTCCTTTTTACGATTTTTTTAAAGTTAAAGTTTTTCTCTGGCTCTCAGCCTCCACCTTTTGTTTTGTTAATAATCCCTTCTGCTCCTTCCTCCCAGGCAGGAGAGTTGAGCCCTTCTCTCAGAAGATTCCTCATGGCTACTGGGAACTAGATATTTCAGGGAACAGGAGAAATGAAGATTTTCTACTCATAATTCAGCCTCCAGCAAGCAAAGCTAGTGTGGTAGGGAGCCCCTCTGGCCTTCTATCTCTGTCTCTGTGTCTCTGAGGTCTCTCTCTCTCTGCTCCTGTCTCCTCATTTTTTTGGTAATTTTTCCTTTCCTATTTTGTGATTTTTTCTTTAAAAAAAAAGAACAGTAATTATAATTTTTTATTTTTTTGTCTTTTTTTCTCTTTCTGTTGTTGTTTCTCTCTCTCTTTTTCATTTTCCTTTTTCTTGTCTCTCCACCCAATATCTACTGAATCTGCTGCACCAGCGATCACAACAGAACGGCAAACGGATTCTAGAACACCTCTGTCTGCTTGCTCCTGAACATTGAGGCTTAACTTCAAGAATTTGAAAGAAACACGCCATCCATCAGATGACAAGAAATCACTGTCGGATCACGAGAAATATGGGAAAACGAGAAAATACCTCTCCTCCAATGGAAAAGAGTAACTCTCCTTCATCCACAAGCAGTTCGGTGAAAGTCATGGAAATGTCTGATAAGGAATTTAGAGCATTCGTAATGTCAAAGCTAACAGAGATGGAAGAAAAGAGAGATAATGAACTGCTAAAGAGAAAGGAGAAAGAAGTTGCCGAGTTCCAGGAGATGAGGAAATTCTTGCAAGATCTAAAAGAGGAATTACACACTTTACAAAAGACTCAAACAGAACTGCTAGAGATGAAGTCTATAATACAAGAAGTCAAAATCTCCCTAGAAAGTATTCAAAGCAGACTGGATCATTCAGAAAATAGAATCTCAGATGTAGAAAAGAAAATGGCTGGCTTAGAAAAATCCACCTCGAAGACTGAGAAAATGGCTCAAAAATTTGAGAATAATATGCGAGAAGTACTGGATACCAACAAACGTCCAAATATCCGGATAATTGGCATTCCAGAAGGTGAAGAGACCCATAAGGTCATTGATAATCTATTCCATGAAATCCTGCAAGAAAACTTTCCAAACCTAGAGAGGCATTCGAAGATCCAGTCCCAGGAAATACAAAGGACCCCAAATAGAATCAACCCAAGAAGATCTTCTCCAAGACACATTATAGCCAGGTTGACCAAAACCGCAGACAAAGACAAGATACTAAGATTGGCAAGAGAGAAACATCAAGTTACCTACAAAGGACATCCCATCAGGCTAACAGCAGATCTCTCATCAGAAACAATGCGAACGAGGAGAGAATGGGAAAATATATTCAAAGTGTTACGAGAGAAGCAATTTCAGCCAAGAATACTGTACCCGGCAAGATTATCTTTCAGGTTGGAAGAAAAGACAAGAACATTCTCAGATAAACAAAACCTGAAAGAATTTACCAGCACCAGACCAGATCTCCAAGAAGTTCTCAAGGGTGTGCTGTATCAAGAAAATTAAACACAGACACACGGAAATAAGAGTCCCAAAACTATGAAAGTGGCCAACTTAATCATAGGGACAAGTCTGGAGTTGAATATTATATCCCAGAATTTAATCAGGAAAATTGAACCAGAACAGAAGATAAAAGTACATGAGACTGATAGGTTCATGCACCTTCCATTTGAACAGAATCCTGACTTGTTTCCTGGCTTTAAGCAAAGTTCCTTGGCATTTCTTTGAGTTAAGTTAAAACTGGTTTTCTTAGTAGTAATGAGTGAACTCACCATTGAAAGTAGTTAGATTATGTAGGAAATTGTGTGATCAATGCAATGTGGGTGGGAAGGGAATGAAGGACAATTGTAGACACCGGAGGTGGTGTGAGAGGAGGGTGGGAAGGGACAGAGGGTCAGAAAGAGGGGTGGAAGCAATTCTAGGAACTAGTAATGGAAAATTTTTTGTAATGTGCATGATTGTATCACTATGCAGTGTGTGCTGGATGGGAGGTGGATGGGAGATTGCATTTTGTATGCTGTGATGAAGCTTAGGGAAGGAATGTAAATTGAGTTACAAAAAAAAGTTTCAGGAAAAAAAATATATATCTATTCAATGACTGCAGTAGGATATGTAGCCACAGCTAGGTGCTACTTCATAGGATGCGTAAAGTAAGACTTGTGTTCATGGAAATATGTGTATCACCTGTGTTTGCTATGAGGGTATTTGGATTGATTAGGGTCTTTGGAGATACAATAAAGTGTGAGGAGAAAACAGTATAGAAAGCAAACATAGATACCAGAGACAGTGTGGGAGGAGAGTGGGAGATGGCAGAGGGTAAGAGATAGAGAATCAGGGATGGGGGGAAAAAAGCAAAACATACAGAAGACAAGAAATGGAAGATCATTTGCTGACAATAACATGTTTGTTGAGGTGCTTGATTGAGACAATATATAGTGTATTTTGGATGGAAAATCTCATTTTGTATGCTGTAATGATGTGCAGTGAATGAATGCAAATAAATTAATTAAAAAAAAGAAAGATTTATTGCCATTTTCCTTTTGCAGAAACAAAGCTGAATCTGGAGGACATTATGCTGACTGAAACAGTGAAATACAGGATAACTCCTTGTTCTCATTTATGTGGAATCTAAAATAGACACATAGGAGCAGAGACTGAGGAGTGGGAAAATGGAAAGGTATTGGTCAAAGAGTACAGTTTTAGTTATATGGAAAAAATGCATTCTGGATATCTACTGTTTAATAATTTAAAAATTAAAACATTTAAAATGGAAAATAAAACTATAATTAAATATGAATGGTAGAATCTAGGTAAAGATTTTGTTTTGTGTTCATGCTGGGACAATTTATTTTATAAGCTCTAATGATACACAGTGATTAAATGTATAAAGCAAATTATGAAAAAATAAATTTCATATAAAAAGATTTCATTTTAAAATTTTAAAATAAAAAATATCTGAAAATTAGCACATCTCATATTATTTGCCTAACCTGTGAACCACTCAGATTCCCATGAAAATTAGAATGGTTAGACTATAATGGCTAAGACATGAAATCAACCCAAATGTTCAGGAACAGATAAATGGATTTGAAAATTGTGGCACATGTGTGCTATGGAATACTACTCAGCCATAAAGAACAATGAGACTCTAGCATTTCATACAAAGTCGATAAATATCGAAGATTTAATGCTAAGTGAAGGAAGCCAGACTATGAAAGATGAGCATTGCATATCCCCACTTAGTATATGCTGAACATCTGCACTCTACAACAGAAATTGAAAGATTACAAAGCATGATAGCAGAGTGGGCAACTGAAGATACTAGAAACATTGTAGGAGGGGTTGGGTAATAGATGCTGGAAGGTAGGAGAGCAGGGAAAACAACAGATATAAAAGTGAAAAGTTAACTACTGCTGCTAATGTACGTGATAATATCTATATCTTGACTAATTTCTACTGTATTCACACTGAGAAAAAAATTTTGTATGCTGTAAAGATGTACAGTGACTAAATGTAAATTTTTTAAAATGAGATTAAAAAAGCATGGTAGATAATCTGGATGGGAACTAGAATGGATAGATAATTTGTGGCACTAAAATGATATACTATAAAGAAACTATGTCTTACATCCAAAGAAGAATAAATCTTATGAGCAAAATGTAAAACAAAGGTATTTGGAATAAAATTTTATACAATAGTTATATTTATATCAGACAAGGCTGATCTATAGGAAAGCAATACAGTGTTTAATTTTGGGGTCATTAGAGGTAGTAACTTGGAAGGGAGTTTGTCAGGTTGCTGGTATATTGCATTTCTTATTCTGGGTGTTGTTCATGAGAATTCAGTCTGTACACGTAAGTATGTGCACTTTGGGGTTAATATATTACTTTTTAAATAAAAATTTAAAATTGAAATAATACCTCACAGTATTATTATCTACTTTAAATTAAAACTCATTTGAATATAAAATTCTTGAGAGAAATAATTCTAATAAATATTTTCATTGATGTAGATCCCAAGACTATCGCACGGCCTGGCATATAGTGGGCATTCAAAACATTTTTAATAAATGAATAATGATAGAGCCCAGGAAGATAACAGAGAAGAGATGGAGGCATGGCCACCTCCCATGGGGGATGGTTTCTCACTTTCCCTTTCTCTGTGTCTCTCTCTGGTGAGTGCACACACCCTATGGCAAAAATCAAAAAGAAGAAAAAGGAGAGAGAGGAGGAGGAAAAGAAGAAGAAGAAAAAAAAGGAAAAAAGAAGAAATAAAGAAAAGATATGTACAATGGGGACCAGAAGATAGTGTGATGGTTGAGTCCCTGGACTCCCATATACTCAACCTCAGATCAAATCCCAAATCTGGTGACTTGAAACCCTTTCCAGGCATGTGTGTGTGTGTGTGTGTGTGTGTGTGTGTGTGCCCAAATACCCAAGAGGAGAATGGAGGAGAAGGAATTGCAGCATGGTCATCTTCCTCTGGGGGGTGATTTCTCACTTTCAGTCTCTCTAGTGAGCAAACGTGCACTATAGAAAAATTCTTTCTAAAAAATGATATTTACATTAATGTAGACAGTATCTTTGGTGATAATACCTCACACTTGAAGAAACCTAGGTTATCAAAATAAAATTAATAAATGTTTCTTAACATATTTGTATAATGTAATTTTACACAGCCATGTTCAGTGAACTGCTTATCCACAGAAAATCATGGATAGATATTAAAAACTCCTCAGAATGAAAGAGATCAATATCAAAAAGTCCATTGTTATTTATCTCATTTCTATGTCATTTAAGAACTGGCCAAACAAATATTTAGAAATAAAACAGACTGCTAATTGTGGAGGTGGTTGTGTTTTGTCTTCATGTATATGGTTCGTATATGAACAGGATTGGAGGGTACTACAGGTAGATAGACATTTTTTATGGTTTTTGTTTTTGTACTGGAGCAACAGGAAGAGAGACAGAGAAAGAGAAACAGAAATCACCCCCCAGGGGGGATGGCCATGCTGCTGTCTTTTCTCCTCCATTCTCTTCTTAGGATTTTGGGCTCACACAATCAGGCACCCAGTGTGACTTTTCAAGCCACCAGATCCAGGAGTTAAACTGCGATTGGCCATGTCTAGCACATAAAGCACCATACCACTTATTTGTCCAGTAGTTAGAAATGTTTGCAGGTTTGTCAAGCTATAAATTTAAGATTGGTACATTACACTATTTAAAACTTTATGTTGATAAAAAAAAAACAATACAGAAAGAATAATCACTGGGCAAAAATGGTGACAAACACATTTTATCTTATTTTTAATTTAATTGAATGTGAGCATGCACACTCACCAGAAAGAGAATCAAAGAGGGAGAAAACACTCCAATAGGGTGTGGTCATGCCACAATTACTTCTCCATTCAATTTCTCCATCCTGTTGTATTCTGGGCACATTCACACTCAGGTTTGTCATGATTTTCAAGATGTTGGGCTTGGGTTTTAAACTGTGGTTTGTAATGTGGTATTTGGGTCCCTTAACCACTATGTCAACAACTTTTATATTCAAATATAAAAATCACTGCCAGTATAAATGACCAGTTCAGGATCAGAGGCCTGTGATAGCTGGCTTTGGTGTGACTGATGGGAAACTGGATGAAATGTTGGTGAACCTGCTGCCCAGAGAAATGGCCTATATGGTTCACCTCCTGCAGGGATTGGAGGGGATTTACTAATGTATTCTCCTGCTATAGGTTATTGGTGAGTCTTTTACTTATATTCATAGTGCTGACCTGTTAGAAGTCAACTTTATATAACATGTGAAACGCAGCTTGCAGAAACACTAGTTGTATTAATTGACGAAACATACAAGCATATTAATAGGGTTAGTGCTGGCCCCAGCACTGTGAAGAGCTGTAGTCAACTCTAGAGATTTCCAGGCTACACAGTCAGTCTTTAAATATATCCAGCTTTGCGACACTTACAGAAAGGCAAATAGAACCAACTGACAGAGGAATTAATCTACCCGGTTCAACAAATAGGGGGAAGATATCAGTCACAGCTCTACATACTCAGGGCTTTTGCACTTATGCTCAGAACAGGAAGTGACCTTTAAATGTTTTGCTTCTCTCTTTTCCTCTTGACTCCCTCCCTGTCATTTCCCCCCATTTTCCACCATCCCCCCATGTGTCTCTAGTATCCATACTTGCTCTGCATGCCTTTATACTTTCTAGTCTTTCAGTTTATGCCATAAAGTGCTGACACTTGTATATATTGAGTGAGGACATACAATGCGTCTGTTTCATAGTCTGGCTTGCTTCACTTAGTAGTAAATCTTCCATATTCATCCTTTTTCTAAGAAACACAGAAATGTATGTCTCCAATTAATATATACCGAGTGTCCACACTCTATGACAGAAACTGAATGACTAAAGGATATAGAAACATAATGAATAATTGTGAATACTAGATACAGTGTGGGAAGAGAGTGGGAGATGAAGTCCAGTCTGAGGAAGGACATTAAGGAGAAAAATAAAAGGATCAGCAGTTGGCATAATGGCTACGTCACTGGACTCCCATTTAATCAACCACGGTTCGAGTCCCACACCTGGTGGCTTAAACTCACACTGGGCACTTGTGTGTGTGTGCCCAAAATCCCAAGAGAAGAATATAGGAGAAGGGATTGTGGCATGGCCATGCCCTAAGGGGATGATTTCTCAGGTTCTGTCTCTCTTTCTCTTTGGCAAGTGCACATGCCCTATAAGAAAAACCACTCAAAAAAAAAAAAAAAAAAAAAAAAAAAAAAAAAAAAAAAAAAAAAAAAAAAAACAAGGAGAAAAATATAGAGGCAAAGCATTTATGGCACAAAGAAATGGGTTATCATCATCGATTGAAGATAACTTTATTGTATTGTCAACTGGACTGTTGAGAAATGCACACATGTTGAAATATTCACTTTGTAAGCTAAATAGCTTGATTGAATGTACAAAAGAAATTGAACTAAAATATAAGAAAGAAACAGAAATGGAAAATTATCTTTTGATAATAATGTATATCATAATATCTTTCATTGAAATAATGTACAATGTATTCATGATGGAAAAATTAATTTGGTGTGCTGTAATAATACACAGCAATTTAATGTAAATAAAGAAGTAAAAATAGGAAGTGAAAGCAGAGATGGTAAAAATGCTGAAGCCCCTAGAAGTCAGGAAAATCACCATATCACAAGGAGCTTCTGAAAACCTGCCAGAAATCAAGAGCCCAGTCATGATAATATTTATCTAGGACTAAGCGTTTGTCTTAAACCAATGCTGTTCTTTTCCACCCACTCAGACTTCTGATTTGCCAGGCTATCCATATTCACTCCCCCCCATCTCCACTGAGGATCTTTGATGCCCGTGGATTCAGGGGATCCCTCACTCTGGGCTGAAGTCTCTGCTATCACATGCTGAGCACAGCAGTCAGTTCTTTAAAGGACACAGCAGCTGTACCCCTACATTAGAAAGTTAATGATTTCTTAGAAATATCTCTATACAGACAGTCACACCTAGAAGAAATCAGAAAACTTTGCACTTTGATCATCTCCAGTTGTTTGCAATTATGATCAAAGATAGCTAGTTATTTACTTAGGGGGTTAATATCATAAAGAATTTGATCATCTCTGTCATAGATGAAGGTTTCCAAGAGAATCCGGTAGTGTAAACAAGCGGATCATGTCTTCTGCATTTTCTTTTTCTTTTTAACAATTTATTTAATTATCATGACTATTGTATTTGCTACAAGGTATGTGTGCTCACCAGAGAGATATGGAGAGAGGGAGAGAAATGAGAGAGAAAGAAATCAAGAAAGCAAGCTGCCAGGTCCAGGACTCAAACTGTGATTGATGGTGGAGTCCAGTGTCTTAACTGCCACATCACTTACTGGCTTTATCTTCTGCGTTTTATAAGAAGCTTGAGGTAGACCTATTCATTTAAGAATGATTGATGGGGACCAGCAGTTAGCGTAATGGCTATGTCGCTGGACTCCCACATAGTCAACCGTGGTTCACATCCTGAACCTGGTGGCTTAATACTCACGCCGGGCGCGTGTGCGTGAGTGCCCAAGCTCCCAAAAGGAGAATGGAGGAGAAGGGGTTGCGGCATGGTCATCCCCCCGCGGGGTGATTTCTCCCTTTCTATCTCTCTGTCTCTGTCTGTGTGGCAAGTGCACACACCCTATAGCGAAAACCTCTCAAAAAATAAATTAATTAAAAGAATGATTGATGACTGATTCTCTAGAGACACTACCATGTTACCAAGGCCTGTTATAGCCAAAAGACTAGAAAAATCAGGATGTTGAGAATTTCAGTGTTTCATAAGAAGCACAGCAGAGTGAACCAGAAATTTGCTGAATCAATCAGGGCCGAATGTCTGTGCTATGCCTCATGGCTGTGTGGAAGCTTCTAAACGTACCCCTTGTGCCCTCACCTGTGTTCTGTGTGTGGATATCAGGCCTCATCCACAGTGAAGATAAGAGCTTCCTTTGCCTTAGGCTTATGAGATAAAGCACTCCTGAAGGTTTGGGACAGCTTGAGTCAACATCCATTGGAAAGAAAGAGCTTTTGTCCACAGCTCTGTAAATTGAGGAGGAGAATTTGTTCTGGCTTTTCTGTTTCTCTTACACAATCCAGTGATTACTGCAGCAGTTTTCACAATGCCCAATATGTGAAACTAAAAACACAAACACACGAAAGAGTGCTATTTAGCAATTTAAAATACTGAAGTATTGGTACCAGCTGGTGGTCTGGTGGTCAAGTAAGCTGCATCCCACATGACTAACTACAGCATTCAAGTCCCCAGACCCAGGACCGGAGAATGCTTAGTTGGAAAAGTGCTTACACATCTGTTTATTTTGGCATTATTCACAATTGCTAAGACATGGAACCAACCCAAATGTTCACAAACAGAAGAATGGATTGAAAAAGTGTGGCACATATACTCTGTGAAATACTACTCAGTCATAGAAAGCAAAAGGACCTTGGCTTTTGATAGAAAGTGGACCAATAGGGAAGATTTACTGCTGAATGAAGCAAGTCAGGCTATGAAGAAGAGACATTGTATGTCTCCTCTTAATATATACCGACTGTTCACACTCTATGGCTGAAACTGAAAGACCAGAGGATATAGAAACTTAGAAAAGGTTATAGATACTGGATACGATGTGGGAAGAGGGTGGGAGAAGGAGGAGAGTCTGTGGGGAAGACATTAAGGAGAAAAATGGAGACACAAGACATTTTTAGAACACAAAAATGGGTTATTATCTGTTGAGGATAATGTGTACAGTATCCCCAACTGGACTGGTGAGAATTGTATTCATGTAGGTACATTCACATTACAAGCTAAGTGCTGTATATGTTGATTTTTTAAAGAAATTAAAATAAAATAAAATAAATATATACAAAATGTACTTACATTATTCTGTTAATGTCCACCACAGTCATGTTCTACTTTATTTACAACAACAAACTTGATATACTCTTTGTGATAGAAAGACTTCATGATCATCCACAGAGGAATGCATACTTAGTATGTATTTTTGCACTCAATGGAAATGAATGCAGCAATAAGGACACATAAATAACTGACAGAGGGGTAAGAATGAATTTCACAAATCTAATTTTTAGTCCCACCTAGAGAATCTGCACTATATATATTTCTGTGTGTGAAACAGATAAACTGGCAGTATTAATCTGTGGAGCTATAGGCATAGTTGGTGCCCTTGTTGGGACAAGTACTATAGTTCCACTAGGTTTGCACCTTGAATATCTTCTTCACCCCCAAATTGTAGCACTTAGTGCATGAGCTGTGGAGAAAATATTATAGTTGTATTTAGCAGGTAGGATTGGGCTCTGAGAGAGGACTTGAAAAAAGAAAAGTATCGATTATCTCATGCCAATCATTTAATTACCAGTAATCTAATTTGTGGGGTACTCTGGTTATTAAAAGTAAAAAATAAAAAAAGAAGGGCAGACAAGTAAAAGGTCTAAGGATAACACAATCAACATGATTTAAATGCAAGGAATTTCTTGAAAAATCCCAGTGCTATTACCAGATTTAGGGAACAATCTCAAAGTGAATCAGGAAAATATTTTGATGCTTCTATGCACAGGAAGGACCTGACAGAGATTTATATCTGAATACTGGGAAATCTTTCAAGTTTTTTTTAATAACATATCAGTCAACACTTGGAAAAGATCTAGGGCCCAACTCTGCTAAGTGCAGGGTGCTCTTAAAAAAATTGTTTTTTAAATATGTCATAATCTTTGAGTTCCATTTCTCTACTCATTTACTTTTTCAGCACTTAGTTCAGATCTCATTCCTCAGACATTTCAGGCCAGGTAATTCTGGAGAAGGATGTTCTGTGTATGATAGGATGTGGTGAAGCATCCCTGAACTCTATTTAGACACCAATAACAACCCTTCAAGATGCTTCCCCTGTGATTCTTTTTCAAAGTTATTTTACTTAAATTTGTTTGTTTATTTACTTATTTTAACTTTACCAGAGAGGGAAAGAGTGTGTGAGAGAGAGAGACATGCAAAGTCAGAAAGCAAGCCTCCAGGTCCGGGACTTGAACCATGGTTGGCCATGTGGGAGTCCAGCGGCCTTAACCAGCACACCACCCGCCGGCCCCTCCCCTATGATTTTCACATGTATGCATGTCTGCGGTCAGTAGCAAATGTGCACTGGGCTGCAGATCTGCTCTTTGTTAACCACCAGTGTCTAGACTAACGATTATGTAAAGGAATTGCTCAGGCTCTTTAGTTAGAATGTCTTTAAATAATCACATGAGGTCATCATGATGCTTTATTGATCATCCCAACCAGAGCTTTCTCTGGTTCTTTGGTCCAGGGATGCCACCATATAGGCACTGTCATTAGACACCTCAGCCTGCCCTGGAAACAAGAGTGTAGGCAAACCACAAACTTTTCCTCAGATTATTCTTAAATTTTGGTCCTGGCTATCCCACTTTATCCATTATTTTCCATGCCATTTGATCGTTATAGTCCTCCACCAAATTCTACATCAAGGAACAGGAATTGAGTTTCCCTAGGCCCATACAATAAACTAGGAAAGAAAAACCCTCACCATTTATTTTTGGTTTCATCTATTTTAAACCCAGCTCTTGTTCATGGCCAGACTTAAGAAAATTCCTACTTCCTCAAAACAATAGTATTAATAAGTATTTAGTAAACCATGAAAGAGACATGCTGAGGCCTCAAATGGAGACAGGCTCACCACAGAATCAGAGACAGAAACAACAGGAAAAAACCTGGAAAACTGATTAAATGAGGAGATTGGGCATGGTGGCACCCGCCCTATGGCAGATAAATGAGGAGAAGGTAGTGTGAAAGAAGTGAGGCATGAGGCCTTTGAGAAGTGATAAAGCACGTGTACATGACAGAGAGAAGAAGGATTGTTCTGCACAGGATCTGACTGTCTCCAGTCTTCAAGTTCACCAGACCATGAGCACTTCCATGCCTGGCCAACATGTTTCAGGCCAATCAAGCTGAGGGTTTAAACCACAGTCACCACATAGCTTCCTGCACCATGGCATGATGTGGCACCACCTGAGACAGGATAGTCTGTATTCCAATTCTTATTGAAGCATTTTTTACAATAGCAAAGACTTAGAAACCACATAAGTCTATAACAGATCAATAAAATAAATGTTTAGACATCCAACAGAATAATTTGCCTTTTTTTTTTTTTTTTGAGAGGTTTTTGTTAAAGGGCGTGTATGCTCACCAAAAAGAGAGACAGAAAGTGAGAAATCACCCTCCAGAGGAGATGGCCATGCTGCAATCCCTTCTTCTCCATTCTCCTCTCAGGATCTTGGGCATGCACGCACACGCACCCAGTCTGAGTTTAAGCCACCGGGTCCAGGATTTGAACCGTGGTCAACTACATGGGAGTCTGGCGACATAGCCATTATGCCAACTGCTGCTCCTGACAATTTGCCTTTCAAAGGGTGAAAATCCTGTAATTTTCAACCACAGATTGAACTTGGATGACATTTTTCTCAATAAACAAAATGAGATTTTTAAATGTTTCTGATCAATTTTAAAACTCATGGAATAAAAATTTATATATTTATGTTGTGTACATATGGTAAATGTCTGTATATTGTGAAATGGCTAAGTGAAGATAAGTACATATGCATTACTTCATATATTTATCATTTTTCTGATGAGAAATTAAAACCTACTGTTTTGGCAACGTTAAGGTGTTTGGTACATTGTTAACTATAGTTCCCCATGTCATGCTATTGTTGTAAATAGAGCTATTCCAATAGCTAATTGACTATTAGCTGTAGGCACCATGGTATATAAAAATATGACCATATAGACCCATAGTTCATTAATGCTACTCACAAAGTTTTACTGCAGTTTTTTCCCGAAGTGAGAAAAACACATACATAGAGTGCCTGATTGTTCTGTGATCCAGTAAACTGCAAATTTCTCCTACAGCTTTTGATCCAAGCTGGTGCCTAAAAGGTTCTAACGAACACTCAAGTCACTATTAAAGTTTTTTACGTTGTTGCCCAAAACACTGAAAGATCAAACAGGCTTCTGACCATCTAAGAACTAGCCTCAAACCAAATCTTCAAAGATTTACATGAAATCTCTGGGCCTTTCTGTCTGTAAGGACATGGCTAGGCAGACATTTTCTTTATCTATCATAAAGACTCTGTAGCTCCCATGAGTATTACATGCTGATTAAATGATAAATTCAAGAAGAAGCAGCAATAGCAATGAAAATACACTGACCAAACCACATAGCCCAGAAATATACTTGGACAGAATTAAAGGTGAAAAATTACATCTTGAAATAATTAATAGAACTTCTCAACAGAATAAACAATGAATTAAAGGATTTACACAAACTATAGATAAGCTAGAATGAGCAGAGATATATAGTATACTTCACATAAAAGAAAAAATCTACATTTATCTCAAGTGCACATGAACATTATTGAGAATTGACCATATGTTAGGTCAATAGAATATTTGTCAGTACACACAAAAACATCAAAACTTGACACAGCATATTCTCTGATTGGCATGGGAGGAAGCTACAACTTAAAAGCAAAGAATGCTAGGGACCAGCAGTTAGTGTAATGGCTGTGTCGCTGGACTCCCATGTAGTCGACTGTGGTTCGCGTCCCAGACCCAGTGGCTTAGAACTCACGCCGGGCGCATGTGTGTGCATGCCCAAGATCCCGAGAGGAGAACTGAGGAGGAGGGATTGCAGCATGGCCATCCTCCCTGGGGGGTGATTTCTTGCTTTCTGTCTCTTTGTTTCTCTATGTCTGTCTGGCGAGCACATGCACCCTATAGTAAAAATCTCCAAAAAAAAAAAGCGAAGAATGCTAGAAAATTCATGTATGTGGATATTAATCTACAGATTTATGAACAACTTTTTTTTTGAGGGGTTTTTGCTATAGGGCACATGCGCTCGCCAGACAGACAGAGAGACAGAGAGACAGAAAGTGAGAAATCACCCCCTAGGGGGGATGGTCATGCCGCAATCCCTTCTCCTCTATTCTCCTCTTGGGATCTTGGGCACGCACGCACACGCACCTGGTGTGAGTTCTAAGCCACTGGGTCTGGGACGTGAACCGCGGTTGACTACGTAGGAGTCCAGCGACATAGCCATTACGCTAACTGCTGGTTCCCAACAACCAATTTTTAAAAGAACAATACACAATTGAAATTACAAATTACTTTGAGAATTACACTTGTCTTCCTGGCTTATTTGTAGTGTCCCAAATGAGAGGCTAGTATCCTATTTATGGCTGAGAAATATTTCCTTTCACATACATAGCATATTTTCTTGTCTTTTCATCTGTTCATGGAGATGTGGGGTGATTCAAATTCAAATTCAAAAATATACATGACCTAAAATATCTTTTTGATGTATTGATTCACTTTGGATATGTGTCTAGTAGTGGTTTATTAGACCATAAGACAGTTTGATTTTTTTCTCTTCTTTTATTCTTTTTTTAAATTTATATATTTAATCACCGTACATAACTTGACTTGTAAGTTCAACCCAACATGAATACACTTCACACCTGTCCAGTTGTGGATACAAACGCATTATCATCATCAGATAATAAACCGTTTCTGTGTCCCATAAATGCCTCGCCTCTCTATTTTCCTCCTTAATTTTTTTCCTTACAATATTCCCCATCTCTCATCCTCTTTCCACATTGGCTCCAGAATCCATAATCATTTTCAATGCTTCTTTGTCCTCTAATCACTCAGTTTCACTGTAGATTGTGTACGGTTGGTGTATGTTAAGTAGAGAAATACAATGTCACTCTTTCATACCCTGTCTTGCTTGACTCAGCGAAAAATCTTTCGTATTCCTTCTCTTTCTATCAAAAGCTAGTGTAGGGACATGTTCACAAGAAAATCCTGTGATATGGGGACCTCTTCTGAGCAGACATCAGGGACATGCTCTGAGAAAACATCACTTTTCTCTCAGAAGCTGTAGCGTGCCCTTTCCTTGATCTTTTGTGTAGGCAGACAAGTCAGTAGAATTTACAGGGGCTCCTCAGGAAACATCCATAGAGCTTGGGAAACATTCTGACTCCACTACATAAAGACCAACCCCTGCTCTGCTTCTTGTAATCTCTTAGCCTAACAATTAACCCTTTAGTGTATGTCAGAGAATGTACTCCCTATGCCTGCAGACAATTTGCAGTTTGCTCCCCTAAATAAGTAACTTACAGACAACTTCTTTGTTTTGATGTGCCAAGGAGATGCTCCTGGCATAAGCTTGCCCACACCCTTATAGATATATCATTTGTCTTCTGTTCCCATAAAACATCAACTATATTTATGGAACATCACAAAATATACTATGTAGTGTTGCTTTGCCCTATAAATAAAGGTACTCGACTTGTCTGGGTGTCACAGGCTGCTTAGGCTCAGGCTCAGGCTCAGACTCAGACTGCCTGTGTCCACCACTACCCTGTCTGTGTCTCTTTCTGTTTCCTCTTAGGTTGAGTTATGTTTGTTTGCAGACACCAACAGGATAGTGTATTTTTTTAACGCTGAGTAGTATTCCATAGAGTATATGTGCCACATTTTTCCAATCTATTCATCTGTTTGCGTACATTTAGGCCCATTCCATGTCTTACCAATTGTGAATAATATAACAATAAACATAGATGTGTGTGAAGATATGCAGCCTGGCAGTATAAAGCGGTTATCTACATGCTTTGTTAATTACTCACTGGAAACTTAGATGCCAAGGGCTCTGTGGAAATATTCATGTGGGGCATGGAAAACATCCTGACCCTGGCTAGGTCATGTGATGCCTGTTCTATATATTGTTTATGGCTTACACATCATCCTCTTTGATGTGTACTCAGTCTTCCTCAGAGTTGCAGAGGAACAACATAAGTAAACTGGCTTGACCTATGATGCCTAATAGGTTCATACATGATAGTAACAAGGTCGAAAAACGTCTACACTAAAGTCCTTATCTCTAATTGTAGAACTTAAACCACAGCCTTAAAAGCTTGCAAACAGATCACTGTGCCTGGTGATAAAAAAGCTCAGTATGACTGAGCAGAACAGGTTGTCTGTGTTCACCTGCCTCTTCTGCTTCTGCATCTTTCTTTCCTCCTTTCTCTAACTTTTTCCTTCACAGGACTAATCCCTGAGGGCAGACACTGACAGCATTACCATCCAATGAGATGTTACTCTTAAGCTTGCCGGTAGAGGGCGACAAAGACTTTTCCAATTGAGCATTTTTTCTTTTTTTTCTTTATTAATTTATTTTTTCTTTTCTTAACATTAATAAGCTATACATCATTACAGTATACAAAATGAATTTTTCATCCAAAATACACTGTCTGTTGGCTCAATCAAGCACATCAACATACGTGTTGTCAACAATTTTTCATTTCTTATGTCTTGTATATTTTGTGTTTTTTTCTTTTCTTTCTTCTTTTTTTTTTTTTTTGCCATCTTTGATTCCCTATCCCTAACCCTCTGCCCTGTCCAACCCTCCTCCCATTGTCTCTGATATCCATGATTGCTTTCTATGCCTTTCCCCCCCATTTAATTAATTTGCTAATGAACTTAATTTGTCTAAATATTTGCAATAGCAAGCACAGCTGATATATACATACACAATAACCCATGTCTGACTTTAGGCATAAACCTCAGTGAGTAGAATGAACATATTATAAAATAGTACCTAGCTGGGGCTATATAGCTAACTGTGGTCATCAAATACATAGTTGTTTTTTTTTTAATTTTGGTAACAGTTTTAGTATTTTTTCTCTGATTTGTTTTTTAATTTACATTCATTCCCTGAGCATCAGCACAACATACTAAATGTAGTTTCCCCTCTAAAGTAAACTGCATAGTGGCTTAACCATGCATGTTATCATCCATAAAATTCCATTACTACTTTCATATATATATGTTTTTTACCCTATATCTGACCCTCTGCCCTATACCACTCTCTGGTTACACTATTTCTGCTGTCTACAGTTGTCTTCAATTCCTTTTCCTCCAACATTTTGTTGACCACACCATATCATAAGTAATCTAACTACTTTCAATAGCAAGTTCAGCTGGTGGTTTCAAGAAAGGCAGTTTTGAACTGGTAACGATATTTCCTTGAAATTTGAAGCCTAGAAACAGGTTGGTATTTTGTTCAAATAGTAGGTACATGAATCTATTGACAGCTCAAGACAGGATAAAAATCCTGAAAACCAGACAACAAAGCTTAGAAGAAAAGCAGCAATATCTTAGTCAAGTTATAGAATGCTGTTTCATCAGTTCAGCCCCATGTACTTAATCTTTCTTCTGTTTCTGTTGAGGTCCGATCTTCCAGATTGAACTCTGGGATATAATACTCAACTCCAGACTTTGTCCCTACAATTAAGTTGCCCATTTTCTTGGTTTTTGAACTCTTATTTCTGTGTGTCTGGATTTAATTTTATTGACATAGCACTCCCTTAACTTCTTGGAGATCTGGTCTGGTGCTGGTAAATTCTTTCAGGCTTTGTTTATCTGGGAAAGTTCATGTCTTTTCTTCCCATATGAATGATAACCTTGCTGGGTACAGAATTCTCGGTTGAAATTGCTTTTCCCTTAATACTTTGAATATATTTTCCCATTCTCTCCTTGCTCGCATTGTTTCCGATGAGAGGTCTGCCATTAGTCTGATGGGATACCCTTTGTAGGTAACTTGCCTTTTTTCTCTTGCCAGTCTTAGTATCTTGTCTTTGTCTGTGGTTTTGGTCAATCTGGCTATAATGTGTCTTGGAGAAGATCTTCTTGGGTTGATTCTATTTGGGGTCCTCTGTATTTCTTGAGACTGAATCTTTGAGTGCCTCTCCAGGTTTGGAAAGTTTTCTTGAAGGATTTCATGGAATAGATTATCAATGCCCTTATGAGTCTCTTCACCTTCTGGGATGCCTATTATCCGGATGTTTGGACGTTTAATTGTATCTAGTACTTCTCGCATATTATTCTCAAATTTTTGGGCCATTTTCTCAGTCTTCATGGTGGATTTTTCTAGGCCAGCCATTTTCTCCTCTACATTAGAGATTCTATTTTCTGTATGATCTAGTCTGCTCTTAATACTTTCAAGAGAGATTTTGACTTCTTGTATTATAGCCTTCATCTCTAACAGTTCCATCTGATTCTTTTGTAAAATGTGAAATTCCTCTTTTAGATCTTGAATGAATTTCCTCACCTCCTGGAACTCTTCAACTCCTTTCTCCTTCCTCTTCAGCAGTTCCTTGTCTCTCTTCTCTTCCATCTCTGTTAGCTTTGCCATTATGAATGTTCTGAATTCTTTATCAGACATTTCCATGATTTTCATTTAACTGTGTGTGGATGAAGAGGAGCTATCCATTTCCCTTGTGGGAGAGGTATTTTCTTGTTTCCCCATATTTATTGTGGTATTGCAGCAATTTCTAGTCATCTGGTGGATGATCGGTTTATTCCCAAACTTGGAAGTTCAATCTGAGGGTCAAGGAGTGTGAATATAAGGAAACAGAGAGAGGTAAACAATACCAACAACAGCAAAAAAAAACAGACAAAAACAGAGAAAAAGAAAAGAAAAAATTTTAAATAAATCTAAAAAAAATTAATATTCAACAAATTTCAATAAAACTCAAAAATTAGAAAATTTCAAAAAAGAAAAAATTAAAAAAAGACAGAGAGAGAGAGAGAGAGGACAGAGACAGAGGTAGAGAGAGGCAAAGACTGATACAGAGACAGCAAACTTGAAAGGGGACTTACTACCATGCAAGTTTTGTATGCTGGAGGCCCAGTTATCATGGGACATCTTCATTTCTCCCAAAATGGCTAGATTGCAGGAGCCATGGAGCTGTCTGTCTCTTGAAGAAGGGCTGTTCTGTTCCCTACTGCCTCTCCTGGGTTGGTAGGAGAAGAGGGGATTATTAACAAGATAAAGGCCTAGTAGGGGACAAAGGGCCCTGTAAAATGCCTCACCTTAAAAAATTGTAAAAAGTAGGGCCTACGCGGCTGGGGCTCTGCTTTGCGTGCCGCGGCCGGGGCTCTGCCTCATATGCCGCAGCCCGGACCGCCAGGCCCCCGCTGCTTCTCTGGCGCTGGGTGTGTCCCGCGCTCGGCGCCGACATGGGCCGGTGTCATGGACCGGCCGAGGTCGCCGTCCTTCCTATCTCTGGCTGGGTGGGAGAGTGGGAGGTGGCACTGGGTCCCGCGCACATTCGCGCGCTCGGGGTTAGCATGTGGCCGCCAGGCCTGCGCGTGGCCGCCGGGCCTGAGTGTGGCCGCTGGGTCTGCGCATGGCCCCCGGGCCTGTTCGTGGCCGCCGGGCCTGAGTGTGGCCGCTGGGTCTGTGCGTGGCCCCCAGGCCTATGCGTGGCCACTGGCTCTGAGCGTGGCTTCTGGGCCTGTGCCTGCACGTGGCCACCAGGCCTGTGTGTGGCCACTGGGCAAGCACGTAACTGCCAGGCCTGTGCGTGGTCACCAGGCCTGAGTGTGGCCGCCGCACCTGTTTGTGGTCCCCAGGCCCTCGTGTGGCTGCTGGGACTGTGCGTGGTCCCCCGGCCTGCACTTGTCGACGGGCCTGTGCCTGCGTGTGGCCACCGGGCCTGTGCGTGGTCACCGGGCTAGTGCATGGCTGCCGGGCCTGCACAAGGCTGCCGGGCCTCAGTGTGGCCGCTGGGCCTGCACCTACACGTGGCTGCTGGGTCTGCACGTGGCTGCCAGGCCTGCGCCTGCACATAGCCACCGGCCGCATGTGAAAACTGAAGCCGAAAACAAAGATTAAGAACATGCAACTATAAGCAACAGAAAGAAACTTTAGCTGTCTTAAACCAATTGAGAAATATGTTGTTTAGGAGGAATTTCTCTGCCTATGGTCAGTGAGAAGATGATGGTTACAAGCCCTGCATTACCTCAGGGAAAAACAAGAACTACTCTACCATTCTTAAGAAAGCCAGATACCCGAGGATGACTCATGCTGCAGATCCCCACAACACCATCCCTGGTAATCACAAGATGGATGCTGTGCCGCATCAACTGATAACCATCTCTGCTTACAAGAACCGCTTTCCTGAAACTGTATTCCATGGAGACTCACCTACAATTGTGGAACTGCATGTGACCAACCCTTAATGCAGCCTTGAATAGAATCTATGTTCCTTATTGTTAAAAACTTTATGAGCTGATAATTGGAAAAAAAAATTGAAAGAACTGGAAGGTATATAAGCAGGGATGGCAACTGCAGATATTAGAGACAGTATGGGAGAGGTAATGGGAATGAGTAATAGAGGGCAGAAGGGAGGGATTCAGGGAACAAACAACACACTTAATAGACACAAAAATGAAAAGTTGTCTGTTGATGATAATGTATATGGTAATATCATTGTCTTGACTAATGTGCACTGTATTCATGCTGGGAAAAACCATGTTGTACATTGTAAAGATGTGCAATGATTAAATGTAAAAAGACTCCAGCTCTAAGGAGAGCTGAGAAAAAAAATTCTAAAAAGCAAAAAAAAAATAAAAAAAGAGAGAGAGAGAGGACAGTGACAGAGGTAGAGAGAGACAAAACTGATACAGAGACAGGAGACATGAAAGGGGTCTTCCTACCACATGAGTTTTGTATGCTCTAGGCCCAGTTATCAGTGGGATATCTTCCTTTCTCCCAAAATGGCTAGATCGCAGGAGCCATGGAACTGTCTGTTCTTTGAAGACGGGCTGTTCTGTTCCCTTCTGCCTCTTCTGGGTTGGGAGGAGGAGAGGAAATTATTAACAAGAGAAAGGCCTAGGAGGGGCCAAAAGGCCCTGTAAAATGCCTCACCTTAAAAAATTTTAAAAAGCAAAAATTAAAAAAAAAAACACAAAGAGAGAGAGAGAGGACACAGACTGAAGTAGAGAGTGACAAAGACTGATACAGAGACAGGAGACTTGAAAGGGGTCTATCTACCACGTGAGTTTTGTAGGCTCGAGGCCCAGTTATCAGTGGAACATCTTCCTTTCTTCCAAAATGGCTAGATTGCAGGAGCCATGGAGCTGTCTGTCTCTTGAAGAAGGGCTGTTCTGTTCCCTTCTGCCTCTCCTGGGTTGGGAGGAGGAGAGGGGATTATTAACAAGATAAAGGCCTCAAAGGGGCCAAAGTGCTCTGTAAAATGCCTCACCTTAAAAAATTCTAATAAGCAAAAATTTAAAAAAAGTCAGAGGAAGAGAGAGAAAGAGGACAGAGACAGAGGTAGAGAGAGACAAAGACTGATACAGAGACAGGAGACTTGAAAGGGGTCTTCCTACTACGCAAGTTTTGTATGCTGGAAGCCCAGTTATCAGTGGGACATATTCCTTTCTCCCAAAATGGCTAGATTGCAGGAGCCATGGAGCTGTCTGTCTCTTGAAAAAGGGCTGGTCTGCTCCCTTCTGTCTCTCCTGGGTTGGGAGGAGGAGAGGAGATTTTTAACAAGATAAAGGCCTAGGAGGTGCCAAAGGGCTATGGAAAATGCCACACCTTAAAAAATTCTAAAAAGCAAATATTAAAAAAAAAGACAAAGAGAGAGTGAGACATGAGAGAGACAGAGGTAGGGGGAGACAAAGACTGATACAGAGACAAGAAACTTGAAAGGGGTCTTACTACCATGCAAGTTTTGTATGCTGGAGGCCCAGATATCATGGGACATCTTCATTTCTCCCAAAATGGCTAGATCACAGGAGCCATGGAGCTGTCTGTCTCTTGAAGAAGTACTGTTCTGTTCCCTTCTGCCTCTGCTTGGTTGGGAGAAGAATAGGGGACGATTAACAAGATAAAGGCCTAGTAGAGGACAAAGGGCCCTGTAAAATGTCTCACCTTAAAAAATTCATTTTTTAAAAATTTTTGTCTTTTATTTTTCTTTCTCAGATTAATTAAAGTCACATTTTACATAAAGTCCCCATTATAATGTATACAATATATATATGTGTGTGTGTGTGTGTACATATATATATATATATATATATATATATATATATATATAGTTTTCAACAAAGAAGTCTACATTTTTTTGGTGTTAAATGTTTCTTCCCTTTGCCCCTCATGCCCACTCTCTACCACCCACTCCCCTCCCTTTCAGCCTCTGGTATTTACATTTATTCTTTCCACTATCATATCTTCAGATCTTTCTCCTTTTGCCAGAGTGCTGATATTTTTTTTTTCATTGCACATCTTTACAGTGTACGACATGGTTTTTCCCAGCATGAGTACAGTGTACATTAGTCAAGAAAATGATATTACCATATACATTATTATCAACAGAGAACTTTTTATTTTTGTGTCTATTAAGTGTGTTGTTTGTTCCCTGAATCCCTCACTTCCGCCCTCTATTAGTCATTCTCATTACCTCTCCCATACTGTCTCTAGCATCTGCAGTTGCCATCCCTGCTATTATACCCTCCAGTTCTTTCAGTTTTTTTTTCAATTATCAGCTCATATAGTTTTCAACAATAGGGAACACAGATTCTATTCAGGGTTGGATTAAGGGTTGGTCTCATGCAGTTCTGCAATTGTATGTGAGTCTCCATGGAATACATTTTCAGGAAAGCGGTTCTGGTAAGCAGAGATGGTTATCAGTAGATGCAGCACAGCATCCATCTTGTGATTACCGGGAATGGTGTTGTGGGGATCTGCAATGTGAGTCATCCTTGGGTATCTGGCTTCCTTAAGAATGGTAGAGTAGTTCTTGTTTTTCCCTGAGGTAACGCAGGGCTTGTAACCATCATCTTCTCACTGTCCATAGGCAGAGAAAATCCTTCTATACAATATATTTCTCAATTGGTTTAAGACAGCTAAAGTTCCTTTCTGTTGCTTATACTTGCAAGTTCTTAATTCTTGTTTTCGGCTTCAGCATTCCGCCCGTGGCCAGCGGCCACGCACAGGCGCAGGCCCGGCTGCCATGCCCAGGTCCGGGGGCCACGCGCAGGCACAGGCTCAGCGGCCATGCATAGGCCCAGCTGCTACATGCAGGCGCAGGCCCAGCAGCCACGCGCAGGCCCGGCGGTCACGTGCTGGCCCGGCGGCCACGCACAGGTGCAGGCCCGGCATCCACGCGCAGGTGCAGGCCTGGCAGCCAAGCACAAGCCCTGCGACCACTCACAGACTCCAGGGCCATGCACAGGACCGGCGGCCATGCGCAGGCCCAACGGCCACGCGCAGGCGCAGGCCCGGCGGCCACGCGCTGGCCCGGCAGTCACACGCTGGCCCGGCGGCCATGCGCATGCCCGGAGGCCAGGCACAGGCGCAGGCTTGGCGGCCTCGTGCAAGCCCGGTGGCCACACGCAGGCGCAGGCCCAGCGGCCACGCACAGGCCCGGCGGTCATGCACTGGTCCGGCGGTCACACGCTGGCCCAGCGGCCATGCGCAGGTCTGGAGGCCACGCACGGGTGTAGACCCAGCGGCCCCGCGCGGGTCCGGCGGCCATGCACTGGCGCAGGCCCAGCGGCAACGGGTGGGCCCTGCGGCCACTCGCAGGCCTGGCGGCCACGCACAGGCACAGGTCCAGTGGCCGTGCACAGGTCCAGCGGCCACACACAGGCCCGGCGGTCACGCGCTGGCCCGGCGGCCACACACAGGCCCACAGCAACACACAGTCGCAGGCCCGGCGGCCACGCACAGGCCCGGCAACCACGTGCAGGCGCAGGCCCGGCTGCCATGTGCAGGTCCAGGGCCATGCACAGGCGCAGGCCTGGCGGAGACGGGCAGACCAGGCAGTCGTGCGCAGGCCCGGTGGTCACACACTGGCACAACGGCCATGTGCAGGCCCAGCGGCCACATGCAGGTGAAGGCCCGGCATCCACGCGCAGGCCCGGCAGACACGTTCAGGGCAGACTCGGGGGTCACGCGCAGGCACAGTCCCGGTGGCCATGCACTGGCCCGGCGGTCACACGCTGGCCCAGTGTTCCCACGCAGGCATGGCGGCCATTCACAGGTGCTGGCACGGTGGCCACACGCAGGCGCGGGTCCCGCAGCCACACGCAGGCCCTGCAGTCATGCGCAGGCATAGGCCCGGCGGCCACGCACAGGCCCGGCGGCCACACACTGGCCCGGTGGCCACGCGCAGTTCAGGGGGCCACACTGAGGTGCAGGCCCGGCGGTCACGCGCTGGCCCAGTGGCCACGCACAGGCCTGACGGCCACGCACAGGCACAGGATCAGTGGCCACGTGCAGACCCGGCGGCCACGCTCAAAACTGGCAGCCAAGTGCAGGCCCGGGGCCACACACAGGTCCGGCGGCCACGCAGAGGCCAGGGGACCACGTGCTGGCCCGGAGGCTATGTGTTGGCCCGGAGACCTCACTCAGGCCCGGCGGCCGCATGCAGGCACAGGCCCGGCGGCTGCGCGCAGGTGCAGGCCCGGCAGCCATGCGCCGGCCTGACGGCCACGTGCTGGCCCACTGGCCACACACCAGCCCCGAGCACGCGAATGCGCGCGGGTCCCAGTGCCACCTCCCGCCCTCCTGCCCGGCCAAAGAAAGGAAGGACGGCGACCTCAGCTGATCGGCGCCGCCGGCCCGCGTCGGCGCCAAGCACAGGACACACCCAGCGCCGTAGAGGCAGTGGGGGCCGGGCGGTCCGGGCCGTGGCACATGGAGCAAGGCCCTGGCTGGGCTGGCCCTCCAGTCAGGGCACAAGGAGCAGAGCCCCGGCCAGGCCGGCACACAAAGCAGAGCACCACGCACTGAAAAAATTCTAAAAAAGCAAAAATAAAAAAAAAGACAGAGAGAGAGAGAGGACAGAGACAGAGGTAGAGAGAAACAAAGACTGATACAGAGACAGGAGACCTGAAAGGGGTCTTCCTACCATGTGAGTTTTGTATGCTGGCGGCCCAGGTATCAGTGGGACATCTTCCTTTCTACCAAAATGGCTAGATCGCAGGAGTCATGGAACTGTCTGTTCTTTGAAGAAGGGCTGTTCTGTTCCCTTCTGCCTCTCCTGGTTTGGGAGGAGGAGAGGGAATTATTAACAAGATAAAGGCCACGGAGGGTCCAAAGGGCCCTGTAAAATGCTTCACCTTAAAAAATTTATAAAATCAAAAATTTAAAAAATGACAGAGAAAGTGAGAGAGAGAGAGAAAGGACAGAAACAGAAATAGAGAGAGACAAAGACTGATACAGAAACAAGAGGCTTGAAAGGGGTCTTCCTACCACACGAGTTTTGCATGCTGGAGGCCCCGTTATCAGTGGGACATCTTCCTTTCTCCCAAAATGTCTAGATCAAAGGATCCATGGAGCTGTCTGTCTCTTGAAGAAGGGCTGTTCTGTTCCCTTCTGCCTCTCCACGGTTGTGAGGAGGAGAGAGGATTATTAACAAGATAAAGGTCTAAGAGGGTCCAAAGGGCTTTGTAAAATGCCTAAGCTTAAAAACTCTAAAAAGTAATAATTAAGAAAAAGACAAAGGTTGAAAGGACAGAGACAGAGGTAGAGAGAGACAAAGACTGATACAGAGACAGGAGATTTGAAAGGGGTCTTCCTACCTCACGAGTTTTGTATGGTGGAAGCCCAGTTATCACTGGGACATCTTCCTTTCCCCGAATATGGCTAGATCGCAGGAGCTATGGAACTGTTTGTCTCTTGAAAAAGGGTTGTTCTGTTACCTTCTACCTCTCCTGGGTTGGGAGGAGGAGAGGGGATTATTACCAAGATAAAGGCCTATGATGTCCAAAGGGCACTGTAAAATGCCACACCTTAAAAACTTCTAAAAAGCAAGAATTAAAAAAAAAGACAGAGAGAGAGAGAGAGGACAGAGACAGAGGTAGAGAAAGACAAAGACTGATACAGAGACAAGAGACTTGAAAGGAGACTTCCTACCACACAAGTTTTGTATGCTAGAGGCCCAGTTATCAGTGGGAAATCTTGCTTTCTCCCAAAATGGCTAGATTGCAAAAGCCAAGGAGCTGTCTGGCTCTTGAAGAAGGGCTGTTCTGTTCCCTTCTGCCTCTCCAGGGTTGGGAGGAGGAGAGGGGATTTTTAACAAGATAAAGGCCTCGGTGGGGCCAAAGGGCCCTGTAAAATACCTCACCTAAAAAAATTCTAAAAAGCAATAATTTAAAAAAAGACAGAGAGAGCGAGGGAGAGAGCGAGAGAGGACAGACTTAGAGGTAGACAGAGACAAAGAATTATACAGAGATCGGAGACATAAAAGGGGCCTTCCTAACACATGAATTTTGTAAGCTGGAGGCCCAGAGACCAGTGGGACATCTTTCTTTCTCCCAAAATGGCTATATCACAGGAGCCAAGGAGCTGTCTCTTCTTTGAAGAAGGGCTGTTCTGTACCCTTCTGCCTCTCCTGGGTTGGGAGAAGGAGAGGGGATTATTAACAAGATTAAGAACTAGGAGGGGCAAAGGGCCCTGTAAAATGCCTCAACATAAGTCATTCTAAAATATAAAAATTCAAAAAAGGACAGAGAGAAAGAAAGAGAGAGAGGACAGAGACAGAGATAGAAAGGACAAAGACTGATACAGAGTCAGGAGACTTGAAAGGGGTCTTCCTACAACAGGAATTTTGTATCCCTGAGGAGCAGTTATCAGTGGTACATCTTTCATTATCTCAAAATGTTTAGATCGCAGGAGGCATGTAGCTGTCTGTCTCTTGAATAAGGGCTGTTCTGTTCCCTTCTGCCTCTCCTGGGTTGGGAGGAGGAGAGGGGATTATTAACAAGATAAAGGCCGATAAGGCGCCGAAGGACCCTGTAAAATGCCTCAACATAAGAAATTTCAAAAAGTAAAAATTAAGAAAAAAAGACAGAGGGAGAGAGAGAAAGAGAGAGAGGAAGGAGATAGATGTAGAGAGAGACAAAATCTGCTACAGACACAGGAGACTTGAAAGGGGTCTTTATACCAAGCGAGTTTAGGATGATGGAGACCCAGTTATCAGTGGGACTTCTTCCTTTCTCCAAAAATGGCTAGATGGCAGGAGTCATGGAGCTTTCTGTCTCTTGAAGAAGGGCTTTTCTGGTCCCTTCTGCCTCTCCTGGGTTGGGAGGGAGAGGGGATTATTAACAAGATAAAAGCCTAGGAGGAGACAAAGGACCCAGAATAACGCCTCACCTTAAAAAATTTTAAAAAGCAGAAATTAAAAAAAGAGAGAGAGAGGACAGAGACAGAGGTAGAGAGAGACAAAGACTGATACAGAGACAGGAGACTTGAAAGGGTTCTTACTACCAGGTGAGTTTTATATGTTGGAGGCCCAGTTTTCAGTGGGACATCTTTTTTTCTCCAAAATGGCTAGATTGAAGGATCCATGGAGCTGTCTTTCTCTTGAAGAAGGCCTGTTCTGTTCCCATCTGCCTCTCCTGGGGTGGGAGAAGCAGAAGGGATAATTAACAAGATAAAAGTCTAGGAGGGGCCAAAGGGCTTGTAATATGCCTCACCTTAAAAATTCTAAAAAGCTAAAATTAGAAAAAAGACAGAGCGAGCGAGAGAGAGAGGACAGAGACAGAGGTAGAGAGAGACAAACACTGATATAGAGACAGGAGACTTGAAAGGGGTCATACTACGACACGATTTTCATATGCTGGAGGCCCAGTTATCAGTGGGACATCTTCCTTTCTTTTAACATGGGTAGATCAAAGGATCCATGGACATGTCTGTTTCTCGAAGAAGGGCTGTTCTGTTCCTTTCTGCCTCTCCGGGGTTGGGAAAAGGAGAGGGAATTATTAACAAGATAAAGGCCTAGTAGTGGCCTAAGGGCCCTGTAAAATGCCTCAACTTAAGAAAATTCAAAAAGTAAAAGATAAAAAAAAAGACAGAGAGAGAGAGAGAGAAAGACAGAGTGGAAGGACACAGAGGTAGAGAGAGACAAAGACTGATACAGAGAAAGGAGACTTGAAAGGGGTCTTTCTACCACATGTGTTTTGGATGTTGGAAGCCCAGTTATCAGTGGGACTTTATCCTTTCTCCCAAAATGGCTAGATTGCAGGAGCCATAGAGCTGTCTGTATCTGGAAGAAGGTCTGTTCTGTTTCCTTCTGCCTTTCCTGCGTTGGGAGGAGGAGAGGGGTTTATTAACAAGATAAAGGCCTAGGAGGGCACAAAGGGCCCTGTAAAATGCCTCACCTTAAAAAATTCTAAAAAGTAAAAATTTAAAAAAAGACGAAGAGAGAGAGAGAGAGGACACAGACAGAGGTAGACAGAGACAAAGACTGATACAGAGAGAGGAGACTTAAAAGTGGTCCTCCTAGCATGTGAGTTTTGTATCCTGGAAGCCCAGTTATCAGTGGGACATCTTCCTTTTTTTCAAAATAGCTAGGTAGAAGGAGCCATGGAGCTGTCTGCCTCTTGAAGAAGGGGTTTTCTGTTCCCTTCTACCTCTCCTGGTGTGGGAGGTGGAGAGGAAATTTTTACAAGATAAAGTCCTCAGAGGGCCCAAAGGGCCTTGTAAAATGCCTCGCCTTTAAAAATTCTAAAAAGCAAAAATTAAAAAACAGACAGAGATAGAGAGAGAACAGAGACACAGGTAGAGAGAGACAAAAACTGATACAGAGACAGGGTACTTGAAAGGGGTCTTCCTACCACACGAGTTTTGTGTGTTGGAGACAACGTTATCAGTGGGACATCTTTCTTTCTCCCTAAATGGCTAGATCAAAAGATCCATGGAGCTGTCTGTCTCTTGAAGAAGGGCTGTTCTGTTCACTTCTTCCTCTCCTGGGTTGGGAGGTGGAGAGGGGATTATTAACAATATAAAGGCCTAGGAAGGGCCAAAAAGCCCTGTAAAATGCCTCACCTTAAAAACTACAAGAGGAAAAATTAAGAAAAAGACAGAGAGAGAGAGAGAGAGAGAGAGGATTGAGACAGAGGTAGAGAGAGAGACAAAGACTGATACAGAGACAGGAGACTTGAAAAGGGTCTTCCTACCACGTGAGTTTTTTATGGTGGAGGACCAGTTATCAGTGGGACATCTTTCTTGCTCCCAAAGTAGCTAGATCGCAGGAGATATGGAGCTGTCGTTCTCTTGAAGAAGGACTGTTCTGTTCCCTTCTGCCTCTCCTGGAACGGGAGGTGGAGAGGGCATTATTAACAAGATAAAAGTGTAGGAGCAGCCAAAGGGCCATGAAAAATGCCTAACATTAACAAATTCTAAAAGGAATAAATTAAAAAAAAGACAGAGAGAGAGAGGAGAGAGACAGTGGTAGAGAGAGACAAAGACTGATATAGAGAAGGATACTTGAAAGGGGTCTTCCTAAAACACGAGTTTTGTATGCTGGAGGCCCAGTTATCAGTGGGATATATTCCCTTCCTCCAAAATGACTATATCGCAGAAGCCATCGGTCTGTCTGTCTCTTGAAGAAGGGCTGTTCTGTTCTCTTCTGCCTCTCCAGGATTGGTAGGAGGAGAGAGGATTATTAACAAGATAAAGGCCTAGGAGGGGCAATGGACCTCTTAAAATGCCTCAACTTAGAAAATTCTAAAAACTAAAAATTAAGAAAAAGACAGAGAGAGAGAGAAAAAGAGATAGAGGACAGAGACAGAGGTAGAGAAAGACAAAGACTGATAAAGAGACAGGAGACTTGAATAGGTCTTCCTACTATGTGAGTTTTGTATGCTGGAGGCCCAGTTATCAGTGGGATATCTTCCTTTCTCCCAAAATGACTAGATCGCAGGAGCCATGGAGTTGTCGGTCTCTTGAAGAAGGGCTGTTCTGTTCCCTTCTGCCTCTCCTGGTTTGGTAGGAGGAGAGAGGATTATTAACAAGATAAATGTCTAGGAGGGGCAATGGAACCCTTAAAATGCCTCAACTTAGAAAATTCTAAAAACTAAAAATTAAGAAAAAGACAGAGAGAGAGAGAGAAAAAGAGATAGAGGACAGAGATAGAGGTAGAGAGACAAAGACTGATACAGAGACAGGAGACTAGAAAAGGGTCTTACTACTACATGAGTTTTATATGCTGGAGGCCCAGTTATAAGTGGGACAACATCCATTCTCCCAAAATGGCAAGATCAAAGGATCCATGGAGCTGTCTATTTCTTTAAGAAGGACTGTTCTGTTCCCTTCTGCCTCTCCTGAGTTGGGAGGGGTTGAGAGAATTATTAACAAGATAAAGGCCTAGTAGGGGCCAAAGGGCCCTGTAAAATGCCTCAACTTAAATAATTATAAATAGTAAAAATTAAAGAAAAGCCAGATAAAGAGAGAGAAAGTGAGAGAGGACAGAGACAGGTAGAGAGAGACAAAGACTGATACAGAGGCAGGAGACTTGAAAGGGGTCTTCACACCATGTGACTTTTGCATGCTGAAGGCCCAATGGGACATCTTACTATCTCCCAAAATGACTAGATCACAGGAGCCATGGAGCTGTCTGTCTCTTGAAGAAGGGCAGTTCTGTTCCTTACTGCCTCTCCTCGATTGGGAGGTGGAGAGGGGATAATTAACAAGATAAATACCTAGGAGGGGCCAAAGGGCCCTATAAAAAGCCTCAACTTAATAAATTCTAAAAAGTAAAAATTAAAAAAAGATAGATAGAGAAAAAGAGAGAGGACAGAGACAGAGGTAGAGAGAGACAAAGACTGATACAGAGACAGGAGACTTGAAAGCGGTCTTCCAACCATGTGAGTTTTATATGCTGGAGGCCCAGTTATCACTGGGACATCTTCCTTTCTTTCAAAATGGCTAGATCGAAGGATCCATTGTACTGTCTGTCTCTTGAAGAAGGACTGTTCTGTTCCCTTCTGTCTCTCCTGGGTTGGGAGGAGAAGAGGGGATTATTACCAAGATAAAGGACTAGGAGGGGCCAAAGGGCCCTGTAAAATGCCTCAACCTAAAAATTCTTAAAAGTAAAAATTAAAAGAAGACAGAAATAGAGAGAGAGAAAGAGACTGAAGACAGAGACAGATGTAGAGGGAGAGAAACACTGATACAGAGACAGGAGAGTTGAAAGGGGTCTTCCAACAACACTAGTTTTGCATTTTGGTGGCCTAGTTATCAGTGGGACATCTTCCTTTCTCCCAAAATGGATAGATCTCAGGAGCCATGGAGCTGTCTGTCTCTTGAAGAAGGGCTGTTCTGTTCCCTTTAGCCTCTCATGCTTTGGGAGGTGGAGAGGGGATTATTAACAAGATAAAGGCCTAGGAGGTGCCAAAGGGCCCTGCAAAATGCCTCACCTTAAAAACTCCAAAAGGAAAAATTATAAAAAAGACAGAGGGAGAGAGAGAGAGAGAGAGGACTGTGACAGAGGTAGAGAGAGACAAAGACTGATACAGAGACAGGAGACTTGAAAAGGGTCTTTCTACCATGCGAGTTTTTTATGCTGGAGGCCCAGTTTTCAGTGGGACATCTTCCTTTCTTTCAAAGTAGCTAGATCGCAGGAGCCATGGAGCTGTCTGTCTCTTGACGAAGGGCTGTTCTTTTCCCTTCTGTCTCTCCTGGGATGGGAGGTGGATAGGGCATTATTAACAAGATAAAAGCCTAGGAGTGGCCCAAGGGCCAGGAAAAATGCCTCACCTTAAAAAATTCTAAAAAGCAAAAATTTAAAAAAATGACTTAGAGAGAGAGAGAGAGAGGACTGTGACAGAGGTAGAGAGAGGCAAAGACTGATACAAAGACAGGAGACTTGAAAGGGGTCTTCCTAAAACGTGAGTTTTGTATGCTGGAGTCCCAGTTATCAGTGAAACGTCTTCCTTTCTCCCCAAATGGTTATATAACAGGAGCCATGGAGCTGTCTGTCTCGTGAAGAAGGTCTGATCTAATCCCTTCTGTCTCTCCTGCGTTAGGAGGAGAAGAGGGGATTATTAACAAGATAAAGGCCTAGGAGTGGCCAAAGAGCCCTGTAATATGCATTACCTTAAAAAATTCTAAAAAGCAAAAATTTAAAAAAAGACAGAGAGCGAGAGAGAGAGAGAAGACAGAGAAAGAGGTAGATAGAGACAAAGACTGATACAGAGACAGGAGACTTGAAAGGGTTCTTCCTATCACGTGAATTGTGTATGCCGGAAGCCCAGTTATCAGTGGGACAGCTTCCTTTATCCCAAAATGAATAGATCGCAGGAGCCATAGAGCTGTCTGTCTTTGGAGAAAGGGCTGTTCTGTTTCCTTCTGCTTCTCCTGGTTGGGAGGAGGAGAAGGGATTATTAACAACATAAAGGCCTAGTAGGGGCCAAAAAGCTAGGAAAAATGTCTCACCATAAAAAATTCTAAAAAGCAAAAATTAAATAAAAGACAGATGGAAAGAGAGAGGACAGCGACAGAGGTAGAGAGAGACAAAGACTTATACAGAGACAGGAGACTTGAAAGGGGTCTTACTACCACGTGAGTTTTATATGCTGGAGGCCCAGTTATCAGTTGATCATCTTCCTTTCTCCGAAAATGGCTAGATCGAAGGATCTGTGGAGCTGTCCATCTCTTGAAGAAGGACTGCTCTGTTCCCTTCTGCCTCTCCTGAGTTGGGAGGAGTAGAGGGGATTATTAACAAGATAAAGGCCTAGTAGGGGTCAAAGGGCCCTGTAAAATTAATCAACTTAAGAAATTTTAAAAGGTAAAAATTAATAAAAAATCCAGATAAAGAGAGAGAAAGTGAGAGAGGACAGAGACAGAGGTAGAGAGAGACAAAGACTGATACAGAGACAGGAGACTTGAAAGGGGTCTTACTACCACATGAGTTTTGTATGCTGGAAGCCCAGTTGTCAGTGGGACTTCTTCCTTTCTTTCAAAATATCTAAATCACAGAAGCCATGGAGCTGTCTGTCTCTTGAAGAAGGGCTTTTCTGTTCCCTTTCACCTCTTCTGGGATGGGAGGTGAAGAGGGGATTATTAACAAGATAAAAACCTAGGAGGGGACTAAGGGCCCTGTAAAATGCCTCAACTTAATAAATTCAAAAAAGTAAAAATTTAAAAAAAGGACAGACAGAGAAAAAGAGAGAGAGGACAGAGACAGAGGTAGAGAGAGACAAAGATTGATACAGAGACTGGAGAATTGAAAGAGGTCTTTCTACCACGTGAGTTTTGTCTGCTGGAGGCCCAGTTATCACTGGGACATTTTCCATTCTTCCAAAATGGCTAGATCACAGGAGCCATGGAGCTGACTGTTTCTTCAAGAAGGGCTGCTTTCTTCCCTTCTGCCTCTCCTGGTTTTGGAAAAGGAGAGTGGATTTTTAACAAGATAAAGGCCTAAGAGGAGCCATAGGGCCGTGTAAAATACCTCACATTAAAAAAATTCTAAAGAGCAAAAATTAAAAATAAGACACAGAGAGAGAGAGAACAGTGACAGAGGTAGAGAGAGACAAAGAATGATACAGAGACAGGAGACTTGAAAGGGGTCTTCCTACTACACGAGTTTTTTATGCAGGAGGCCCAGTTATAAGGGGGACAATATCCTTTCTCCCAAAATGGCTAGATCACAAGAGCCATTGAGCTGTCTGTCTCTTGAAGAAGAGCAGTTCTGTTCCATTCTGCCTCTCATGTGTTGGGAGGAGGAGAGAAGATTATTAACAAGATGAGGACCAAAGAGGGGCCAAAGGGCCAGGAAAAATTTCTCACCTTAAAAAATTCTAAAAAGCAAAAATTAAGAAAAGACAGAGAGAAAGAGAGAGAGAGAGAGGACAGAGAATGAGGTAGAGAGAGACAAAGACTGATACAGAGACAGGAGACTTGAAATTGGTCTTCCTACCACGTGAGTTTTGTATGCTGGAAGCCTAGTTATCAGTGGGACATCTTCCTTTCTTTCAAAATATCTAGATCACAGAAGCCATGGAGCTGTCTGTCCCTTGAAGAAGGGCTGTTCAATTCCCTTCTACCTCTTCATGGTTGAGATGGGGAGAGGGGATTTTTAACAAGATAGAGGACTAGGAGGGGCCAAAGAGCCCTGTAAAATGCCTCACTTTAAAAATTTTTAAAAAGCAATAATTAAAAAAAAGAGAGAGAGAGGGAGAGGGAGAAGACAGAGACAGAGGTAGAGAGAGACTAAGATTGATACAGAGACAGGGGACTTGAAAGGGGTCTTCCTACGATGCGAGTTTTGTATGTTGGAGGCCAAGTTATCAGTGGGACGTCTTCCTTTCTTTCAAAATGGCTAGATTGATGGATCCATGGAGCTATCTGTCTCTTGAAGAAGAGCTGCTCTGTTCCCTTCTTCTTCTTTTTCTTGGGAAGAGAAGAGGGGATCATTAATAAGATAAAGGCCTAGGAGGAGTCAAAGGGCCCAGTAAAATACCTCAACTTAAGAAATTCTTGAAAGTAAAAATTAAAAAAAGAGACAGAGAGAGATAGAAAGAGTGACAGGACAGAGACAGTGGTAGAGAGAGACAAAGACTGATACACAGACAGAGGACTTGAAAGTGGTCTTCCTACCACGTGAGTTTTGTATGCTGGAGGCCCAGTTATAAGTGGGATATCTTCCCTTCTCTCAAAATGTCTATATCGCAGGAGCAATCGAGCTGTCTGTCCCTTGAAGAAGGGCTGTTCTGTTCCCTTCTGCCACTTCTGCGTTGGGAAGAGAAGAGGGGATTATTAACAAGTAAAGGCCTTGGAGTGGCTATGGGCCCTGTAAAATGCCTCAACTTAAAAAAATTCTAAAAAGCAAAAATAAAAAAAAAGACTCAGAAAGTGAGAGAAAGAGAGAGGACAGAGACAGACGTATAGAGAAACAAAGACTTCTACAGAGACAGGAGACTTGAAAGGGCTCTTCCTACCATGTGAGTTTTGTATGCTGGAGGCACAGTTATCAGTGGGACATCTTCCTTTCTTCCAAAATGGCTAGATCGCAAGAGCCATAGAGCTATCTGTCTCTTGAAGAAGGGCTGTTCTGTTCTCTTCTGCCTCTCCTGGGTTGGGAGGAGGAGAGGGGATTATTAACAAGATAAAGACCTCGGAGGTGCCAAAGTGCTCTGTAAAATGCCTCACCTTAAGAAATTCTAAAAAGTAAAAATTTTTAAAAAAAGAGAGAAAGAAAGAGTAAGAGATAGAGGACAGAGACAGAGGTAGAGAAAGACAAAGACTGATACAGAGACAGGAGACTTGAAAGGGGCCTTCCTACTATGTGAGTTTTGTATGCTGGAGGCCCAGTTATCAGTGGGGCACTTTCCATTCTTCCTAAATGGCTAGATCACAGGAGCGATGAAGGTGTCTGTTTCTTGAAGAAGGGCTGTTTTGTTCCCTTCTGCCTCTCCTAAATGGGAGGAGGAGAGTGGATTTTTAACAAAATAAAGGACTAGGAGGGGCCAAAGAGCCCTGTAAAATAACTCACCTTAAAAAATTCTAAAGAGCAAAAATTAAAACTAAGACAGGGAGAGAGAGAGAAAGAGAGGACAGACACAGAGGTAGAGAGAGACAAAGACTGATACAGAGACAGGTGACTTGAGAAGGGTCTTCCTACTACACGAGTTTTTTATGCTGGAGGTCCAGTTATAATTGGGACAACATCCATTCTCCCAAAATGGCTAGATCGCAGGAGCCATGGAGCTGTCTCTTGAAGAAGGGCTGTTCTGTTCCTTTCTGCTTCTCCTATGATGGGAGGTGGAGAGGGCATTATTATCAAGATAAAAGCCTAGGAGCGGCCAAAGTGCCCGGAAAAATGCCTCACCTTAAAAAAGTCTATAAAGCAAAAAAAAAAAAAAAAAAAATAGTACAGAGAGAGAGAGAGGACGGAGACAGAGATAGAGAGAGACAAAGACTGATACAAAGACAGGAGACTTGAAAGGGGTCTTTCTACCACGCTAGTTTTGTATGCTGAAGGCCCAGTTATTAGTGAAAAGTGTTCCTTTCTCCCAAAATGGTTATATCACAGAAGCCATGGAGCTGTCTGTCGTGTGAAGAGGGGCTGATATTTTCTCATCTGTCTCTCCTGTGTTAGGAGGAGAAAAGCAGATTATTAACAAGATAAAGGCCTAAGAGTGGCTAAAGAGCCCTGTAACATGCATCACCTTAAAAAATTCTAAAAAGCAAAAATTAAAAAAGAGAGAGAGACATAGAGAGAGAGAGAGAGGGAGAGAGAGGACAGAGACAGAGGAAGAGAGAGACAAAGACTGATACAGAAACAGGAGACTTGAAAGTGGTCTTCCTACCATGTGAGTTTCATATGCTGGAGGCCCAGTTATCAGTGGGACATCTTCCTTTCTTTTTAAATGGCTAAATTTAAGGATCCATGGAGCTGTCTGTGTCTTGAAGAAGGGCTCTTGTGTTCTCTTCTGCCTCTCCTGAGTTGGGAGGAGGAGAGGGGATTATTAACAAGATAAAGGCCAAGGAAGGGCCAAAGGACCCTGTATAATGCCTCAACTTAGAAAATTCTAAAAAGTAAAAATTATAAAAAGACAGAGAAAGAGAGAGGATAGAGAAAGAGGTAGAGAGAGAGACAAAAATTGATACAGAGACAGGAGACTTGAAAGGGGTCTTTCTTCCAAGCGAGTTTTTTCTGATGAAGACCGTTATCAGTGGGACTTCTTCCTTTCTCCCAAAATGGCTAGATTGCAGGAGTCATGGAGCTGTCTGTCTCTTGAAGAAGGGCTGTTCTGTTCCGTTCTACCTCTCCTGGGTTGGGAGGTGGAGAGGATATTTTTAACAAGATAAAGGCCTAGGAGGGCCCAAAGGGCCTTATAAAAGGCCTCACCTTAAAAAATTCTAAAACGCAAAAATGAAAAAAAAAGACAGTGAGAGAGAGAGAGATAGAGAGAGAGAGGACAGAGACAGAGGTAGAGAGAGACAAACACTGATACAGAGAGAGGAGACTTGAAAGTTGTACTCCTAACACGTGAGTTTTGTATGCTGGAAGCATAGTTTTCAGTTGGACATCTTCCTTTCTCCCAAAATGGCTAGACCATAGGAGCCACGGAGCTGTCTCTCTCTTGAAGAAGGGCTGTTCTGTTCCCTTCTGTATCTCCTGGGTTGGGAGAAGGAGAGGGGATTATTATCAAGATAAAGGCATTGGAGGGCACAAGGGGCCCTGGAAAATGTCTCAACCTAAATATTCAAAAAAGTAAAAATTAAAAAATGGCAGAGAGAGAGAGAAAGAGAGAGAGGACAGAGACAGAGGGAGAAGGAGACAAAGACTGATACAGAGACAGGAGACTTGAACGGGGTCTTCTTACCACACGAGTTTTGTATGCAGGAGGCCCAGTTATCAGTGGAACATCTTCCGTTCTCCCAAATTGGCTAGACTGTAGGAGCCATGGAGTTGTCTGTCTATTGAAGATGGACTGTTCTGTTCCCTTCTGCCTCTCCTGGGTTGGGAGGAGGAGAGGGGATTATTAACAAGATAAAGACCAAGGCGGTGCAATGGGTCCTGTAAAATGCCTCAACTTAAGAAATTCAAAAAATTAAAAATTCAAAAAAGGACAGAGAGAGAGAAAGAGAGAGAGAACATAGACAGAGGTAGAGAGAGACAAAGACTGATACAGAGACAAGAGACTTGAAAGGGGTCATACTACCATACGAGTTTTATATACTGGAGGCCGAGTTATCAGTGGGACATCTTCCTTTCTTTCAAAATGGTTAGATTGAAGGATCCATGGAGCTGTCTGTCTCTTGAAGAAGGGCTATTCTGTTCCCTTCTGCCTCTCCTGGGTTTTGAGGAGAAGAGGGGAATATTATCAAGATAAAGGCCAAGTAGGGGCCAAAGGGTCCTGTAAAATGCCTCAACTTAAGAAATTTCAAAAAGTAAAAATTAAAAAAAAAGACAGAGGGAGAGAGAGGAAGGAGACAGAAGTAGAGAGAGACAAAGACTGATACATAGACAGGAGACTTGGAAGGGGTCTTTCTACCAAACGAGTTTTGTATGATGGAGACCCAGTTATCAGTAGGACTTCTTCCTTTCTCCCAAAATGGCTAGATTGAAGGAGTCATGGAGCTGTCTGTCTCTTGAAAAAGGGCTGTTCTGTTCCCTTCTACTTCTCCTGGGTTGGGAGGGAGAGGGGATTATTAACAAGATAAAGGCCTAGAAGGGGCCAACCGGCCCAGTAAAATGCCTCACCATAAAAAATTCTAAAAAGTAAAAAGTAAAAAAAGACAGAGAGACAGAGAGAGAGGACAGAGACAGAGGTAGAGAGAGACAAAGACTGATACAGAGAGAAGAGACTTGAAAGTGGTCCTCCTACCATGTGAGTTTTTTATGCTGAAAGCCCAGATATCAGTGGGACATCTTCCTTTCTTTCAAAATGGTTAGGTCACAGGAGCCATGGAGCTGTCTGCCTCTTTTTTTTTTAATTTATTTTTATTTTTTTTATTTATTTTTACATTTTTCCACAAACATTTACTTTACGTAGCAAAAAATTTTAGCTCGTACTCCATAATTCTTGACAGTTTACAAACAACTTTCAAGATCTCAAAATACTGAATTTTAAAGATAATGTGCAAAATATGTCTTATAATTTTGTATAATTTTAAAACTCTATAACAACAGAAGCAGAATGGTTTCAAAAATATATATATATACATATATATATATATATATAGAAATATATATATATATATATATATATATATATGTATATATATGTACACATTTAGAGTGCAGACACTTGGTATATATTAAGTGGGGACACACAATGTCTCTCCTTCATAGCATGGCTTGCTTCACTCAACAGTAATTCTTCCATATTCATCCACTTCCTTTCAAAAGTCAGGGATTTGTTGTTTTTTATGGATGAATAGTATTCCATTGAGTATATGTGCCACAGTTTTTCTAACCATTCATCAGTTCGTGGGCATTTAGGTTGTTTCCATGACTTAGCAATCGTGAAAAGTGCCGCAATAAACATCGATGTGCAAGCACTTTTTTGATTAAGTATTCTTCTGTCCTTCGGGTAGATACCAAGGAGTGGGATTGCTGGATCGTATGGTAGTTCTATTTGTAGATTTTGGAGGAATCTCCAAATTGTTCTCCACAGTGGTTGTACCAATTTACAGTCCCACCAGCAGTGTAAGAGAGTTCCCTTTTCACCACACCCCCTCCAGCATTTATCATTTTTTGTTTTTTTAATCTTAGACATTCTGACTGAGGTTAGGTGATATCTCATTGTTGTTTTGATCTGCATTTCTCTTACAATGAGGGATGTTGAGCATTTTTTCATATGCCTTTTAGCTATTTGTATGTCATCTTTAGAAAGTGGTTTTTTCAACTCATTCTCCCATCTTTTAATAGGATTGATTGTCTTTTTCTGGAACAGCCGATTGAGTTCCTTGTGGATTCTGGTTATCAGTCCCTTGTCTGATGCATAGTTTACAAAAATATTTTCCCATTCTGAGGGCTGTCTGTTCACACTAATCACTGTGTCTTTTGCCATGCAGAAACTTCTTAGTCTGATGTAATCCCACTTGTCTATTTTAGGAATCATAGACTGTGCATTGGGAGTCTTATTTAAGAAGTTTTTCCCTACCCCAATGTCTCCCAGAGTTTCCCCGGTGTTTTCCAGGAGCAGTTTTATAGTTTGAGGTCTTAGGTTTAGATCTTTGATCCACCTTGACTTTATTTTTGTCAGAGGTGAGAGGTAGGGGTTAAGATTCATCTTTCTGCAAGTGGGGATCCAGTTTTGCCAGCACCATTTGCTGAAGAGGTTATCCTTTTCCCACAGGATTGACTGGTGCCCCTTGTCAAAAATCAGTTGGCTGTATGTTTGAGCATTCATTTCTGGGGACTCTATTCTGTTCCATTGGTCCACCTGTCTGTTCCTGTGCCAGTACCATGCTGTTTTGATTACCACAGCTTTGTAGTATATTTTTGGGTCAGGGAGTGAGATGCCGCCCACTCCATTCTTCTTGTGCAAAACTGCTTTGGCAATACGGGGTCTTTTATGATTCCAGACAAACATTATGATTGTCTTTCCTAGATCTGTGAAGAATGTGTCTGGTACTTTGATTGGCATTGCATTAAATAGGTAGATTAATTTGGGTAAAATTGCCATTTTGATTATATTAATTCTTCCAATCCAGGAACATGGGATGTCCTTCCACTTTTTTGTGTCATTTTCAATTTCTTTTTTTATCTTCTCATAGTTTTCCTTGTGGAGGTCTTTAACTTCTTTAGTTAGATTTATCACTAAGTATCTTATACTTTTTGTGGCTATGGTAAATGGAACAACTTTTTTCAGTTCCATCACAGTCTGCCTGTTGTTCATATACAGAAATGCTATAGATTTCTGGATATTAATTTTGTATCCTGCAACGTTACTGTATTCATGTATTACTTACAGAAATTTTTTTATGGAAACCATTGGGTCTTCTATGTATACAATCATGTCATCTGCAAATAGAGAGAGTTTCACCTCTTCTTTTCCTATTTGAATGCCTTTTATTTTTTCCTCTTTTCTGATTGCAATGGCCAAGACTTCTAGTACTATATTGAAGAGGAGTGGAGAAAGTGGACATCCTTGTCTTGTACCCGTTTTCAGTGGAAAAGCTTTCAGCTTTTCTCCATTGAGGATGATGTTCGCTATGGGTTTTTCATAGATAGCTTTTATTGTGTTGAGAAATGGCCCTTCTATGCCCATTTTGCTGAGAGTCTTGATCATGAAGGGATGTTGTATCTTATCAAATGCTTTTTCTGCATCAATTGATATGACCATATGGTTTTTATCTTTCTTCCTATTAATATGGTGTATTACATTTATGGTTTTGCGTATGTTGAACCAACCTTGCATTCCTGGGATAAAGCCTACCTGATCATGATGTATAATCTTTTTGATAAGTTGTTGTATACGATTTGCTAGTACCTTGTTGAGAATCTTCGCGTCTATATTCATCAGGGATATTGGTCTATAGTTTTCCTTCCTTGTCCTGTCCTTATCAGTTTTAAGGATAAGGGTGATAGAGGCTTCGTAGAATGAATTAGGGAGAGATTCACCCTTTTGGATATTTAGAAATAACTTGAGCAGAATGGGGGTTAACTCTTCTTTGAAAGTTTTGTAGAATTCAGAGGTGAATCCATCAGGGCCAGGGCTTTTCTTTGTTGGGAGATTATTTATAACTGATTTGATCTCCTGGCTTGTTATGGACCTATTCAGACTTTCTATATCCTCCTGGCTCAATCTAGGTAGATTATACCTGTCCAGAAATTTGTCCATCTCATCCAAATTATCTTGTTTCTTGGCATACAGATGTTCATAGTATCCCCTAATAATGTTTTTTATTTCTACTATGTCTGTTGTTATTTTGCCTGCTTCATTGCAGATCTGATTCACCTGGTTCTTTTCTCTCTTCTTCTTAATAAGTCTCGCTAGTGGTGTATCAATTTTGTTTATCTTTTCAAAGAACCAGCTTTTACTTTCATTTATTTTCTGTATAGTTCGTTTATTTTCTGTTTCATTTATTTCTGCTCGTATCTTTATTATTTCCTTTCTCCTGGTGTTTTTTGGATCTTTTTTGCTGTTGCTTTTCCAATTCTGTGAGGCATGATGTTAGGTGATCCATTTGCCTTCTTTCCATGATCCTCTTATGTGCACTAATTGCTATGAACTTCCCTCTTATGACTGCTTTAGCAGTGTCCCAGAGATTATGGAAACTCATGTCCTCATTGTCATTGGCTTCCATGAACCTTTTGATTTCAGTCTTTATTTCTTCAGTAGTTGTGGAGTCATTCAGGAGTAGGTTATTAAGTTTCCATGTATTTGAGTATTTTTGAGGATTTCTCTTGAAATTAAACTCAAGTTTAATTCCATCATGGTCGGTGAAGATGGTGGGTATAGTTTCTATGCTTTTGAATCTGTAGAGGCTTGCTTTGTGCCCAATGATGTGGTCAATCTTCGAGAATGTTCCATGTGGTGGCGAGAAAAAAGTGTATCTTGAGGTTTTAGGATGGAAAGTTCTATAGATGTCTGTTAAGTCCATTTGATTTATGATATCATTTAGATCTTTTATCTCTTTACCTATTTTTTGTCTAGATGATCTATCCAGGGGGGATAGTGCGGTGTTGAGGTCTCCAACAATTAGTGTGTTGCAGTCTATCTCCCTTTTTAGATCTAGCAGTCTTTCCTTTACATATGTGAGCGCTCCTGTGTTGGGCGCATAGATATTAATAAGCGTTATATCTTCTTGATCGATTGATCCTTTTACTACAATATAGTGCCCTTCTTTGTCTCTTCAAACAGTTTTTGTTGTAAAGTCTATTTTGTCAGAGATCAGTATTGCGACTCCAGCTCTTTTTTGGTTCCCATTTGCATGGAAAATCTTTTTCCAACCCTTCACTTTCAGTCTATGTATATCTTTATCCATGAAGTTGGTTTCCTGTAGGCAACAGATAGAGGGTTTTTGTTTTTTAACCCATTCAGCCAGTCTGTGTCTCTTGATTGGAGGGTTTAATCCATTAACATTCAATGTTATTATTGATGTTAATGGATCTGTCCCGGCATTTAAGTTGGCCATTGTCTTAGTTGCCTTTTACTCTTTTGTTTCTGGCTGTTACTTCTTTAGTTTTCCTGGAACAGTACTTTCTTCAGGGTTTCATGAAGAGCTGGCCTGGTGCTGGCAAATTCTTTCAGGTTTTGTTTGTCTGAGAAGATTTTAATCTTTTTTTCCCATATGAAGGATAATCTTGCAGGATACAATAGTCTTGGTTGAAATTGTTTCTCTCTTAACACTTTCGATACATCTTTCCATTCTTTCCTTGCTTGCATTGTTTCCGTTGAGAAGTCTGGTGTTAGCCTGATGTGGTGACCTTTGTAAGTCACTTGTCGTTTCTCTCTTGCCAGTTTTAGTATCTTATCTCTATCTGTGGTCTTAGCCAGTCTGGCTATGATATGCCTTGGGGAAGATCTTCTTGGGTTGATTCTATTTGGTGTCCTTTTTATTTCTTGGGTCTGGATGTTGGAGTGCCTCTCTATGCTTGGGAAATTTTCTTCCAAGATTTCATGGAATAGGTTTTCCATGCTCTTATTAGATTCTTCACCTTCTGGGATACCAATTATGCGGACGTTAGGAGGTCTAATGGAATCTAGTAATTCTCGTACATTATCTTCTTGTTTTTTTGTTATTTTCTCTATCTTTTTGGTGGTTTTCTCTAGGTCAGAAGTTTTATCTTCTACATCAGAGATTCGACCTTCAGCATGGTCTAATCGACTTTTAATACTTTCAAGAGAGTTTTTGATTTCCTGTATTTCAGACTTCACCTCTAATAGTTCAGTATTATTCTTCCTCAGAATTTCTTCCTTCATATCGTTGAAGGACTTTCTCATCTCCTGTAATTCAATGTCTCTTTTCTGTTCCAGCTCATAGTACTTGTTCAACATGAATGTTCTAAACTCTATCTCGGACACTTTGGTAACGTCCTCAATTTTTTCAGGAACAGGAAGGGAGTTACTGTGTTCCTTTGATGGAGACATATTTCCTGCTTTATTCAGGCCTGAGGTTCTTGTACTTCTACCCATTGGGAGATGTGTTCCCTTTGAAAAACCTTTTACGAGAAGGTTTCTTCTAATAGAAGCAAGTGTGTTTCCTTTCTGATATGGGATGGAGACAGCCGAAGTCTATCTTGCTGAAAGAGGGGGGTCTGGCCTGGGTCCCGGGGCTGGAAATACTGGGGGGCAGTCCTCCCTCGAAGATCCTGGCCCAGGGATCGAAAGATGGGGGTGTGGTGTGGATGAACTGAGGGCGTTCCTGGCTGAAAGAGGGGGGTCTGGCCTGGGGGTCCTGGGGCTGGAACTACTGGGGGGCAGTCCTCCCTCGAAGATCCTGGCCCAGGGGTCAAAAGATGGGGGTGTGGTGTGGATGAACTGAGGGCGTCCCTGGCTGAAAGAGGGCGGTCTGGCCTGGGAGTCCCGGGGCTGGAACTACTGGGGGGCAGTCCTCCCTCGAAGATCCTGGCCCAGTGGCCGAAACGCTGTCTGCCTCTTAAAGAAGGGCTTTTCTGTTCCCTTCTACCTCTCCTGGGGTGGGAGATGGAGAGGAAATTTTTACAAGATAAAGGCCTATGATAGACCAAAGGTCCCTGTTAAATGCCTCACCTTAAAAAATTCTAAAAAGCAAATAATTTTAAAAAGACAGAGAGTGAGAGAGAGAGAGAGAGGACAGATCAGAGGTAGAGAGATTCAAAGACTGATACAGAGTCAGAAGACTTGAAAGTGGTCTTCCGACCACCTGAATTTTGTATGCTGGGAGCCCAGTTATTAGTGGGACAACTTCCTTTCTTTCAAAATGGCTAGATCGCAGGAGCCATGAAGCTGTCTCTCTCTTGAAGAAGGGCTGTTCTGTTCCCTTCTACTTCTCCTGGGGTGGGATATGGAGGGGGGATTTAGAACAAGATAAAGGCCTAGGAGGGGGCCAAAGGGCCCTGTAAAATGCATCACCTTTAAAAATTTTAAAAAGCAAAAATTAAAAGAGAGAGAGAGAGGACAGAGACAGAGGTATAGAGAGACAAAGACTGATACAGAGAAAGAGACTTTAAATTGGTCTTCCTGACACGTGAGTTTTGTATGCTGGAAGGATAGTTTTCGGTGGGACATCTTCTTTTCTCAAAAAATGGCTAGACCGTAGGAGCCATGAAGCTGTCTGTCTCTTGAAGAAGGGCTGTTCTGTTCTTTTCTGCCTCTCCTGGGTTGGGATGAGGAGAGGTAATTATTAAAAACATAAAGGCCTAGGAGGGGCCAAAGGGCCCAGTAAAATGCCTCACCATAAGAAATTTTAAAAAGTAAAAATTAAAAAAAACACAGAGAGAGAAAGAGAGAGGACAGAGACAGAGATAGAGAGAGACAAAGACTGATACAGAGAGAGAAGAATTGAACGTGGTCCCCCTACCATGTGAGTTTTGTATGCTGGAAGCCCAGTTATTAGTGGGACATCATCCATTCTTTCAAAATAGCTAGGTCGCAGGAGCCATGGAGCTGTCTGCCTCTTGAAGAAGGGCTTTTCTGTTCCCTTCTACCTCTCCTGGGGTAGGAGGTGGAGAGGAAATTTTCACAAGATAAAGTCCTAGGAGGGGCCAAAGGGCATTATAAAATGCCTCTCCTTACAATATTCGAAAAAGCAAAAATTAAAAAAAAGACAGAGAGAGAGAGAGAGGACAGAGACACAAGAAGATAGAGACAATGACTGATACAGAGACAAGAGACTTGAAAGGGGTCTTATAATGACACAAGTTTTATATGCTGGAGGCCCAGTTATCAGTGGGACATCTTCCTTTCTCCCAAAATGCCTAGATCGAAGCATCGATGGAGCTGTCTGTCTCTTGAAGAAGGGCTGTTCTGTCCCCTTCTGTGTCTCCTGGGATTGGAGGAGGAGAGCGGATTATTAACAAAATAAAAGCCTAGTAGGGGCTAAAGGGCCCTGTAAAATGTTTCAACTTAAAAAATTCTAAAAAGTACAAATTAAAAAGAGAGAGAGAGAGGGAGAGGGAAAGATAGAGTGGACAGAGAAGTGGTAGACAGAGACAAAGACTGATATAGAGACAGGATACTTGAAAGGGGTCTTCCTACCATGCGAGTTTTATATGCTGGAGGCCCAGTTATCACTGGGACATCTTCCTTTCTTTAAAAATGGCTAGATCAACGAATCTAAGGAGCTGTCTCTCTCTTGAAGAAGGGCTGTTCTGTTTCCTTTAGCCTCTCCTGGGTTGGGAGGAGGAGAGGGGATTATTACCAAGATAAAGGCCTAGGAGGGGCCAAAGGGCCCTGTAAAATGCCTCAACCTAAAAATTCTAAAAAGTAAAAATTAAAAACAAGACAGAGAGAGAGAGAGAGAGAGAGAGAGAGAGGGAAAGAGAGAGAGGACAGCGACAGAGGGATAAGGAGACAAAGACTTATACAGAGACAGGAGGCTTGAAAGGGGTCTTCTTACCACATGAGTTTTGTATTCTGGAGGCCCAGTTAAGAGTGGGACATCTTCTGTTCTCCCAAAATGGCTAGATGGCAGGAGCCATGGAGCTGTCTGTCTCTGGAGGAATGGCTGTTCTGTTCCCTTTTGTCTCTCCTGGGTTGGGATGAGGACAGGGGATTATTACTAAGATAAAGGCCTAGGAGGGGACAAAGAGCCCTGTAAAATGCCTCGACATAAAAATTATAAAAAGTAAAAATTAAAAAAATACAGAGAGAGAGAGAGAGAGGAAGAGAGAGAGGACAGAGAGAGAGAGAGAGAGAGAGAGAGAGACAAAGACTGATACAGAGACAGGAGACTTGAAAGGTGTCTTCCTACCACGTGAATTTTGTATGCTGGTGGCCCAGTTATCATTGGGACATCTTCCTTTCTCCAAAAATGACTAGATTGCATGAGTCATGAAGCTGTCTGTCTCTTGAAGAAGGACAGTTCTGTTCCCTTTTATTTCTCCTGGTGTGGGAGGTCAAGAGAGAATGATTAAAATGATAAAGGCCTTGGAGGGGCCCAAGGGCCCTGTAAAATGCCTCACCTTAAAAAATTCTAACAAGCAACAATTAAAAAAGAAACACACACAGATAGAGAGAGATGACAGAGACAGAGGTACAGAGAAACAAAGACTGATACAGAGACATGAGACGTGAAAGGGGTCTTCCTGCCATGCATGTTTTGTATTCCAGAGGCCAAGTTCCCAGTGGGACATCTTCTTTACTCCCAAAATGGCTAGATCGCAGGAGCCATGGAGCTGACTCTCTCATGAAGAAGGGCTGTTTTGTTCCTTTCTGCCTCCCCTGGGTTGGGTGGAGGAGAAGGATTTATTAACAAGATAAAGACCTAGGAGGGGCCAAAGGGCCCTGTAAAATTCCTCACCTTAAAAAATTCTAAAAAACAAAAATTTAAAAAAGACAGAGAGACAATGAGAGAGGACAGAAACAGAGGTAGAGAGAGACAAAGACTGATACAGGGACAGGAGACTTGAAAGGTGCCTTCCTACCACGCGAATTTTGTGTGCTGGAGGACCTGTTATCAGTGGGATATCTTCCCTTCTCTCAAAATATCTATATCTCAGGACCCATGGAGCTGTCTGTCTCTTGAAGAAGGGCTGTTCTGTTCCCTTCTGCCTCTCCTGGGTTGGGAGGAGGAGAGGGGATTATTAACAAGATAAAGACCCAGGAGGGGCAATAGGCCCTGAACAATGCCTAAGCTGAAGAAATTCTAAAAAGTAAAAAATCCAAAAAGGACAGAGAGTGAGAGAGAAAGAGAGAGAGAACAGAGACAGAGGTAGAGAGAGACAAAGACTGATACAGAGATAGGAGACTTGAAAGGGGTCATATTACCACACGAGTTTTATATGCTGGAGGCCGAGTTATCTGTGGGACATCTTCTTTTCTTTCAAAACGCCTTGATTGAAGGATCCATAGAGCTGTCTGTCTCTTGAAGAAGGGCTGTTCTCTTCCCTTCTGCCTCTCCTTGGTTGGGAGGAGGAGAGGGGATTATTAACAAGATAAAGCCCGAGTAGGGGCCAATATAAATGTAAAATGCCTCAACCTAAGAAATTTCAAAATGTAAAAATTACAAAAAAAGACAGAGGGAGAGAGTGAAAGAGAGAGAGAAAGGAGACAGAAGTAGAGACAAAGACAGATAAAGAGACAGGACACTTGAAAGGGGTCTTTCTACCAAGCGAGTTTTGTATGATGGAGACCCAGGTATCAGTGGGACTTCTTCCTTTCTCCCAAAATGGCTAGATCGCAGGAGTCATGGAGCTGTCTGTCTCTTGAAGAAGGGCTGTTCTGTTCCCTTCTGCCACTCCTGGGTGGGGAGGGAGAGGAGAATATTAAGAAGATAAAGGCCTAGGAGGAGACAAAGGGCCCAGAAAAATGCCTCATCTTAAAAAATACTAAAAAGCAAAAATTAAAAAAAAAAAAAACATAGAGAGAGAGAGAGAAGCAGAGCAGAGGTAGAGAGATTCAAAGACTGATACAGAGTCAGGAGACTTGAAAGTGGTCTTCCTACCACGTGAGTTTTGTATGCTGGAAGCCCAGTTTTCAGTGGGGCATCTTCCTTTCTTTCAAAATGGCTAGATGGCAGGAGCCATGGAGCTGTCTGTCTCGTTAAGAAGGGCTGTTCTGTTCCCTTTTACCTCTCCTGGTGTGGGAGGTGGAGAGTGAATTTTTAAAAAGATAAAGGCCTAGGATGGGCCAAAGGGACCTGTATAATGCCTCACCTTAAAAATACTAAAAAGCAAAAATTAAAAAAAAAAGTCAGAGAGAGAGAGAGAGAGAGAGAGAGAGAGAAAAGAGGACTGAGACAGAGTTAGAGAGAGACAAAGACTGATACAGAAATAGGAGACTTTAAATTGGTCTTCGTAAATTGTGAGTTTTGTATGCTGGAAGCACAGTTTTCAGTGGGACATCTTCCTTTCTCCCACAATGGCTAGACCGTAGGAGGCATGGAGCTGTCTGTCTCTTGATGAAGGGCTGTTTTGTTCCCTTCTGCCTCTCCTGGGTTTGGAGGAGGAGAGGGGATTTTTAACAAAATAAAGGCCTAGGTGGGGCCAAATGGCCCTGTAAAATACCTCACGTTAAAAAATTCTGAAGAGCAAAAATTAAAAAGACAGAGAGAGAGTGAACAGAGACAAAGGGAGAGAGAGACAAAGACTGATACAGACACAGGAGACTTGAAAGGGGTCTTCCTAGTACACGAGTTTTTTATGCTGGAGGCCCAGTTATAAGGGGGACAACATCCTTTCTGCCAAAATGGCTAGATAGCAGGAGCCATGGAGCTGTCTATCTCTTGAAGAAGGACTGTTCTGTTCCCTTCTGCCTCTCCTGAGTTGGGAGGAGTAGAGGAGATTATTAACAAGATAAAGGCCTAGGAGGGGCCAAAGGGCCCTCTAAAATGCCTCAACTTAAGAAAATTTAAAAGGTAAAAATTTAAAAAATCTGATAAAGAGAGAGAAATTGAGAGAGGACAGAGACAGAGGTAGAGAGAGACAAAGACTGATACAGAGACAGGAGACTTGAAAGGGGTCTTACTACCACATGACTTTTTTATGCTGAAGTCTCATTTATCAAAGGGAAATCTTACTATATCACAAAATGACTAGATCACAGGAACCATGGAGCTGTCTGTCTCTTGAAGAAGGACTGTTCTGTTCCCTTTTGCCTCTCCAGGTTTGGGAAGAGGAGTGAAAATTATTAACAAGATAAAGGCCTAGTAGGGGCCAAAAGGCCCTGTAAAATGCCTCAACTTAAGAAAAAATAACAAGTAAAAATTTAAAAAAGGACAGATATGTATAGAGAAAGAGAAAGAGGACAGAGACAGAGGTAGATAAAGACAAAGACTGATACAGAGACAGGATACTTGAAAGAGGTCTTCCTACGACACGAGTTTTTTATGCTGGAGGCCCAGTTATAAGGGGGACAACATCCTTTCTCCCAAAATGGCTGGATTGCAGGAGCCATGGAGCTCTCTATCTCTTGAAGAAGTACAGTTCTGTTCCATTCTGCATCTCCCAAGTTGGGAGGAGTAGAGGGGATTTTAACAAGATAAAGGCCTAGTCCAGGGGCCAAAGGGCCCTCTAAAATGTCTCAACTTAAGAAATTTTAAAAGGTAATAATGAAAAAAATAATCCAGATAAAGAGAGAGAAAGAGAAAGGACAGAGACAGAGGTAGAGAGAGACAAAGACTGATACAGAGACAGGAGACTTGAAAGGGCTCTTTCTACCACTTGACTTTTGCATGCTGAAGGCCCATTTACAAATGGGACATCATACTATATCGCAAAATGACTAGATCACAGGAGCCATGGAGCTGTCTGTCTCTTGAAGAAGGGCTGTTCTGTTTCCTTATGCCTCTCCTGGGATAAGAGGTGGAGAGGGGATTATTAACAAGATAAATCCTAGGAGTGGCCAAAGGGCCCTGTAAAATGCCTCAACTTAATAAATTCTAAAAAGAAAAAATTAAAAAAAAGACAGATAGACAGAGAGAAAGAGAGAGAGGACAGAGACAGAGGTAGAGAGAGACAAAGACTGATACAGAGACAGGAGACTTGAAAGGGGTCTTCCTACCACGTGAGTTTTGTATGCTGGAGACCCAGGTATCAGTGGAACATCTTACTATATCACAAAACGATTAGATCACAGGAGCCATGGAGCTGTCTGTCTCTTGAAGGAAGTCTGTTCTATTCCCTTCTGCCTCTCTTGGGATGGGAGGTGGAGAGTGGATTATTAACAAGATAAAAACCTAGGAGGGGCCAAAGGTCCCTGTAAAATGCGTCAACTTAATAAATTCTAAAAAGTAAAAATTTTAAAAAAGACAGAGAGAGAGAGAGGACCGAGATAGAGGTAGAGAGAGAAAAAGACTGATAAAGAGACAGGAGACTTTAAAAGTGTCTTCCTACCACGTGAGTTTTTTATGCTGGAGGCCCAGTTATCAGTGGGACATCTTCCTCTCTCCCAAAGTAGCTAGATGGCAGGAGCCATGGAGCTGTCTGTCTCTTGAAGAAGGGCTGTTCTATTCCCTTCTGCCTCTCCTGGGATTGGAGGTTGAGAGGGCATAATTAACAAGAGAAATGCCTAGGAGCGGCCAAAGGGCCAGGAAAAATGCTTTACCTTAAAAAATTCTTAAAAGCAAAAATTAAAAAAAAGACAGAGAGAGAGAGAGAGGACAGAGACAAAAGTAGAGAGAGACAAAGACTGATACAGAGACAAGAGACTTGAAAGGGGTCTTCCTACCACGTGAGATTTGTACGATGGAGGCCCAGTTATCAGTGAAACGTCTTCCTTCCTACCAAATGGTTATATCACAGGAGCCATGGAGCTGTCTGTCTCTTGAAGAAGGGCTGATCTGTTCCCTTCTGCCTCTCCTGTGTTGGGAGTTAGAGAGGGGATTAATAACAAGATAAAGGCCTAGGAGGGGCTTAAGGGCCCTGTAAAATGCCTCACCTTAAAAAATTCTAAAAAGCAAAAATTAAAAAAAGACAGAGCAAGAGAGAGAGAGATAGGACAGAGACAGAAGTCGAGAGAGACAAAGACTTATACAGAGACAAGAGATTTGAAGGCGTGTTCCAACCACGTAAATTTTGTATGCTGTAGGCCCAGTTATCAGTGGGACATCTTCCTTTCTCCCAAAATGGCTATATCGCAGGAGTCAAAGAGCTGTCTGTCTCTTGATGATGGGCTTTTCTATTCCGTCTGCCTCTCCTGGGTTGGGAGGAGGAGAGGGGGTTATTAACAAGATAAAGGCCTATTAGTGGCCAAAGGGCCCTGTAAAATACGTCACCTCAAAAAACTCTAAAAGCCAAAATAAAAAAATAAGACAAAGAGAGAGAGAGAGAGAGAGAGAGAGAGAGAGAGAGAGAGAGAGAAAGAGAGGACAGAGACAGAGGTAGAGAGAGAAAAAGACTGATACAGAGACAGGAGACTTGAAAAGGGTCTTCCTACCACACAACTTTTGTATGCTGAAGGCCCATTTATCAATGAGACATCTTACCATATCACAAAATGATTAGATCACAGGAGCCACGGAGCTGTCTGTCTCTTGAAGAAGGTCTGTTCTGTTCCCTTCTGCCTCTCCTGGGATGGGAGGTGGAGAGGGGATTATTAACAAAATAAAAACCTAGGAGGGGCCAAAGGGCCCTGTAAAATGCCTCAACTTAATAAATTCTAAAAAGTAAAAATTAAAAAAAAAGAAAGAGAGAGAGAGAGAGAGAGATGACTGAGAAAGAGGTAGAGAGAGACAAAGACTGATACAGAGACAGGAGACTTGAAATGGTTCTACCTACCACACGAATTGTGTATGCAGGAGGCCCAGTTATCAGTGGGACATCTTCCATTCTCTCAAAATGGCTAGATTGAAGGATGCATGGAGCTGTCTGTTTCTTGAAGAAGGGCTGTTCTGTTCCCTTCTGCCTCTCCTGTGTTGGGAGGTGGAGAGGGGATTATTAACAAGATAAAGGCCTAGGAGGGGCCAAAAGGCCCTGAAAATGCCTCACCTTAAACAATTCTAAAAAGCAAAAATAAAAAAAAGACAGGGAGAGAGAGAGAGAGAGAGAGAGAGAGGACAGAGGTACGTAGAGACAAAGACTAAAACAGAGATAGGAGACTTGAAAGGGTTCTTCCTACCACACGAATTGTGTATGCAGGAGGCCCAGTTATCAGTGGGACATCTTCCTTTATCCCAAAATGGATAGATCACAAGAGCCATAGAGCTGTCTGTCTCTGGGAGAAGGGCTGTTCTGTTATCTTCAGCCTCTTCATGGGGAGAGGAGATTTTTAACAAGATAGAGGCCTAGGAGGGGCCAAAGAGCCCTATAAAATGCGTCACCTTCAAAATTTTTAAAAAGCAAAATTTAAAAAAACACACACAGAGAGAGAGAGAGAGAGAGAGAGAGAGAGAGAAAGAGAGCGGGAGAAGACAGAGACAGAGGTTGAGAGAGACTATGACTGATACAGGCACAGGGGACTAGAAAGGGGGTTTCCTACCATGCGAGTTTTGTATGTTGGAGTCCCAGTTATCAGTGGGACTTCTTCCTTTCTTTCAAAATGGCTAGATCACAGGAGGCATTGGGCTGTCTGTCTCTTGAAGAAGGGCTTTTCTGTTCCCTTTTGACTCTCCTGGGTTTGGAGGAGGAGAGGGGATTATTAACAAGATAAAAGCCTAGTAGGGGCCAAAGGGCCCTGTAAAATGCCTCAACTTAAAAAATTATAAAAAGTAAAAATTTATAAAAAGACAGAGAGAGAGAGAGAAAATGAGAAAGAGGACAGAGACAGAGGTAGATGGAGACAAAGACCGACACAGAGACAGGAGACTTGAATGGGGTCTTACTACTACCCGAGTTTTGTATGTTGATGGCCTAGTTATCAGTGGAACTTCTTCCTTTCTCCAAAAATGGCTTGATCGCAGGATCCATGGAGCAGTCTCTTGAAGAAGATCAGTTCTGTTCCCTTCAGCTTCCCCAGGGTTGTGAGGAGGAGAGCGGATTATTAACAAGATAAAGGCCTAGAAGGGGCCAAAGGGCCCAGAAAAATGTCTCACATTAAAATAATCTAAAAAGCAAAAATTTTAAAAAAAGACAGAGAGAGAGAGAGAGAGAGAGACAACAGAGACAGAGGTAGAGAGAGACAAAAAGTCATACAGAGACAGGAGACTTGAAAGGGGCATTCCAACCACGCAAATTTTGTATGCTGGAGGCCCAGTTATCAGTGGGATATCTTCCCTTCTCCCAAAATGGCAATATCACAAGAGCCATGATGCTGTCTGTCCCTTGAAGAAGGGCTGTTCTGTTCCCTTCTGCCTCTCCTGGGTTGGGAGGAGGAGAGGGGATTATTAACAAGATAAAGGCCTAGGAGGGGCCAAAGGGTCTTGTCAAATGCCTCACCTTAAAAAATCCTAAAAAAGAAAAATAAAAAAAGACAGAGAGAGAGAGAGAGATAGATGAGAGAGACAGAGGTAGAGAGAGACAAAGATTGATACAGAGAAAGGAGACTTGAAAGAGGTCTTTCTACCATGCAAGTTTTGTATGTTGGAGGCCCAATTATAAGTGGGACATCATCCTTTCCCCAAAAATGGCTAGATCGCAGGAGTCATTGAGCTGTCGGTCTCTTGAAGAGGGCTGTTATGTTCCCTTTTGCCTCTCCTGGGTTTGGAGGAGGAGAGGGGATTATTAACAAGATAAAGGCCTGGAAGGGGACGAAGGACCTGGAAAAATGTCTCACATTAAAATATTCTAAAAAGAAAAAATTTTAAAAAAAGACTGAGAGAGAGAGAGAGAGGATGGAGACAGAGGTAGAGATAGAAAAAAAAACCTGATACTTAGACAGGAGACTTGAAAAGGGCATTCCTACCCCACGAATTTTGCATGCTGGAGGCCCAGTTATCAGTGGGATATCTTCCCTTCTCCCAAAATGGTTATATCGCAGGAGCCATCGAGCTGTCTGTCTCTTGAAGAAGGGCTGTTCTGTTCCCTTCTTCCTCTCCAAGGTTGGGAAAAGGAGAGGGGATTATTAAAAAGATAAAGGCCTAGGATGGGCCTAGGGGCCCTATAAAATACCTCACCTTAAAAAATTCTAAAAAGCAAATATTAAAAAGAAGACACAGAGAGAGAGAGGACAGAGACAGAGGTAGAGAGATACAAAGACTGATACAGAGAGAGGAGACTTGAAAGTGGTCTTCCTACCACGTGAGTTTTTTTTTTTTTTTTTTTTTTTGCTGGAGGCCCAGTTATCAGAGGGACAACTTCCTTTCTCCCAAAAGGGCTAGATCACAGCAGCCATGAAGCTGTCTGTCTCTTGAAGAATGCCTGTCCGGTTCCCTTCTGCCTCTCCTTGGGTGGAAGTAGGAGAAGGGATTATTAACAAGATAAATGCCTAAGAGGGGCCAAAGGGCCTTGTAAAATATCTCACCTTAAAAAATTCTCAAAAGCAAAAATAAAAGAGAGACAGAGAGACCGAGAGAGAGATAGAGAGGACAGAGACAGTGGTAGAGAGAGACAACAACTGATACAGAGACAGGAGACTGGAAAGGGGTCTTACTACCATGAGAGTTTTATATGCTGGAGGCCCAGTTATCACTGGGACATCTTCCTTTCTTTCAAAATGGCTAGATTGAAGGATCCATGTAGCTGTCAGTTTCTTGAAGAAGTGCTGTTCTGTTCCCTTCTTCCTCCCCTGGGTTGGGAGGAGGAGAGGGAATTATTAACAAGATAAAGGCCTAGGAGGGGACAAAGGGCCTTGTAAAGTACCTCACTTTAAAAAAATCTAAAAAGCAAAAATTAAAAAGAGAGAGAGAGAGAGACAAAGTCTGATACAGAGACAGGAGACTAGAAAGATGTCTTCCTACTACGTGAGTTTTGTATGCTGGTGGCCCAGTTATCATTGGGACATCTTTCTTTCTTTAAAAATGACTAGATCGCAGGAGTCATGAAGTTGTCTGTCTCTTGAAGAAGGGCGGTTCTGTTCCCTTCTATTTTTGCTGGTGTGGGAGGTCGAGAGGGAATTATTAAAAAGATAAGGGCCTAGGAGGGGTCCAAGGGCCCTGTAAAATGCCTCACCTTAAAAAATTCTAAAAAGCAACAATTAAAAAAGAAACACACACACACACACACACACACAGATGACAGAGACAGAAGTACAGAGAAACGAAGACTGATACAGAGACATGAGACTTGAAAGGGGTCTTCCTGCCATGCATGTTTTGTATTCTGGAGGCCCAGTTATCAGTGGGACATCTTTTATTCTCCCAAAATGGCTAGATGGCAGAAGCCATGGAACTGACTCTCTCGTGAAGAAGGGCTGTTTTTTTTCCCTTCTGCCCCCCTGGGTCGGATGGAGGAGAAGGGATTATTAACAAGATAAAGGCCTAGTAGGGGCCAAAGGGCCCTGTAAAATACCTCACCTTAAAATATTCTAAAAAGTAAAAATTAAAAAAAGACAGAGCGACTGAGAGAGGACAGAGACAGAGGTGGAGAGAGAAAAAGATTGATACAGGGACAGGAGACTTAAAAGGGGCCTTCCTGCCATGCGAATTTTGTGTGCTGGAGGCCCTGTTATCAGAGGGATATCTTCCCTTCTCTCAAAATATCTATATCACAGGACCCATGGAGCTGTCTGTCTCTTGAAGAAGGGCTGTTCTGTTCCCTCTGCCTCTCCTGGGTTGGGAGGAGGAGAGGGGATTATTAACAAGATAAAGACCTATGAGGGGCAATAGGCCCTGTAAAATGCCTCAACATAAGAAATTCTAAAAAGTAAAAATTCCAAAAAGGACAGAGAGTGAGAGAGAAAGAGAGAGAGGACAGAGACAGAGGTAGAGAGAGATGAAGACTGATACAGAGACAGGAGACTTGAAAGGGGTCATACTACCACATGAGTTTTATATGCTGGAGGCCGAGTTTTCTGTGGGACATCTTCCTTTCTATCAAAATAGCTCGATTGAAGGATCCATGGAGCTGTCTGTCTCTTGAGGAAGCGCTGTTCTGTTCCCTTCTGCCTCTCCTGGGTTGGGAGGAGGAGAGGGGATTAATAACAAGATAAAGGCCGAGTAGCAGCCAATATAAATGTAAAATGCCTCAACCTAAGAAATTTCAAAATGTAAAAATTAAAAAAAAAAAGACAGAGGGAGAGAGTGAAAGAGAGAGAGGAAGGAGACAGAAGTAGAGACAGAAAAAGACTGATAGAGACAGGAGACTTGAAAGGGGTCTTTCTACCAAGCGAGTTTTGTATGATGGAGACCCAGTTATCAGTGGGACTTCCTCTTTTCTCCCAAAATGGCTAGATCGCAGGGGTCATGGAGCTGTCTGTTTCTTAAAGAAGGACTGTTCTGTTCTCTTCTGCCACTCCTGGGTGGGGAGTGAGAGGAGAACATTAAGAAGATAAAGGCCTAGGAGGAGACAAAGGGCCCAGAAAAATGCCTCACCTTAAAAAATACTAAAAAGCAAAAATTAAAAAAAAAAAAAAAAAACAAGAGAGAGAGAGAGAGAGAGAGAGAGAGAGAGAGAGAGGATGGAGCAGAGGTAGAGAGATTCAAAGACCGATACTGAGTCAGGAGACTTGAAATTGGTCTTCCTACCATGTGAGTTTTGTATGCTGGAAGCCCAGTTATCAGTGGGACATCTTCCTTTCTTTCAAAATGGCTAGATGGCAGGAGCCATGGAGCTGTCTGTCCCGTTAAGAAGGGCTGTTCTGTTCCCTTCTACCTCTCCTGGTGTGGGAGGTGGAGAGTGGATTTTTAACAAGATAAAGGCCTAGGAGGGGCCAAAGGGTCCTGTAAAATTCCTCACCTTAAAAAATAGTAAAAAGCAAAAATAAAAAAAAAGATGGAGAGAGAGAGAGAGAGAGAGAGAGAGAGAGAGAGAGAGGACCGAGACAGAGGTAGAGAGAGACAAAGACTGATACAGAGACAGAAACTTTAAATTGGTCTTCGTAAAACATGAGTTTTGTATGCTGGAGGCATAGTTTTCAGTGGGACATCTTCCTTTCTCCCAAAATGCCTAGACCATGGGAGCCATGGAGCTGTCTGTCTCTTGAAGAAGGGCTGCTCTGTTCCCTTCTGCCTCTCCTGGGTTGGGAGGTGGAGAGGGGATTTTTAACAAGATAAAGGCCTAGTATGGGCCAAAGGGCCCTGTAAAATGCCTCACTGTAAAAAATTCTACAAAGCAAAAATTAAAAAACAGACAGAGAGAGAGAGGACAGAGACAGAGGTAGAGAGAGACAAAGACTGATACAGAGACAGAAGACTTGAAAGGGGACTCCCTAACAGGTGAACTTTGTATGCTGGAGGCCCTGTTATCAGTGGGATATCTTCTCTTCTCCCAAAATATCTATATAGCGGGACCCACTTAGCTGTCTGGCTCTTGAAGAAGGGCTATACTGTTTCCTTCTGTTTCTACTCGGGTGGGATTTGGAAAGGAAATTTTTACAAGATAAAGGCCTAGTAGGGGCCAATGGGCCCTGTAAAATGCCTCACCTTAAAAAATTCTAAAAAGCAAAAATTTAAAAAAAGACAGAGAGAAAGAGAGAGAGGACAGAGACAGAGGTAGAGAGAGACAAAGACTGATACAGAGACAGGAGACCTGAAAAGGTCTTCCTACCACACGAGTTTTATATGCTGGAGGCCCAGTTATCAGTGGTACATCATCCTTTCTCCCAAAATGGCTAGATCGAAGGATCTATGGAGCTGTCTGTCTCTTCATGAAGGGCTGTTTTGTTCCCTTCTGCCTCTCCTGGGTTGGGAGGAGAAAAGGGGATTTTTAATCAAATAAAGGCCTAGGTGGGGCCAAAGGGCCCTGTAAAATACCTCACGTTAAAAAATTCTAAAGAGCAAAAATTAAAAATAAGACAGAGAGAGAGTGAACAGAGACAAAGGGAGAGAGAGACAAAGATTAATACAGAGACAGGAGACTTGAAAGGGGTCTTCCTAGTACACGAGTTTTTCATGCTGGAGGCCCAGTTATAAGGGGGACAACATCCTTTTTCCCAAAATGGCTAGATTGCAGGAGCCATGGAGCTGTCTATCTCTTGAAGAAGGACTGTTCTGTTCCCTTCTGACTCTCCTGAGTGGGAGGAGTAGACAGGATTATTAACAAGATAAAGGCCTAGTAGGGGACAAAGGGCCCTCTAAAATGCCTCAACTTAAGAAATTTTAAACGGTAAAAATTACCAAAAAAAAACCAGATAAAGAGAGAGAAATTGAGAGAGGACAGAGACAGAAGTAGAGAGAGACAAAGACTGATACAGAGATAGGAGACTTGAAAGGGGTCTTCTTACCACACGAGTTTTGTATGCTGAAGGCCCATTTATCAATGGGACATCTTACTATATCGCAAATTACTAAATCACAGGAGCCATGGATCTGTCTGTCCCTTGAAGAAGGGTTGTTCTGTTCCCTTTTGCTACTCCTAGTTTGGGAAGAGGAGAGGGGATTATTAACAAGATAAAGGCCTAGTAGGGGCCAAAGGCCCTGTAAAATGCCTTAACTTAAGAAATTATAAAAAGTAAAAATTTAAAAAAAGACAGAGAGAGAGAGAACGAATGAGAGAGAGGACAGAGACAGAGGTAGATGGAGACAAAGACTGACACAGAGACAGGAAACTTGAATGGGGTCTTACTACCACCCGAGTTTTGTATGTTGATAGCCCAGTTATCAGTGGCTTGATCACAGGACCCATGGAGCAGTCTCTTGAAGAAGGGCTGTTCTGTTCCCTTCAGCCTCTCCAAGGTTGAGAGGAAGAAAGGGGATTATTAACAAGATAAAGGCCTAGACGGTGCCAAAGGACCTGGAAAAATGTCTCAAATTAAAATATTCTAGAAAGCAAAAATTTGAAAAAAGGACAGAGAGAGAGAGAGGACAGAGACAGACATAGTGAGATACAAAAACTGATACAGAAACAGGAGACTTGAAAGGGGTCTTCCTACCATGCCAATTTTGTATGCTGGAGGCCCAGTTATCAGTGGGATATCTTCCCTTCTCCCAAAATGGCTATATCGCAGGAGCCATGGCGCTGTCCGTTGAAGAAGGACTGTTCTGTTCCCTTCTGCCTCTCCTGGGTTGGGAAGAGGAGAGGGGATTATTAACAAATAAAGGTCTAAGAGGGGCCAAAGGGCCCTGTAATTTGGCTCACCTTAGAAAATTCTAAAAAGGAAAAAATTGAAAAAAGACAGAGATAGAAAGAGAGATGACAGAGATGAAGACAGAGGTAGAGAAAGAAAAAGACTGATACAGAGTCAGAAGACTTGAAAGGGGTCATCCTACTACGTTAATTTTGTATGCTGGAGGCCTAGTTATCAGTGGGACATCTTCCTTTCTCCCAAAATGGCTAGATCACAAGAAACATGGAGCTGTCTGTCTCTTGAAAAAGGGCTGTTGTGTTCACTTCTGTATGTCCTGGTGTGGGAGGAGGAGAGGGGATTAATAAAAAGATAAATGCCTAAGAGGGGCCCAAGGGCCCTGTAAAATGCCTAACCCTAAAAAATTCTAAAAAGTAAAAATTAAAAAAAAAAAAACACAGAGAGAGAGAGAGAGATGACAGAGACAGAGATACAAAGAAATAAAGACTGATACTGAGACAGGAGACTTGAAAGTGGTCTACTTAACATGAAAGTTTTGTATGCTGGAGGCCTAGTTATCAGTGGGACATCTTCTTTTCTCCCAAAATGGCTAGATCGCAGAAGCCATGTTGCTGTCTCTCTCTTGAAGAAGGGCTGTTCTGTTTCCTTCTGCCTCTCCTGTGTTGGGAGGAGGAGAAAGGATTATTAACAAGATAAATGCATAAGAGGGGCCAAAGGGTCCTGTAAAATATCTCACCTTAAAAAATTCTAGAAAGCAAAAATAAAACAAAGACAGAGAGACAAAGAGAGATAGAGAGGACAGAGACAGAGGTAGAGAGAGACAATGACTGATACAGAGACAGGAGATTTGAAAAGGGTCTTTCTACCATGAGAGTTTTATATGCTGGAGTCCCAGTTATCACTGGGACATCTTCCTTTCTTTCAAAATGGCTCGATCAAAAGATCAATGGAGCTGTCAATCTCTTGAAGAGGGGTTGTTCTGTTCCCTTCTGCCTCTACAAGGTTGGGAGGAGGAGAGAATATTATTACCAAGATAAAGGCCTAGGAAGGTCGAAAGGGCCCTGTCAAATGCCTCACCATAAAAAATTCTAAAAAGCAAAAATTTAAAAAAAGACAGAAAGAAAGAGAGGACAAAGAGAGAGGTACAGAGAGACATAGACTGATACAGAGACAGAAGACTTGAAAGGAACCTTCCTACCACGTGAATATTGTATGCTGTAGGCCCAGTTACCAGTGGGACATCTTCCTTTCTCCCATAATGGCTAGATCACAGGAAGCATAGAGCTGTCAGTCTCTTGAAGAAGGGCAGTTATGCTCCCTTCTGCCTCTCCTGGGTTGGGATGAGGAGAGGGGATTATTAACAAGATAAAGGCCTAGGAGGGCCAAAGGGGTCTGTAAAATTCCTCACCTTAAAAAATAATAAAAAGCAAAAATTTTAAAAAAGACAGAGAGAGAGAGAGGACAGAGACAGAGGTAGAGAGAAACAAAGACTGATACAAAGACAGGAGACTTAAAGGGGTCTTATTACTATGTGAGTTTTATATGCTGGGGGACAGTTTTTAGTGGGACATCTTCTTCTCTCCCAAAATGGCTAGATCGAAGGACCCATGGAGCTGTCAGTCTCTTGACGAAGGTCTGTTCTTTTCCCTTTTTCCTCTCCTGGGTTTGGAGGAGGAGAGGGAATTATTAACAAGATAAAGGCCTAGTAGGGGTCAAAGTGCCCAGTAAAATGCCTCAACTTAAGAAATTATAAAAAGTAAAAATTTAAAAAAAGACAGAGAGAGAGAGAACGAGAGAGCAGAAAGAGACAGAGGTAGATGGAGACAATGACTGACACAGAGAGAGGAGACTTGAATGGGGTCTTACTACCACCCGAGTATTGTATGTTGATGGCCCATTTATCAGTGAAACTTCTTCCTTTCTCCAAAAATGGCTTCATTGCAGGATCCATGGAGCAGTCTCTTGAAGAAGGGCTGTTCTGTTCCCTTCAGCCTCTCCTAGGTTGGGAGGAAGAGAGGGGATTATTAACAAGATAAAGGCCTTGAAGGGGCCAAAGGGCCCGGAAAAGTGTCTCACATTAAAATATTCTAAAAAGCAATAATTTTAAAGAAAGACAGAGAGAGAGAGAGAGGACAGAGACAGAGGTAGAGAGAGACAAAAACTGATAAAGAGACAAGAGACTTGAAAGGGGCATTCCTACCACGTGAATTTTGTATGCTGGAGGCCCAGTTATCAGTGGGATATCTTCCCTTCTCTCAAAATGGCTATATCGCAGGAGCCATGGCGCTGTCTGTCCCTTGAAGAAGGGCTGTTCTGTTCCCTTCTGCCTCTCCTGGGTTGGGAGGAGGAGAGGGGATTATTAACAAGATAAAGGCCTAGGAGGGGCCTACAGGCCCTGTAAAATGCCACACCTTAAAATATTCTAAAAACAAAAAAATGAGAGAGAGAGAGGACAGAGACAGAGGTAGAGAGAAACAAAGACTGATACAGAGACAGGAGATTTGAAAGGGGTCTTCCTACCATGTGAGTTTTTTATGCTGGAGACCCAGTTATCAGTGGGAAAAATTCCTTTCTCCCAAAATGGCTCGATCCGCAGGAACAAAGGAGCTTTCTCTTGAAGAAGGCCTGTTCTGTTCCCTTCTGCCTCTCCTGGGGTGGGAGTAGGAGAAGGGATTATTAACAAGATAAAGGTCTAGGAGGGGCCAAAGGGCCCTGTAAAATGCCTCACCTAAAAAATTCTTAAAGCAAAAATTTAAGAAAGACAGAGCGAGAGAGAGAGAGAGAGAGAGGACAGAGAGAGAGAGGCAGAGAGAGAGACAAAGACTTATACAGAGACAGAAGACTTGAAAGGAACCCTCCTAGCATGCAAACTTTGTATGCTGGAGGCCCAGTAATCAGTGGGACATCTTCCTTTCTCCCAAAATGGCTAGATGGCAAGAGGCATGGAGCTCTCTCTCTCTTGAAGAAGGGCTGTTCTGTTTCCTTTTGCCTCTCCTGGGTTGGGATGAGGACAGTGGATTATTAACAAGATAAAGGCCTAGGAAGGGTCAAAGGGTTCTGTAAAATTCCTCACCTTAAAAAATTCTAAAAAGCAAAAATTAAAAATAAAACAAAGAGAGAGAGAGAGAGGACAGAGACAGAGGTAGAGTGAAGCAAAGACTGATACAGAGACAGGATACTTGAAAGGGGTCTTCCTACCACACAAGTTTTTTTATTGTGGAGGCCCAGATATCAGTGGGACAACTTCCTTTCTCCAAAAATGGCTAGATCGCAGGAGCCATGGAGCTGTCTTTCTCTTGAAAAAGGCCTGTTCTGTTCCCTTCTGCCACTCCTGGGGTGGGAGGAGGAGAGATTATTAACAAGATAAGGTCTAGGAGTGGCCAAAGGGCCCTGTAAAATGCCTCAACTTAAGCAATTATAAAAAGAAAAAATTTAAAAAAAGACGGAGCGAGAGAGAGAGAGAGAGAGAGGACAGAGACAGAGGTAGAGAGCGACAAAGACTGATACAGAGACAGGAGACTTAAAAGTGGCCTTCCTACCATGCGAGTTTTGTATGCTGGAGGCCCAGTTATCAGAGGGACATCTTCCTGTCTCCCAAATGGCTAGATCGCAGGAGACATGGAGCTGTCTGTCTCATGAAGAAGGGCTTTTCTGTTCCTTTCTGCTTTCTTGGGTTGTGAGGAGGAGAGGGGATTATTAACAAGATAAAAGCCTAGGAGGTACCTAAGGACCCTGTAAAATGCCTCACCTTTTAAAATTCTAAATGCAAAAATTAAAACAAATACAGAGAGAAAGAGAGAGGACAGAGACAGAGGTAGAGAAAGAGACTGATACAGAGACAGGAGACTTGAAACGTATCTTTCTACCATGCCAGTTTTTTTATGCTGGAGGGCCATTTATCAGTGGGACAACTTCCTTTCTCCCAAAATGGCTCGATCACAGGAGCCATGGAACTGTCTGTCTCTTAAAGAAGGCCTGTTCTGTTACCTTCTTCCTCTCCTGGTTTTGTAGGTGGAAAATGGATTTTTAGGAATATAATGGTCTAGGAGGGGACTAAGGGCCTTGTAAAATGCCTCACCGTAAAAAATCTAAAAAGGAAAAATTAAAAAAGACAGACAGAGAGCGAAAGAGAGGACAGAGACAGAGGTAGAGAGAGACAAAGACTGATACAGAGACAGGAGACTTGAAAGGGGTCTAATTACCACGTGAGTTTTTTTTTTTTTTTCTTTTTTATTTTTATTTTTATTTTATTTTATTTTATTTATTTATTTATTTATTTGCATTCATTCTCTGAACATCATTACAGCATACAAAATGAGATTTTCCATCCAAATTACACTATATATTGTCTCAATCAAGCACATCAACAAGCATGTTATTGTCAGCAAATGATCTTCCATTTCTTGTCTTCTGTATGTTTTGCTTTTTTCCCCCCATCCTAGATTCTCTCTTACCCTCTGCCATCTCCCACTCTCCTCCCACAGTCTCTGGTATCTATGTTTGCTTTCTATACTGTTTTCTCCTCACATTTTATTGTAACGCCAAAGACCCTAATCAATCCAAATACCCTCATAGCAAACACAGGTGATACCCACATTTCCATGAACACAAGTCTTACTTTACGCATCCTATAAAGTAGCACCTAGCTGTGGCTACATATCCTACTGCAGTCATTGAATATATATATATTTTTTTTTCTGAAACTTTTTTTTTGTAACTCAATTTACATTCCTTCCCTAAGCTTCATCACAGCATACAAAATGCAATCTCCCATCCAGTACACACTGCATAGTGATACAATCATGCACGTTACAAAAAATTTTCCATTACTAGTTCCTAGAATTACTTCCACCCCTCTTTCTGACCCTCTGTCCCTTCCCACCCTCCTCTCACACCACCTCCGGTGTCTACAATTGTCCTTCATTCCCTTCCCACCCACGTTGCATTGATCACACAATTTCCTACATAATCTAACTACTTTCAATGGTGAGTTCACTCATTACTACTAAGAAAACCAGTTTTAACTTAACTCAAAGAAATGCCAAGGAACTTTGCTTAAAGCCAGGAAACAAGTTAGGATTCTGTTCAAATGGAAGGAGCATGAACCTATCAGTCTCATGTACTTTTATCTTCTGTTCTGGTTCAATTTTCCTGATTAAATTCTGGGATATAATATTCAAATTCAGACTTGTCCCTCTGATTAAGTTGGCCACTTTCATAGTTTTTGAACTCTTATTTCCGTGTGTCTGTGTTTAATTTTCTTGATACAGCACACCCTTGAGAACTTCTTGGAGATCTGGTCTGGTGCTGGTAAATTCTTTCAGGTTTTGTTTATCTGAGAATGTTCTTGTCTTTTCTTCCCACCTGAAAGATAATCTTGCCGGGTACAGTATTCTTGGCTGAAACTGTTTCTCTCGTAACACTTTGAATATATTTTCCCATTCTCTCCTCGCTCGCATTGTTTCCGATGAGAGATCTGCTGTTAGCCTGATGGGATGTCCTTTGTAGGTAACTTGATGTTTCTCTCTTGCCAATCTTAGTATCTTGTCTTTGTCTGCGGTTTTGGTCAACCTGGCTATAATGTGTCTTGGAGAAGATCTCCTTGGGTTGATTCTATTTGGGGTCCTTTGTATTTCCTGGGACTGGATCTTCGAATGCCTCTCTAGGTTTGGAAAGTTTTCTTGCAGGATTTCATGGAATAGATTATCAATGCCCTTATGGGTCTCTTCACCTTCTGGAATGCCAATTATCCGGATATTTGGACGTTTGATGGTATCCAGTACTTCTCGCATATCATTCTCAAATTTTTGAGCCATTTTCTCAGTCTTCGTGGTGGACTTTTCTAAGCCAGCCATTTTCTCTTCTACATCTGAGATTCTATTTTCTGAATGATCTAGTCTGATTTTAATACTTTCAAGGGAGATTTTGACTTCTTGTATTATAGACTTGATCTCTAGCAGTTCCGTTTGAGTCTTTTGTAAAGTGTGTAATTCCTCTTTTAGATCTTGCAAGAATTTCCTCATCTCCTGGAACTCGGCAACTTCTTTCTCCTTTCTCTTTAGCAGTTCATTATCTCTCTTTTCTTCCATCTCTGTTAGCTTCGACATTACGAATGCTCTAAATTCCTTATCAGACATTTCCATGACTTTCACCGAACTGTTTGTGGATGAAGGAGAGTTACTCTTTTCCATTGGAGGAGAGGTATTTTCTCGTTTTCCCATATTTCTCGTGATCCGACGGTGATTTCTTGTCATCTGATGAATGGCGTGTTTCTTTCAAATTCTTGAAGTTAAGCCTCAATGTTCAGGAGCAAGCAGACAGAGGTGTTCTAGAATCGGATTGCTGTTCTGTAGTGATCGCACACTAGCTTTGCTTGCTGGAGGCTGAATTATGAGTAGAAAATCTTCATTTCGCCTGTGCCCTGAAATATCTAGTTCCCAGTATCCATGTGGAATCTTCTCAGAGGCTCAACTCTCCTGCCAAAAAAAATGAGGAGACAGGAGCAGAGAGACACAGAGACCCACCACGTGAGTTTTGTATGCCGGAGGACAGTTATTAGTGGAACTTCTTCCTTTCTCCAAAAATGGCTTGATCGCAGGATCCATGGAGCTGTCTCTTAAAGAAGGGCTGTTCTGTTCCCTTCAGCCTCTCCTGGGTTGGGAGAAGGATGGGGAATTATTAACAAGATAAAGGCCTAGAAGAGGCCAAAGGGCCTGAAAAAATGTCTCACATTAAAAAATTCTAAAATGCAAAAATTAAAAAAAAAACAGAGAGAGAGAGAGAGAGAGAGAGAGAGAGAGAGAGGAAAGAGACAGAAGTAGAGAGAGACAAAGATTGATACAGAGACAGGATAATTGAAAGGGGTCTTACAACCACATGTTTTTTGTATGCTGCCGGCCCAGTTATCAGTGGGACATCTTCCTTTCTCCCAAAATGGCTAGATCAAAGGATCCATGGAGCTGTCTGTGTCTTGAAGAACGGCTCTTCTGTTCCCTTCTTCCTCTCCTGGGTTGGGAGGAGGAGAGGGGATTATTAACAAGATAAAGGCATAGGAAGGTCCAAAGAGCCCTGTAAAATGACTCAACTTAGGAAATTCTAAAAAGTAAAAATAAAAAAAAGAGAGAGAGAAAGAAAGAGAAAGAGGATAGAGACAGAGGTAGAGAGAGACAAAGACTGATACAGAGACAGTAGACTTGAAAGGGGTCTTCCTACCACACGAGTTTTGTATGTTGAAGGCCAAGTTCTCAGTGGAACTTCTTCTTTTCTCCAAAAATGGCTAGATCGCAAGAGCCATGGAGCTGTCTTACTCTTAAAGAAGGGCTGTTTTGTTCCCTTCTGCCTCTCCTGGGTTGGGAGGAGTAGAGGGGTCTATTAAAAAGATAAAGGCCTAGGAGGGTGCAAAGGGCACAAAAAATGTCTCACATTAAAAAATTCAAAAAAGCAAAAATGTTTAAAAAAAGACAGAGAGACAGGAAAAGAGAACAGAGACAGAGGTAGAGAGAAATGAAGACTGATACAGAGACAGGAGACTTGAAAGGGGTCTTACTACTACGTTAGTTTTATATGCTGGAGGCCAACTTATCAGTGGGACATCTTCCTTCCTCCCAAAATGGCCAGATCGAAGGATCCATGGAGCTGTCTCTCTCTTGAGGAAGGCCTGTTCTGTTCCCTTCTGCCTCTCCTGGGATGGGAAAAGGAGAAGGGTTTATTAACAAGATATAAGTCTTGGAGGGGCCAAAGGGCTTGTAAAATGCCTCACCTTAAAAATTTTGAAAAGCAAAAAATAAAAAAAGACAGAGCAAGTGAGAGAGAAAGGACAGAGACAGAGTTAGAGAGAGAGAAAGACTGATACAGAGACAGGAGACTTGAAAGGGGTCATACTACCAGAGTTTTAAATGCTGGAGGCCCAGTTAACAGTGGGACATCTTCCTTTCTTCCAAAATGGCTAGATCAAAGGATCCATGGAGATGTCTGTCTCTTGAAGAAGTGCTGTTCTATTCTCTTCTGCCTCTCCTGGGGTGGGACTTGGAGAAGAAATTTTTACAAGATAAAGGACTAGGAGGGTCAAAGGGCACTGTAAAATGACTCACCTTAAAAAATTCTAAAAAGCAAAAATTAAAAATAGGCAGAGAGAAAGAGAGGACAGAGACAGAGGTAGACAAAGACAAAGACTGATACAGAGACAGGAGACTTGAAAGAAGTCTTCCTACCATGCGAGTTTATATGCTGGAAGCCCAGTTATCAGTGGGACATCTTCCATTCGCCCAAAATGGCTAGATCACAGGAGCCATGGAGTTGTCTGTATCTTGAAGAAGGGCTGTTCTGTTCCCTTCTGCCTCTCTTGACTTGGGAGAAGTAGAGGGGATTATTAACAAGATAAAAAACTAGTAGGGCCAAAGGGCCCTTTAAAATGCCTCAACTTAAGAAATTCCAGAAAGTAAAAATGAAAAAAAAGCCAGATAAAAAGAGAGAAAGTGAGAGAAGACAGAGACAGAAGTAGAGAGAGACAAAGACTGATACAGAGACAGGAGACTTGAAAGGGGTCTTCCTACCACGTGACTTTTGTATGCTGAAGACCCATTTATCAATGGAACATCTTACTATCTCCCAAAATGACTAGATCTCAGGAGCCATGGAGCTGTCTGTCTCTTGAAGAAGGGCTGTTTTGTTCACTTGTGCCTATCCTGTGCTGGGAGGAGGAAAGGGGATTTTTAAAAAGATAAAATCCTAGGAGGGGCCAATGGCCCTGTAAAATGCCTCACCTTAAAAAATTCTAAAAAGAAAATTTTTTAAAAAGACAGAGAGAGGGAAAGGACAGAGACAGATGTAGAGAGAGACAAAGACTCATAGAGAGACAGGAGACTTGAAAGGGGAATTCTTCCCACACAAGTTTTGTATGCTGGAGGCCCAGTTATCAGAGGGACATCTTCCTTTCTCCCAAATGGCTAGATCGCAGGAGTCATTGAGCTGTCTGTCTCTTGAAGAAGTACTATTCTATTACCTTCAGCCTCTCCTGTGTTGGGAGGAGCAGAGGGGATTTTTTAACAAGATACAGGCCTAGGAGGCCAAAGGACCCTGTAAAATGGCTCACGTTAAAAAATTCTCAGAAGCAAAAATTAAAAAAAAAAAGACAGGGATAGAGAGAGAGAGCGAGAGAGAGGACAGAGACAGAGGTAGACAGAGACAAAGACTGATAAAAAACAGGAGACTTGAAAGGGGTCTTCCTACCACGTGAGATTTGTATGCTGAAAGCCCAGTTATCAGTGGGACATCTTCCTTTCTCTCAAAATAGCTAGATCGCAGGAGTCACGGAACTGTCTGTCTCTTGAAGAAGGGCTGTTCTGTTCCCTTTTGCCACTCCTGGGTTGGGAGGAGGAGAGGAAATTATTAACAAGATAAAGGCCTAGGAAGGGCCAAAGAGACCTGAAAATACCTCAACTTAAAAAATTCAAAACAGAAAAAATTAAAAATGACAGCGAGAGAGAGAGAGGACAGAGACTGAGGTAGAGAGAGACAAAGTTTGATACAGAGACAGGAGACTTGAAAGGAGTCTTCCTACAATGCAAGTTTTGTAAGGTGGAGGCCCAGTTATCAGTGGGACATCTTCCTTTCTCCCAAAATGGCTAGATCGCAGGAGCCATGGAGCTGTCTCTCTCTTGAAGAAGGGCTGTTCTGTTCCCTTCTCCCTCTCCTGGGTTGGGAGGAGGACAGTGGATTATTAATAAGATAAAGGCCTAGGAGGACCATAGGGCCCTGTAAAATTCCTCACCTTAAAAAATTCTAAAAAGGAAAAATTTAAAAAAAAAGAAACAGAGTTAGGGTGTGGTGGCGCCAGCCCTATGGCAAAAAAAAAAAAAAAAAAAAAAAAAAAAAAAAAACAGAGATAAAGAAAGAGAGAGAGGACAGAGTCAGAGGTAGAGAGAGACAAAGACTGATACAGAGACAGGAGACTTAAAAGGGGCCTTCTTACTACGCGAATTTTGTATGCTGGAGGCGAAATTATAAGTGGGATATCTTCCCTTCTCCCAAAATGTCTATAACGCAGAAGCAATCGATCTGTCTGTCTCTTGAAGAAAGGCTGTTCTCTTCCCTTCTGCCTCTCCTGGGTTGTGAGGAGAAGAGGGGATTATTAACAAGATAAAGGCCTAGGAGGGTCAATTGGCCCTGTAAAATGCCTCACCTTTAAAAGTTCTAAAAGCAAAAATTTTAAAAAAAAGACAGAGAAAGAGAGATGACAGAGACAGAGGTAGAGAAGAACAAAGACTGATACAGAGACAGGAGTCTTGAACGGGGTCTTCCTACCACGTGAGTTTTGTATGCTGGTGGCCCAGTTATCAGTGGGACATCTTCCTTTCTCCTAAAATGGCTAGATCACAGGAGCCATGGAGCTGTCTGTCTCTTAAAGTAGGGGTGTTCTGTTCCCTTCTGCCTATCCTTGGTTGGGAGGCAGAGATGGGATTATTAACTTGATAAAGGCCTATGAAGGGGCAAAGGGTCCTGGAAAATAACTCACCTTAAAAAATACTAAAAAAGCAAAAATTAAAAATAAGACACGGAGAGAGAGAGATGACAGAGACAGAGACAGAGGTAGAGAGAGAAAAAGACTGATACAGGGTCAGGAGTCTTTAAAAGGGTCATCCTACTACATGAGTTTTGTATGCTGGAGGCCCAGTTATCAGTGGGACATCTTCCTTTCTCCTAAAATGTCTAGTTTGCCGAAGCCATGGAACTGTCTGTCTCTTGAAAAAGGGCAGTTCTGTTCCCTTTTGCCACTACAGGGTTAGGAGGAGGAGAGGGGATTTTTAACAAGATTAAGGCCTAGAAGGGGACAAAGTGCCCCGTAAAATGCCTCACCTTAAAAAATTCTAAAAAGCAAAAATTAAATAAAAGAGAGAGAGACAAAGAGAGAGGACAGAGACAGAGGTAGAGAGAGACAATTACTGATACAGAGATAGGAGACTTGAAAAGTGTCTTCCTACCACACGAGTTTTGTATGCTGGAGGACCAGTTATCAGTGGGACATCTTTCTTTCTCTCAAAAAGGCTAGATTGCAGGAGCCATGGTGCTGTCTTTCTCTTGAAGAAGGTCTGTTCTGTTCCCTTCTGCCTCTCCTGGGGTGGGAGGAAGAGAAATAAAGGTCTAGGAGGGGCCAAAGGGCCCTGAAAAATGCCTCAACTTAAAAATTCTAAAAAGCAAAAATTAAAAAAAAGACAGAGAGAGAGAGAGGACAGAGACAGAGGTAGAGAGAGACAAAGACTGATACAGAGACAGGAGACTTGAAAAGGGTAATACTACCACGCGAGTTTTATTTCCCGGAGGTCCAGTTATCAGTGGGACATCTTCCTTTTTCACAAAATGGCTAGATCGAAGAATGCATGGAGTTGTCTGTTTCTTGATGAAGGGCTGTTCTGTTTCCTTCTGCCTCTCCTGGATTGGGGGAAGGAGAGGGGATTATTACCAAGTTAAAGGCCTAGGAGGGGCCAAGGGCCCTGTAAAATGCCTCACCTTAAAAAATACTAAAAAGCAAAAATTAAAAAAAAGACAGAGAGACTGAGAGAGAGAGAGGACAGAGACAGAGGTAGAGAGAGACAGAGACTGATACAGAGACAGAAAACTTGAAAGGGTTCTTCCTACCACGTGAGTTTTGTATGCTGGAGGCCCAGTTATCAGTGGGACATCTTCCTTTCTCCCAAAGTGGCAAGATCGCAGGAAAAATAGAGCTGTCTGTCTCTTGAAGTAGGGGGTGTTCTGTTCCCTTCTGCCTCTCATGGGTTGGGAGGCAGAGAGGGGATAATTAACAAGATAAAGACCTAAGAAGGGCCAAAGGCTCTATAAAATGCCTCACCTTAGAAAATTCTCAAAAGCAAAAATTTAAAAAAAAGACAGAGACAGGAAGAGAGGAAAGAGACAGAAGTAGAGAGAGACAAAGATTGATACAGAGACAGGTGACTTGAAAATGGTCCTCCTACCACGTGAGTTTTGATTGCTGGAAGCCCAGTTATCAGTGGGAAATCTTTCATTCTTTCAAAATGGCTATATCGCAGGAGCCATGGAGCTGTCTGTCTCTTGAAGAAGGGCTATTCTATTCTCTTCTGCCTCTCCTGGGTTGGGAGGAGGAGAGGCATTTTTAACAAGATACAGGCCTAGGAGTGGCCAAAGGGCCCTTTAAATTGGCTCACGTTAAAAAATTCTAAAAAGCAAAAATGAAAAAAAAGACAGGGAAAGAGAGGGAGAGAGAGAGGACAGAGACAGAGGTAGGCAGAGACAAAGACTTATACAAAGACTGGAGACTTGAAAGGGGTCTTCCTACCACCCGAGATTTGTATGCTGGAAGCCCAGTTATCAGTGGGACATCTTCCTTTCTCCTACCATGGCTAGATCACAGGAGCCATGGAGAAGTCTGTCTCTTGAAGAGGTGGTGTCCTGTTCCCTTCTGCCACTCCTGGGTTTGGAGGTGGTGATTGGATTATTAACAAGATAAAGGCCTAGGAGTGGCCAAAGGGCCCTGTAAATTGCCTTACCTTAAAAAAATTCTAAAAATCAAAAATTAAAAAAAGACATATATATAGAGAGAGGACAGAGACAGAGGTAGAGAGAGACAAAGACTGATACAGAGACAGGAGACTTGAAAGGGTCTTTCTACTACATTAGTTTTGTATGCTGGAGGCTCAGTTATCAGTGGGACATCTTTCTTTCTCCCAAAATGGCTAGATCGTTGGAGCCATTTAGCTGTCTGTATCTTGAAGAAGGGCTGTTCTGTTTTCTTCTGCCTTTCCTGGGTCGGGAAGTGGAGAGGGGATTATTAACAAGATAAAGGCCTAAGAGGTGCCAAAGGGCCCTGTAAAATGCCTCACCTTAAAATTCTAAAAAGCAGAAATTTAAGAAAAGACAGAGAGAGAGAGAGGACACAGTCAGAGATAGAGAGAGGCAAAAACTGATACAGAGTCAGGACACTTGAAAGAGTCTTCCTGCTACGTGAGTTATGTATGCTGGAGGCCCAGTTATCAGTGGGACATCTTCCATTCTCCCAGAATGTCTAGATCGCAGGAGCCATGGAACTGTCTGTCTATTGAAGAAGGTCTGTTCTGTTCTGTTCTGTTCCTTTCTGTCTCTCCTGGGTTGGGAGGAGCAGAGGGGATTATTTACAAAATAAAGGCATAGGAGTGGCCTATGGGCCCTGTAAAATGACTCACCTTAAAAAATTCTTAATAAAAAAAAAATTTTTAAAAGACACACAGAGTGAGAGATGACAGAGATACAGCTACAGAGAGACAAGGACTGATACATAGACAGGAGACTTGGAAGGGGTCTTTCTACCTCAAGAGTTTTGTAATCTGGAGGCCCATTTATCAGTGGGACATCTTCCTTACTCCTAAAATGGCTAGATCGTAGGAGCCATGGAGCTGTCTGTCTCTTGAAGAAGGGCTGTTCTGTTCCCTTCTGCCCCTCTTGGGTTAGGAGGGGGAGAGGGGATTATTAACAAGATAAAGGCCTAGGAGAAGCCTAAGGGCAGTGTAAAATGCCTCACCTTAAAAAATGCTAAAAAGTAAAAATTGAAAAAAAGACAGAGTGAGAGAGAGAGAGAGAGAGAGAGAGACATGACAGAGACAGAGGTTTAGAGAGACAAAGACTGATACAGAGACAGGAGACTTGAAAGGGGTCTTTCTACCACGTGAGTTTTGTATGCTGGAGGCCCAGTTATCAGTGGGACATCTTCCTTTCTCCCAAAGTGGCAAGATCGCAGGAAAAATAGAGCTGTCTGTCTCTTTAAGAAGGGCTGTTCTGTTCCCATCAATGTCTCCTTTGTTCGGAGGAGGAGAGAAAATTATTAACAAGATAAAGGCCTAGGAGGGGCCAAAGGGACCTGAAAATGCCTCAACTTAAAAAATTCTAAACAGAAAAAATTATAAATGACAGCGAAGAGAGAGAGAGAGAGAGAGAGGACAGAGACTAAGGTAGAGAGAGACAAAGTTTGATACAGAAACAGGAGACTTGAAAGGGGTCTTCCTACAATGCAAGTTTTGTAAGGTGGAGGCCCAGTTATCAGAGGGACATCTTTCTATATCCCAAAACGGCTAGATCGCAGGAGCCATGGAGCTGTCTCTCTCTTGAAGAAGGGCTGTTCTGTTCCCTTCTCCCTCTCCTGGGTTGGTAGGAGGACAGTGGATTATTAACAAGATAAAGGCCTAGGAGGACCATAGGGCCCTGTAAAATGCCTCACCTTAGAAAATTCTAAAAATGAAAAATTTAAAAAAATAACAGAGTTAGGGTGTGCTGGCACCCACCCTATGGCAAAAAAAGACAGAGAGAAAGAGAGAGAGAGAGGACAGAGACAGAGGTAGAGAGAGACAAAGACTGATAAAGAGACAGGAGACTTGAAAGGGGTCTTTTTCCATGCGAGTTTTGTATGCTGGAGGCCCAGTAATCTGTGGAACATCTTTCCTTCTCCCAAAATTGCTAGATCACAGGAGCCATGAAGCTCTCTGTCTCTTGAAGAATGGCTGTTCTGTTCCCTTCTGCCTCTCCTGGGTTGGGAAGAGGAAAGGGGATTATTAACAAGTGAAGGCCTAAGAGGGGCAAAGGGCCCTGTAAAATGCCTCACCTTATAAAATTTTAAAAAGCAATAATTAAAAAACATATGAGAGAGTGAGAGGGAGAGAGAGACAAATGACAGAGACAGAGGTAGAGAGAGACAATGATTGATACAGAGACAGGAGACTTGAAAGGGGTCTTCCTACCACAAAAGTTTTGTAATCTGGAGGCCCAGTAATCAGTGGGACATATTCCTATCTCCCAAAATGGCTAGATTGCAGGAGCCATGGAGCTGTCTGTCTCTTCAAGAAGGGCTGTTTTGTTCCCTTGTGCCTCTCCAAGGTTGGGAGGAGGAGAGGGGATTATTAACAAGATTAAGGCCTAGTAGGGGCTAAAGGGCCCTGTAAAATACCTCAACATAAGAAATTCTGAAATGTAAAAATAAAAAAAAAGACTGAGAGAGAGAGAGAGAGAGAAAGAGAGAGAGGACAGAGACAGAGGTAGAGAAGGGCAAAAACTGATACAGAGACAGGAGACTTGAAAGGCTTCTTTCTACAATGCGAGTTTTGTATGTTGGAGGCCCAGCTATCAGTGGAACTTCTTCTTTTCTCCAAAAGTGGCTAGATTGCTGGAACCATGGAGCTGTCTGTCTCTTGAAGAACGCCTGTTCTGTTCCCTTCTGCCTCTCCTGGGTTGAGAGGAGGAGAGGGGATTATTAAAAAGATAAATGCCTAGTAGGGGCCAAAGGGCCCGAAAAAATGTCTCACATTAAAAATTTTAAAAAGAAAATTAAAAAAATACAGGAAGACGGATAGAGAGGACAGAGACAGAGGTAGAGAGAGACAAAGGCTGATACAGAGACAGGAGAGTTAAAAGGGGCCTTCCTACCACTCGAATTTTGTATGCTGGAGGCCCAGTTATCAGTGGGATATCTTCCCTTCTCCCAAAATGGCTATATCGCAGAAGCCATCGAGCTGTCTGTCTCTTGAAGAAGTGCTGTTCTGTTTCCTTCTGCCTCTCCTGGGTTGGGAGGTGGAGAGGGAATTATTAACAAGATAAAGGCCTAGGAGGTGCCAAAGGCCCTTGTAAAATGCCTCTCCTTAAAAAATTCTAAAAAAGCAGAAATTAAAAAAAAAAGACAGAGAGAGAGAAAGAGAGAGAGAGAGAGAGAGAGAGAGAGAGAGAGAGAGAGAGAGACACAGACAGAGATAGAGAGAGGCAAAAACTGATAGTCAGGAGACTTGAAAGAGTCTTCCTACTACGTGAGTTTTGTATGCTGAAGGCCTAGTTATCAGTGTGACATCTTTCTTTCACCCAAAATGGCTAGATAGCAGGAGCCATGGAGTTGTTTGTTTCTTGAAGAAGGGCTGTTCTGTTCCTTTCTGCCTCTCCTGGGTAGGGAGGAGGAGAGGGAATTATTAACAAGGTAAAGGCCTAAGACAGGACAAAGGGCTCTGTAAAATGACTCACCTTAAAAAATTCTAAAAAGCAAAAATTAAAGAGAGAGAGAGAGGACAGAGACAGAGGTAGAGAGAGACAAAGACTGATATAGAGACAGGAGACTTGAAAGAGGTCTTACTACCACACGAGTTTTTTATAATTGAGGCCAAGTTATCAGTGGGACAACTTCCTTTCTCCCAAAATGCCTAGATTGCAGGAGCCATGGAGCTGGTTGTCTCTTGAAGAAGGGCTGTTTTGTTCCCTTCTGTCTCTCATGGCTTTTGAGGAGGAGAGGGGCTTATTAACGAGTTAAAGGCCTAGGAGGGTCAAAGGGCCCTGTAAAATGCCTCACCTTAAAAAATTCCAAAAATCAAAAATTTAAAAAAAACAGAGACAGAGAGAGAGAGAGAGGGGACAGAGACAGAGTTAGAGAGAGACTAAGACTGATACAGAGACAGGAGACTTGAAAGTGTTCTGCCTACCATGAAGCTTTGTATGCTGGAGGCCCAGTTATCAGTGGGATATCTTCCTTTCTCTCAAAATGGCTAGGTCACAGGAGCCATGAAGAAGTCTGTCACTTGAAGAAGTGCTGTTCTGTTCCCTTCTGCTCTCCGGGGTTGGGAGGATGAGAGGGGATTATTAACAAGATAAAGGCCTAGGAGGGGCAAAAGGGCCCGAAAATTCCTCACCTTAAAAACTTCTAAAAAGCAAAAGTTAAAAATAAGACAGAGAGAAAGAGAGAGAGGACAGAGACAGAGGTAGAAAGAGAAAAAATGATACAGAGACAGGAAACTTGAAACGGGTCTTACTACCACACGAGTTTTATATGCTGAAGGCCCGGTTATCAGTGAAATTTCTTCCTTTCTCCCAAAATGGCTAGATCAAAAGATCCATGGAGTTGTCTCTCTTTAAGAAGGGCTCTTTGGTTCTCCTCTGCCTCTTGCATTTCGGGAAGAGCAGTGGGGATTATTAACAAAATAAATGCATAGGAGGGGCCTAAAAGCCTTGTAAAATGCCTCACCTTTAAAAATTCTAAATGCAAAAATTTTAAAAAAGACAGAAAGAGAGAGAGGCCAGAGACAGAGGTAGAGAGAGACAAAGACTGATACAGAGACAGGAGACTTAAAAGTGGCATTCCTACCACACGAGTTTTGTATGCTGGAGGCCCAGTTATCAGAGGGACATCTTCCTGTCTCCCAAAATGGCTAGGTCGCAGTAGCCATGGAGCCTTTTGTCTCTTGAAGAAGGGCTGTTCTGTTCCCTTCTGCCTGTCCTGGGTTGGGAGGAAGAGAGGGGATTATTAACAAGATAAAGGCCTAGGAGGGGCCTAAGGGCCCTGTAAAATGCCTTACCTTTAAAAATTCTAAAAGCAAAAATTAAGAAAAAGACACAAAGTGTGAGAGGACAGAGACAGAGGTAGAGAGAGACAAAGACTTATACAGAGACAGGAGACATGAAAGGGGTCTTTCTACCACACCACTTTTTTATGCTGAAGGGCCAGTTATCAGTTGAACATCTTCCTTTCTCCCAAAATGGCTAGATCGCAGGAGCTATGGAGCCGTCTGTCTCTTAAAGAAGGCCTGTTTTGTTACATTCTGCCTCTCCTGAAGTGGGAGGAGGAGAAGGGATTATTAAGAAGATAAAGGTCTAGGAGGTGTCAAAGGGCCTTGTAAAATGCCTCTCCTTAAAAATTCTAAAAAGCAAAAATTTAAAAAAGACAGACAGAGAGAGAAAGAGAGGACAGAGACAGAGGTAGAGAGAGACAAAAACTGATACAGAGACAGGAGTCTTAAAAGGATCTTAATACCCCACGAGTTTTATATGCTGGAAGACACTTATTAGTGGGACATCTTCCTTTCTCTCAAAATGGCTAGATCGAAGGATCCATGGAGCTGTCGGTCTCTTGAGGAAGGGCTGTTATGTTCCCTTTTGCCTCTCCTGGGTTGGGATGAGAAGAGGGGATTATTGACAAACTAAAGGTCTACTAGGGGCCAAAGGGCCCTGTAAAATGCCTCAATTTAAGAAATTATATAAAGTAAAAATTTAAAAGAAGACAGAGAGAGAGAGAACAAACAAGAGAGAGGACAGAGACAGAGGTAGATGGAGACAAAGACTGACACAGAGACAGGAGACTAGAAAGGGGTCTTACTACCACGTGAGTTCTGTATGTTGATGGCCCAGTTATCAGTGGAACTTCTTCCTTTCTCAAAAAATGGCTAGATCACAGGAGCCATGGAGCTGTCTCTTGAAGAAGGGCTGTTCTGTTCCCTTCAGCCTCTCCAGGGTTGGGAGGAGGAGATGGGATTATTAACAAGATAACGGCCTAGTAGGAACCAAAGGACCCAGAAAAATGTCTCAGATTAAAATATTCTAAAAAGCAAAAATTGTAAAAAAGTCAGAGGGACAGAGAGAGAGAAAGAAAGGACAGAGACAGAAGTAGAGAGAGGCAAAGACTAATGCTGATACAGGAGACTTGAAAGTGGTATTCCTACCACGTGAGTTTTGTATGCTGGAAGCATAGTTATCAGTGGGACATCTTCCTTTCTTTCAAAATGGCTCGATAGCAGGAGCCATGGATCTGTCTGTCTCTTGGAGAAGGGATGTACTGTTCCCTTCTACCTCTCCTGGGTTGGGAGAAGGAGAGGCTATTTTTAACAAGATAAAGGCCTAAGAGGGGAGAAAGGCCCTATAAAATGCCTCACCTTAAAAAATTCTGAAAAGAAAAATTAAAAAAAAGACAGAGAGAGAGAGAGAGAGGACAGAGACAGATGTAGACAGAGACAAAGACTGATAGAGATACAGGAGACTTGAAAGGGGCCTTCCTCCCACGCAAATTTTATATGCTGGTGGCCCAGTTATCAGAGGGACATCTTCCTTTCTCCCAAAATGGCTAGATCACAGAAGTCATCGAGCTGTCTGTCTCTTGAAGAAGGGCTGTTCTGTTCCCTTCTGCATCTCCTGGGTAGGGAAGAGGAGAGGGGATTATTAACAAGATAAAGGCCTAGGAGGGGCCAAAGGGCTCTGTAAAATGCCTCACCTTAAAAAATTCTAAAAAGCAAAAATTAAAAAAAGACAGAGAGAGAGAAAGAGAGAGGACAGAGACAAGGGAGAGAGAGACAAAGACTCATACAGAGTCAGGAGACTTTAAACGAGTCTTTTTAGCACACGAGTTTTATATGCTGGAGGCCCAGTTATCAGTGGGATATATTTCTTTCTCCCAAAAAAGCTAGATCACATGAGCCATGGAGAAGTCTCTCTCTTGAAGAAGTGCTGTTCTGTTCCCTTCTGCCTCTGTTCTGGGTTGGGAGGAGGAGAGGATATTATTAACAAGATAAAGGCATAGGAGGGCACAAGGGCCCTGTAAAATACCTCACCTTAAAAAATTCTAAAAAGGAAAAATTAAAAAAAAAAGACAGAGAGAGAGTGAAAAAGAGTGGTCAGCGACAGAGGTAGCGAGAGACAAAGACTGATACAAAGACAGGAGATGTGAAAGTTGTCTTCCTACCAAGCGAGTTTTGTATGCTGGAAGCCCAGTTATCACTGGGACATCTTTCTTTCTCCCAAAATGGCTAAACCGTAGAAGCCATGGAGCTGTCTGTCTCTTGAAGAAGGGCTATTCTATTTCCTTCTGCCTCTCCTGGGTTGGGAGGAAGAGAAGGGATTATTAACAAGATAAAGTCCTAGGAGGGGCCAAAGGGCCGTGTAAAATACCTCACCTTAAAAAATTCTAAAAAGGAAAATTTTAAAAAAGACAGAGACAGAGAGAGAGAGAGAGAGAGAGAGAGAGAGGATGGAGACAGTGGTAGAGAGAGTCAACGACTGATACAGAGACAAGAGACTTGACATGGGTCTTCCTACCATGAGAGTTTTGTATGCTGGAGGCCCAGTTATCAGTGGGACATCTTCCTTTCTCCCAAAATGGCTAGATCGCAGGAACCATGGTGTTGTGAGTCTCTTGAAGGAGGGCTGTTCTGTTCCCTTCTGCTTCTCCTGGGTAGGCGGGAAGAGAAGGAATTATTAATTAGAAAAAGGCCTAGGAGGGGCCAAATGGCCCTGTAAAATGCCTCACCTTAAAAAGTTCTAAGAAGCAAAATTAAAATAAAAAACTAGAGAGAGAGAGAGAGAGAGAGAGAAAGAGAGATGAGAGAAACAGAGGTAGAGAGAGACAAAGGCTGATACAGAGACAGGAGACTTGAAAGAGGTCTTCTTACCATGCACGTTTTGTATGTTGGAGGCCCAATTATAAGTGGGACAACATCCTTTCTTCCAAAATGGCTAGATCACAGGAGTCATTGAGCTGTCGGTCTCTTGAAGAAGGGATATTCTGTTCCCTTCAGCCTCTCCTGGGTTGGGAGGAGAAGAGAAGATTATTAAAAAGATAAAGGCATAGAAGTTTCCAAAGGGCCCTGTAAAATACCTCACCTTAAAAAATTATAAAAAGCAAAAATTTTAAAAAAGTCAGAGAGAGAGCGAAAGAGAAAAAGAGCATAAAGACAGAGGTAGAGAGAGACAAAGACTTAAACAGAGGCAGGAGACTTGAAAGGGGTCTTCCTACCATGCGAATTTTGTATGATGGAGGCCCAGTTATCAGTGGGACATCTTCCTTTCTCCCAAAATGGCTAGATCGCAGGAGCCAAGGAGTGTCTGTCTCTGGAAGAAGGGCTATTCTCTTCCCCTCTTTCTCTCCTGGGTTGGGAGGAGGAGAAGGGATTATGAACAAGATAAAGGCCTAGGAGGTGCCAAAGGGCCCTCTAACATACATAACCTTAAAAAATTCTAAAAAGAAAAAAATTTAAAAAAGACAGAGAAAGAGAGAGAGCGAGGAGAGAGAGAGAGAGAACAAGAATAAAGACAGAGGTAGAGAGAAACAAGGACTGATACGAGGCAGGAGACTTGAAAGGGGTCTTCCTACCATGCAAGTTTTGTATGCTGGAGGGCCAGTTATCAGTGGGAAATCTTTTATTCTCCCAAAAAGGCTAGATCGCAGGAGTCATGGAGCTGAATATCTCTTGAAGAAGGGCTGTTCTATTCCATTCTGCCTCTCCTTGGTTGGGAGGAGGAGAGGGCATTATTAACAAGATAAAGGCCTTGGAGGGGCCAAAGGGCTTGTTAAAATGCCTCACCTTAAAAAATTCTAAACAGAAAAAATTATAAAAAAGTCAGAGAGAGAGAGAGAGAGAGAGATGACAGGAATAAAATAGAGAGAGACAAAGACTGATACAGAGACAGGATACTTGAAAGGGGTCTTCCTACATCGCGAGTTTTGTAAGATGGAGGCCCATTTATCAGTGGGACATCTTCCTTACTCCCAAAATGGCTAGATTGTAGGAGCCATGAAGCTGTCTGTCTCTTGAAGAAGGGTTGTTCTGTTCCCTTCTGCCTCTTCTGTATTGGGAGAAGTAGAGGCGATTATTAACAAGATAAAGGCCTAGGAGGGGCCAAAGGGCCCTGTAAAATGCCTCACCTTAAAAAATTCTAAAAAGCAGAAATTGAAAAGAGAGAGAGAGAGAGAGAGAGAGAGATGACAGAGACAGAGGTAGAGAGAGACAAAGACTGATACAGAGACAGGAGACTTGAAAGGGGTCTTCCTACAATGCAAGTTTTGTAAGGTGGAGGCCCAGTTATCAGAGGGACATCTTTCTATATCCCAAAACGGCTAGATCGCAGGAGCCATGGAGCTGTCTCTCTCTTGAAGAAGGGCTGTTCTGTTCCCTTCTCCCTCTCCTGGGTTGGTAGGAGGACAGTGGATTATTAACAAGATAAAGTCCTAGGAGGAACATAGGGCCCTGTAAAATTCCTCAACTTAAAAATTCTAAAAAAGAAAAATTAAAAATAAAAAACAGAGATAGGGCATGTTGGCACCCGCCCTATGGCAAAAAGAAAGAGAGAGAGAGAGAGGACAGATACAGAGGTACAGAGTGACAAAGACTGATACAGAGACAGGAGACTTGAAAGGGTCTTCTTCCATGCAAGTTTTGTATGCTGGAGGCCCAGTTATCAGTGGGACATCATTCCTCCTTTCAAAATTGCTAGATCACAGGAGCCATGGAGCTGTCTGTCTCCTGAAGAAGGGATGTTCTGTTCCCTTCTGCCTCTCCTGGGTTGGGAGGAGGCGAGGGGATTATTAAGAAGATAAAGGCCTAAGGGGGCAAAGGGCCTTGTAAAATGCCTCACCTTGAAATATTTTAAAAAGCAAAAATTAAATAACACATGAGAGAGTGATAGAGAGAGAGTGAGAGATGACAGAGACTGAGGTAGAGAGAGACAAATATTGATACAGAGACAGGAAACTTGAAAATGGTCTTCCTACCATGCAAGTTTTGAAAGTTAGGGACCCAGTTATCAGTGGAACATCTTCCTTTCTCCCAAAATTGCTAGATCGCTGATGCCATGGAGCTTTCTGTCTCTTAAAGAAGGGCTACTCTGTTATCTTCTGCCTCTCCTGGGTGGAGAGGAGGAGATGGGATTATTAAAAAGATAAAGGCCTAGGAGGGGCCAAAGGGCCCTGTAAAATGCCTCATTTTAAAAAATTCTAAAAAGCAAAATTAATAAAAAGACAGATAGGAGAGAGAGAGAGAGAGAGGACAGAAACAGAGGTAGAGAGAGACAAAGACTGATACAGACAGGAGTCTTGAACAAGGTCTTCCTACCTACCATGCGAGTTTTGTATGCTGGAGGCCCAGATACCAGTGGGACATCTTCCTATCTTCCAAAATGGCTAGATCACAGGAGCCATGAACCTGTCTGTATCTTCAAGAAGGGCTGTTCCTTTCCCTTCTGCCTCTCCTGGGTTGGGAGGAGGATAGGGGATTATTAACAAGATAAAGGCCTAGGAGGGGCCAAAGGGCTCTGTAAAATGCCTCACCTTGAAAAATTCTAAAAACCAAAAATTAAAAAAAGAGAGAGAGAGGGAGAGAGAGAGAGGACAGAAACAGTGGTAGAGAGAGACAAAGACTGAAACAGAGAAAGGAGACTTGAAAGGGGACTACCTACCACACGAGTTTTGTATGCTGGAGGCCCAATTATAAGTGGGACATTATCCTTTCCCCCAAAATGGCTGGATCGCAGGAGTCATTGAGCTGTCGGTCTCTTGAAGAAGGGCTGTTCGGTTCCCTTCTGCCTCTCCTGGGTTGGGAGGAGGAGAGGGGATTATTAACAAGATAAAGGCCAAGGAGGGTCCAAAGGGCCCTGTCAAATGCCTCGCCATAAAAAATTCTAAAAAGCAAAAATTTTAAAAATGACAACGAGAAAGAGAGAGAGAGAGGACAGAGGCAGAGGTAGAGCAAGACAAAGACTGATACAGAGACAGGAGACTTGAAAGTGGTCTTCCTACCACGTGGGTTTTGTATCCTGGAAGCCCAGTTATCAGTGGGAACTCTTCTTTTCTCCCCAAATGGTTAGATCGCAGGAGCCATTTAGCTGTCTGTCTCTTGAAGAAGGTCTGTTTTGTTCCCTTCTACCTAGTCTGTGTTGCGAGGAGGAGAGGGGATTATTAACAAGATAAAGGCATAGGAGTGGCCAAAGGACCCAATAAAGTGACTCACCTTTAAAAATTCTAAAAAGCAAAAGTTAAAATAAAAAGAGTGAGAGAGAGAGAGGGAGAGAAGACAGAGACAGATGAAGAGAGAGACAAAAACTGATACAGAGACAGTAGACTTGAAAGGGGTCTTCCTACCATGCGAGTTTTGTATTCTGGAGGCCCAGTTATCAGAGGGACATCTGCCTTTCGCCCAAAATGGCTACATCCCAGGAGCCATGGAGCTGTTTGTCTCTTGTAGAAGAACTGTTCTGTTCCCTTCTGCCTCTCCTTGGTTGGGATTAGGAGAGGGGATTATTAACAAGATAAAGGCCTAGGAGGGGTCAGAGGGCCCTGTAAAATGCCTCACCTTAAAAAATTCTAAAAAGCAAAAATAAAAAAAGACAAAGTGGAAGAGAGAGAGAGAGATGACAGAGACTGAGGTACTGAGAGACAAAGACTGATCCAAAGACAGGAGACTTGAAAGGGGTCTTCCTACCTCATGAGTTTAGTATGATGGAGGACCACGTATCAGTGGGACATCTTACTTTCAAAATGACCAGATCGCAGGAGCCATGGAGCTGTCTGTCTCTTGATGAAGGGCTGTTCTGTTCCCTTCTGCCTCTCCTGTGTTGGGAGGAAGAGAGAGGATTATTAAGAAGGTAAAGGCCTAGGAGGGGCGAAAGGGCCCTGTAAATACCTACCCTTAAAAAATTCCAAAAAGCAAAAATTAAATAAAATGACAGAGAGAGAGAGAGAGAGAGAGAGAGAAAGAGAGAAAGAGGACAGAGACAGAGGTAGAGAGAGACAAATACAGATATAGAGACAGGAGACTTGAACAAGGTCTTCCTACCACATGAGTTTTGTATGCTGGAGGCCCATATACCAGTGGGACATCTTCCTTTCTCCCAAAATGTCTAAATCGCTGACACCATGGAGTTGTCTGTCTTTGAAGAAGGGCTGTTCTGTTCCCTTCTGCCTCTCCCGTGTTGGGTGGATGAGAGGGAATTATTAGCAAGGTAAAGGCCTAGGAGGGGCAAAACGGCTCTGTAAAATACCTAACTTTTAAAAATTCTATAAAGGAAAAATTAAAAAAAGACAGAGAGAGAGAGAGAGGACAGAGACAGAGGTAGAGAGAGACAAAGACTGATATAGAGACAGGAGACTTGAATGCGGTCTTCCTACCATGCGAGTCTTCTTTGCTGGAGGCTCAGTTATCAGTGGGACATCTTCCTTTCTCCCAAAATAGTTAGATCACAGGATTCATGAAGCTGTCTGTCTCTTGAAGAAGGGCTGTTTTGTTCCCTTCTGAAAAGCCTGGTTTGGGAGGAGGGGAGGGGAGTATTAACAAGAAAAAGGCCTAGGATGGGCAAAATGACCCTGTAAAATGCCTCATCTTAAAAATTTCTAAAATGCAAATATTAAAGAAAAGACAGAGAGAGAGAGAGAAAGAGAGAGAGAGAGGACAGAGACAGAGGTAGAGAGAGGCAAAGACTGATACAGAGAAAGGAGTCTTGAAAGGGGTCTTCCTACACTGAGAGTTTTGTACACACGAGCCAGAGTTATCAGTGGGACATCTTTCTTTCTCCCAAAATGGCTAGATCGCAGTAGTCACAGAGCTGTCTGTCTTTTGAAGAAGGGCTCTTCTGTTCCCTTCTGCCTCTCCTGGGTTGAAAGTAGGAGAGAGTATTAATAACAAGATAAAGGCCTAGGAGGGGCCAAATGACCCTGTAAAATGCCTCACCTTAAAAATTCTAAAACACAAAAAATAAAGAAAAGACAGAGAGAGAGAGAGAGAGAGAGAGGACAGAGACAGAGGTAGAGAGAGGCAAAGACTAATACAGAGGTGTCTTCAAACGGGTCTTCCTACCACGTGGAAGGAGGAGGCCCAGTTATCAGTGGGACATCTTGCTTTCTCCCAAAATAGCTAGATCGCAGAAGCCGTGGAGCTGTCTGTCTCTTGAAGAAGGGCTGTTCTGTTCCCTTCTGCCTCTCCTGGTTTGGGAGATGGAGAGGGGTTATTAACAAGATAAGGGCCTAGGAGGGGACAAATGGCCCTGTAAAATGCCTCACCTTAAAAATTCTTAAAAGCAAAAATTTAAATAAAGACAGAGAGTGAGAGAGAGAGAGAGGACAGAAACAGAGGTAGAGAGAAACAAAGACTGATACAGAGACAGGATACTTGAAAAAGGCCTTCCTACCATGCAAGTTTTGTATGCTGGAGGCCCAGTTATCAGTGAGACATCTTTCTTTCTCCCAAAATGGCTTGATCACAGGAGCCATGGAGCTGTCATTCTCTTAAAGAAGGGCGGTTTTGTTCCCTTCTGCCACTCCTGGGTTGGGAGGGGGAGAAGGGATTATTAACAAGATAAAGGCCAGGAGGGTCCAAAGAGCCCTGTAAAATGCCTCAATTTAAAAAATTCTAAAAAGCAAAAATTAAAAATAAGACAGAGTGGAAGAGAGACAGAGAGATGACAGAGACTGAGGTACTGAGAGACAAAGACTGGTACAAAGACAGGAGACATGAAAGAGGTCTTCATACCACGCATGTTTTGTAAGCTGGAGGCCCAGTTGTCAGAGGGACATCTTCCTTTCTCCCAATAAGGCTAGATCGCTGATGCTATGGAGCTGTCTGTCTCTTGAAGAAGGGCTGTTCTGTTCCCTTCTGTCTCTCCTGGGTTGGAAGGAGGAGAGGGGATTATTAACAAGATAAAGTCTTACGAGGGGCCAAAGGGCCCTGTAAAATGCCTCACCTTAAAAAATTCTAAAAATCAAAACTTAAAAAAAAAAGACAGAGAGAGAGGGGGGGACAGAGACAGAGTTAGAGAGAGACAAAGACTGATACAGAAACAGGAGAGTTCAAAGGGGTCTTCCTACCACACAAGTTTTGTATGATGGAGGTCCAGTTATCAGTGGGACATCTTCCTTTCTCCCCAAATGGCTAGATCGCAGGAGCCATGGAGCTGTCTGTCTCTTGAAAAAGGGCTGTTCTATTCCCTTCTGCCTGTCCTAGGTTTGGAGAAGGAGAGGGGATTATTAACAAGATAAAGGCCTAGGAGAAGGCAAAGGGCCCTGTAAAATGCCTCACCTTAAGAAATTCTGAAAACAATAATTAAAAAAAAGACTGAGACAGAGAGAGGACAGAGTCAGAGTTAGAGAGTAACAAAGACTGAAACAGAGACAGGAAACTTGAAAGGGGTCTTCCTACCTCGCGAGTTTTCTATGCTGGAGGCCCAGTTATCAGTGGGACATCTTCCTTTCTTCCAAAATGGCTAGATCACCGGAGCCATGGAACTGTGTCTCTCTAAGAAGGGCTGTTCTGTTTCCTTCTGCCTCTCCTGGTTTGGGAGATGGAGAGGGGTTATTAACAAGATAAAGGCCTAGGTGGGGCCAAAGGGCCCTGTAAAATGCCTCACCTTTGAAAATTCTAAAAAGCCAAAATTTTAAAAAAGACAAAGAGAGTGAGAGAGAGAGAGGACAAAGACAGAGCTAGATTGAGACAAAGACTGATACAGAGATAGGACACTCAAAAGGGGTCTTCCTAACATGTCAGTTTTTTATGCTAGAGGCCCAGTTATCAGGGGGACATCTTCCTTTCTTTCAAAATGGCTAGATCACAGGAGCCATGGAGCTGTCTGTCTCTAGAAGAAGGGCTGTTCTATTCCCTTCTGCCTTTCCTGGGATGGGAGTAGGAGAGGGAATTATTAAGAAGATAAAGGCGTGGGAAGGGCCAAAGGGAACTTTAAAATACCTTACCTTAAAAAATTCTACAAAGCAAAAATTAAAAAAAAAACACAGAGAGTGTGAGAGAGGACAGAGACAGAGGTAGAGAGAGACAAAGACTGATGAAGAGACAGGAGACGTGAAAGGGGTCTTCCTACCAATCAAGTTTTGTATGCTGGAGGCCCAGTTGTCAGTGGGACATCATCCTTTCTCCCAAAATTGATAGATCGCAGGAGCCATCGGGCTGTCTGTCTCTTGAAGAAGGGTATTCTATTCCTTTCTGCCTATTCTTGCTTCGGAGGAAGAGAGAGGATTACTAACAAGATAAAGGCCTAGGAGGGGCCAAAGGACCCTGTAAAATGCCTCACCTTAAAAAATTCTAAAAAGAAAATAATTTAAAAAAACACAGAGAGAGAGAGAGAGGACAGAGACAGAGGTAGAGAGAGACAAAGACTGATAAAGAGACAGCTGACTTGAAAGGGGTCTTCCTACCACGTGAATTTTGTGTGCTGGAGGCCCAGTTATCAGTGGGACATCTTCCTTTCTCCCAAAATGGCTAGATCACAGGAGCCATGGATCTGTCTGTCTCTTGAAGAAAGGCTGTTTTGTTCCCTTCTACCTCTCCTGGGTTGGGAGGAGGAGTGGGGATTATTAACAAGATAAAGACCTAGGAGGGGCCAAAGGGCCCTTTAAAATGCCTCACCTTAAAAAATTCTTAAAAGAAAAAATTAAGGAAAGACACAGAGAGAGAGAGAGAGAGAGAGAGGATAAAGACAGAGGTAGAGACAGACCAAGACTGATACAGAGGCAGGAAACTTGAAAGGGGTCTTCCTACCACATGAGTTTTGTATGGTGGAGGCCCAGTTACCAGTGGGACATCTTCCTTTCTTCCAAAATGGCTAGACTGCAGGAGCCATGGATCTTTCTCTCTCTAAGAAGGGCTGTTCTGTTCCCTTCTGGCTCTCCTGGCTTGGGAGGACGAGAGGGGATTATTAACAAGATAAAGGCCTGGGAGGGGTGAAAGGGCCTGTAAAATGCCTCACCTTAAAAAATTCTAAAGAGCAAAAATTTTAAAAAAGACATAGAGAAAGAGAGAGAGAGATAGATGTAAGGACAGAGGTAGAGAGAGACAAAGACTAATACAGAAACAGGAGACTTGAAAGGGGTCTTCTTACCACACCAGTTTTGTATGCTGGTGGCACAGTTATCAGTGGGACATCTTCCTTTCTCCGAAAATGGCTAGATCTCAGGAGCCATGGAGCTGTCTGTCTCTTGAATAAGGACCGTTCTGTTCCCTTCTGCCTTTCATGGGTTGGGAGAAGGAGAGGGAAGTATTAACACGATAAATGCCTAGGAGGGACCAAAGGGCCCTGTAAAGTACCTCACCTTAAAAAATTCTAAAAGGCAAAAATTAAAAAAAAAAAAAACAGAGAGAGAGAGAGTACAGAGACAGAGTTAAAGAGAGACAAAGACTGATAAAGACACAGGAGATTTGAAAGGGGTCTTCCTATCACGCGAGTTTTGTATGCTGGAGGCCCAGTTATCAGTGAGACATCTTCCTTTCTCCCAAAATGGCTAGATCACAGGAGCCATGGAGCTGTCTGTCTCTTGAAGAAGGGCTGTTCTGTTCCCTTCTGCCTCTCCTGGGTTGGGAGCAGGAGAGGGGTTTATTAACAAGATAAGGGCCTAGGATTGTCCAAAGGGCCCTCTTAAATGCTTCACCTTAAAAAATTCTAAAAAGCAAAAATTAAAAAAAAAAAAAACAGAGAGAGAGAGAGAGAGAGAGAGAGAGAGAGATGAAAGTGACAGAGCTAGAGAGAGACAAAGACTGATACAGAGACTTGAAAGGTGTCTTCCTATCATGCAAATTTTGAATGTTGGAGGCCATTATCAGTGGGACATCTTCCTTTCTCCCAAAATGGCTAGATCGCAGGAGCCATGTAGCTGTCTTCTTTTTATTTATTTTTTATTTATTTTTAATTTTTGGAGAGGTTTTTGCTATAGTGCACGTGTGCTCGCCAGACAGACAGAGAGAGACATAGAGACAGAAAGCGAGAAATCACCCCCAGGGGGGATGGCCACGCTGTAATCCCTTCTCCTCCATTCTCCTCTCGGGATCTTGGGCACATATTCGCACCCCCCCCCCCCCCCAAGCGTGAGTTTAAGCCACTGGGTCCAGGATTTGAATCATGATTGGCTACATGGGAGTTCAGTGACATAGCCATTATGCCAACTTCTGGTCCCAGCAAATTTCAGACTTCTTGCTGCTGCATTCCCTCCTCCAGCTCCCACCCACTGCTCAGGTGTGCATTGGAACCTCCCCTCTGTGCCATTCTACCATAGGCCCCCATGGTGCTGGTGCCTCAACAGCCAGAAAGAGTGAGCACGAAAGCACAACACCTCTAAGATATCTTGTTCAGGCTTTTTGTCTGCCTCTTCCATGTACCCTTCCTTCCACAGGCACAGGAGCCAATAGCAAGAGACAGAGAAACAGAGAATGAATGCAGAAATTAACATATCTCAGATTTCCTGCTGCTTCCTTTTTGCCTGCACAGGTGTGCTTTGGATCCCACCCCCCCCCCCCCATAAGCCACCCATGGCATAGAAGCCCATGGCAAAGAGAAAGAGAGAGAAAGAGAGAACAGAAAGACTACACTTTTCAGACATTCTGCCATTGTCTTTTGCACTGGTGTGCTTTGGACCCTTCCCACCTTCTAACTCTTTTTCCTTAAATTCTTATGGTGCAGAAGCCAATGGCAACAAGAGAGAGACAGAGAGAGAGAGCGAGCAGAAAATCTGCATCTCTACTTCTTTCTGGTACCTTTAGCCTAGCCAGATGTGCTTTGAACCTTACACCCCCCCACACACACAAACCTTCCCACATAAACCCTTATGGTGCAACAACCATTGACAGCGAGAGGGTGAGCACAGAAGTTACCAGGCATCTTAGACATTTTGCTGTTGTCTTTTGCTGCATAGGTGGTTTTCAACCCTCTCCCTCTACCCTTCTCCACCTTAAGCCCCCAGGGTGCAGGATCCTGCAACAGCAAGAGAGAGTGAAAGTGAGCCCAGAAGGATCAAGCATCTCAGATTTTTTGCTGCTCCATTTTGCCCACACCTGTGTGCTCTAAACTCTCCCCACACAGCACTCCTCTGCCATAAGTCACCACAAAGCAAAAGCCAGTGGAGTGGCAGGAAGCCAGACACTTGGGTGTCTCAGACTTCTTGCTGCACAAGTGTCCTCTAAATACACACACACACACACACACACACACACACACACACACACACACAAATAATAAAGATTTGAGCAGAAATAAATGAAACAGAAAATAAACAAACTATGCAGGAAATAAATGAAAGTGGGACCAGCAGTTGGCATAATAGCTATGTAGCTGGACTCCCAGGTAGTCGACCATGGTTTGAGTCCTAAACCCAGTGGCTTCAACTCATGCTGGGTACATGTGTGTGTATCCCCAAGATTCCAAGAGGAGAAGAGAGGAGAAAGGATTGTGGCATGGACATCACTTTCTGTTTCTCTTTTTCTGATGAGCTCACACACGCTGTAGTAGAAAATCTTGCCAAAAAAAAAAGCTGGTTTACCAATAAGATAAACAAAATTGACATGGTGTTAAGTAGACTAATCAAGAACAGAGAAAAAAAACAGGTAAACAAAATTAGCAATGAAACAGGCAATATTAAAACAAACATAACAGACTCCCATCTTTCGACCCCTGGGCCAGGAACTGCGATGGAGGACTGCCCCCCGAAGCTCCAGTCCCAGGACCCCCAAGCCAGAAACCCCTCTGTCAGCCAGGAAGGCCCTTAGACCTACAGACACCCCACTCCCATCTTTCGACCCCTGGGCCAGGAACTGCGAGGGAGGACTGTCCCCCGAAGCTCCAGTCCCAGGACCCCCAAACCAGAAACCCCTCTGTCAGCCAGACTTTCTGGGATCATCCCTTTCACTGAACAACCTTCAAAGAAGGAGATATTTTTTTTGTACAGCTGAAGGGAATACTTTTCCTTTGATGACACTGCTAAAAACAATAGAAGAGAGACTTTGACAGTCTTCATTCTGCAGCAAAAAGGAAAGACTCTTGCTCCTATTCGAGGAAATTTTCTCTTAAAAGGTATTTCAGGGACCAGTAGTTAGTGTAATGGCTATGTCGTTGGACTCCCATGTAGTCGACCGTGGTTCGAGTCCCGGACCCGGTGGCTTAAACTCACGCTGGGCGTGTGTGCGTGCGTGCCCTAGATCCCGAGAGGAGAATGGAGGAGAAGGGATTGGGGCATGGCCATTTCCCCTGGGGGATGATTTTCTGCTTTCTGTCTCTCTGTCTCTCTCTGTCTGTCTGGTGAGCACATGCGCCCTATAGCAAAAATTTCTCCAAAAAAAAAAAAAAAAAGGTATTTCAAAGGGAACACATCTCCCAATGGTTAGGAGTAGAAGAAGAACCTCAGGTCTGAATAAAGCAGGAAATATGTCTCTGTCAAAAGAACACAGTAACTCCCTTCCTTTTCTTGAAAAAATAGAGGACGTTACCAAACTGTCCGAGATAGAATTTAGAACATTCATTTTGAACAAATACTATGAGCTGTAACAGAAAAGAGACAATGAACTACAGGAGATGAGAAAGTCCTTCCACCATATGAAGGAAGAAATGGACACGCTAATAAAAAATAGATGGAACTATTAGAGGTGAAGTCTGTAATACAAAAAATCAAAAACTCTCTTGAAAGTATTAAAAGTCGACTAGACCATGCTGAAGATCGAATCTCTGATATAGAAGATAAAACTTCTGACCTAGAGAAAACCACCAAAAAGAGAAAATAACAAAAAAAAAAAAAAGAAAACATGAGGATAACATACGAGAAATACTAGATTCCATTAGACGTCCTAACATCCAAATAATTGGTATCCCAGAAGATGAATAAACTAATAAGGGCATGGAAAACCTATTCCATGAAATCTTGGAAGAAAATTTCCAAAGTCTAGAGAGGCACTCAAGCATCCATACCCAAGAAATACAAAGGACCCCAAATAGAATCAACCCAAGAAGATCTTCCCCAAGGCATATCATAGCCAGACTGGCTAAGACCACAGATAAAGATAAGATACTAAAACTGACAAGAGAGAAACGACAAGTGACATACAAAGGTCACCCCATCAGGCTAACACTGGACTTCTCAATGGAAACAATGCAAGCAACGAAAGAATGGGAAGATGTATTGAAAGTGTTAAGAGAGAAACAATTTCAACCAAGATTATGGTATCCTGCTAGATTATCCTTCATATGGGAAAAAAATATTAAAATCTTCTCAGACAAACAAAACCTGAAAGAATTTGCCAGCACCAAGCCAGCTCTCCAAGAAACTCTGAAGAAATTACTGTTCCAGGAAAACTAAAGAAGTAACAGCCAGAAACAAAGGAGTAAAAGGCAACTAAGACAATAGCCAACTTAAACGTCGGGGCAGATCCAGTAACATCGATAATAACATTGAATGTTAATGGATTAAATTCGCCAATCAAGAGACACAGACTAGCTGAGTGGATTAAAAAAACAAAAACCCTCTATCTGTTGCCTACAGGAAACCCACTTTATGGATAAAGATATACATAGACTGAAAATGAAGGGTTGGAAAAAGATTTTCCATGCAAATGGGAACCAAAAAAGAGCTGGAGTCGCAATAATAACCTCTGACAAAATAGGCTTTAAAACAAAAACTGTTCGAAGAGACAAAGAAGGGCACTATATTGTGGTAAAAGAGTCAATCGATCAAGAAGATATAACGCTTATTAATATCTATGTGCCTAACACAGGAGCACCCAAATATGTGAAGGAAAGACTGCTAGATTTAAAAAGGGAGATAGACTGCAACACACTAATTGTTGGAGACCTCAACACTGCACTGTCCCCTTTGGATAGATCATCTAGACAAAAAATAGGTAAAGAGATAAAGGATCTAAATGATATCATAAATCAAATGGACTTAACAGATATCTATAGAACTTTCCATCCCAAAACCTCGAGATACACTTCTTTCTCACTGCCACATGGAATATTCTCGAAGATTGACCACATCATAGGGCACAAAGCAAGCCTCTACAGATTCAAAGGCATAGAAACTATACCCACCATCTTCTCCTGACCATGATGGAATTAAACTTGAGTTTAATTTCAAGAGAAATCCTCAAAAATACTCAAATACATGGAAACTTAATAACCTACTCCTAAATGACTCCACAACTATTGAAGAAATAAAGACTGAAATCAAAAGGTTCATGGAAACCAATGACAATGAGGACACGAGTTTCCATAATCTTTGGGACACTGCTAAAGCAGTCATAAGAGGGAAGTTCATAGAAATTAGTGCACATAAGAGGAACACGGAAAGAAGGCAAATGGATCACTTAACATCATGCCTCAGAGAATTGGAAAAGCAACAGCAAAAAGATCCAAAAAACACCAGGAGAAAGGAAATAATAAAGATCCGAGCAGAAATAAATGAAATAGAAAATAAACAAACTATACAGAAGATAAATGAAAGTAAAAGCTGGTTTTTTGAAAGGATAAACAAAATTGATACACCACTAGCGAGACTTATTAAGAAGAAGAGAGAAAAGAACCAGGTGAATCAAATCTGCAATGAAGAAGGAAATATAACAACAGACAAAGTAGAAATACAGAACATCATTAGAGGATACTATGAACAACTATAGGCCAAGAAACAAGACAATCTGGACGAGATGGACAAATTAATTATAATCTACCTAGATTGAGCCAGGAGGATATAGAAAGTCTGAATAGATCCATAACAAGTCAGGAGATCAAATCAGTTATAAATAATCTCCCAACAAAAAAATGCCCTGGCCCTGACGGATTCACCTCTGAATTCTACAAAACTTTCAAAGAAAAGTTAACCCCCATTCTGCTCAAGTTATTTCTAAAGATCCAAAAGGGTAAATCTCTCCCTAATTCATTCTATGAAGCCCCTATCACCTTTATCATTAAAACAGATAAGGACAGGACAAGGAAAGAAAACTATAGACCAATATCCCTGATGAATATAGACACAAAGATTCTCAACAAGATATTAGCAAATTGTATACAACAGCTTATAAAAAAGATTATACATCATGATCAGGTAGACTTTATCCCAGGAATGCAAGGTTGGTTCAACATATGCAAAACCATAAATGTAATACACCATATTAATAGGAAGAAAGATAAAACCCATATAGTCATATCGATTGATGCAGAAAAAACATTTGATAAGATACAACATCCCCTCATGATCAAGACGCTCAGCAAAATGGGCATAGAAGGGTCATTTCTCAACATAATAAAAGCTATCTATGAAAATAGCAAACATCATCCTCAATGGAGAAAAGCTGAAAGCTTTTCCACTGAAAATGGATACAAGACAAGGATGTCCACTTTCTCCACTCCTCTTCAATATAGTACTGGAAGTCCTGGCCATTGCAATCAGAAAAGAGGAAAAAATAAAAGGAATTCAAATAGGAAAAGAAGAGGTGAAACTCTCTCTATTTGCAGATGACATGATTGTATACATGGAAGACCCAATGGTTTCCATAAAAAAAATTCTGGAAGTAATACATGAATACAGTAAAGTTTCAGGATACAAAATTAATGTCCATAAATCTATAGCATTTCTGTATATGAAAAATAGGCAGACTGAGATAGAACTGAACAAAGTTGTTCCATTTACCATAACATAACGGAAATACAGGATTGTTGGAAAAGTCATGACACATTTTTGCATATAAAAATGTGATATAATATGTCATGACTTTTCTGACAACTCAATACAAAAGATAATGAAAGAATACTCTAAGCAACTTTACACCAATAAACAAAAAAACCTACATGAAATGAACAAAAATAAATAAATATAATGGACAAATTTCTGGACACACATAATTTATCAAGACTTTCTATTCAGGAAGAAATAGAAAGCCTGAAGAGACCTATAAGAAGCAATGCGATTGTCTCAGTAATAAATATCTCCCCAACAAACAAAAGCGGTGTCCTTGATGGCTTCACTTATGAGTTCTACAGAACATTTAAAAAGAGCTAACTCTGGGACCAGCAGTTGGCGTAATGGCTATGTTGCTGGCCTTCCATGTAGCCGACCACTACATGGAAGGTTGTCCATGATCGAGTCCTGGACCTGGGGGCTTAAACACACTGGGCACATATGTGCATGCCCAAGATCCTGAGAGGAGAATAGATATGAAGGGATTGCGGTGTGGCCATCCCCCCTGGGGTTGATTTTCCACTTTCTGTCTCTGTCTTTCTGGCAAGTGCACGTGCCCTATAGCAAAAACTTTAAAAAAAAAAAAAAAGCTATCTATCTTTCACTGTACTATATTATAAAGATCCAAAAGGAATGATCTCTCCTAAACTCATTCTATGAAGTTTCCATCACACTCATCCACAAAACAGACAAGTACATAACAAGAAAAGAAAACTACAGGCCGATATTCTTGTTGAATAGAGATGCAAAAATTCTCAAAAAGTTACTAGCAAGCCATATCCAATGACACATTAATAGATTATGCACTACAATCAGGTAGGCGTTATTTCATTGATTCAAAGGTGGTTCAACATACATAAGACAATTATTGTAATAAATCATATTAACAAAAGAAAAGATAAAAATTATATGATCAGAGAAGAAGATTCCCCATGGTTCCTGAAAACTAGTGATTTCAGAGAAAAAAGAGAAATGAAGATTTCCTACTGATAATTCAGCCTCCAGTCCACAAACTTGAGTGTCAAAAGAGGCAAGAGGTAGGCCTTCAGAAGAAGATTCCTCATGGCTCCTGAGAACCAATGATTTCAGGAAAAAAAGAGAAATGAAGATTTCCTACTGATAATTCAGCCTCCAGCCCACAAACATGAGTGTTAGGGTCCCGCTCTTCTAGCTTTCTCTCTCTTTGTCTCTGTATCTCTGTCTCTCTCTGCTTCTGTCTTCTCATTTTTAAAAAAATTTTCCTTTTTACAATTTTTGAAGGGAAAGTATCCTCTTGCTTTCAGCCCTGCCTTTTATTTTATGAATAATCCCCTGTTCACCTCCCACCCAGGCAGGAGAGGCAAGAGGCACCCTTCAGAAGAATATTTATCATGACTTCTGAGAAGCGTGCCACGCAGTTTTCTATTTTGTGCTTTTAAAAAAATAATTTTTTAGTTGTTTTTAAATTTTTGCCTTTTATTTCCTCTGTTTCTTTGTTGTTGTTTTTTCTGTTTCCTTTTCTATTTCTTTTATCTCATCTCTCTGCTCCTCAATCTCCATTTACTGAATTGCTAGATGGATTTAAGGGAACTACAGCCAAATATCCAAATACTATTAGGGTTAACATATTCATCAATATCTGCTGAATCTGCTGCACAGAGGAATGTCAACAGAACAGCAAAGAGATTCCAGATCACCTCTTTCTGCATGCTTCTGGACATTCAGATTAAACTTCAAGAATTAGGAGGAAACACACTATCCATCAGATGACTAGAAATCACCACAGGACCACGAGAAATATGGGAAAACAAGAAAATACCTCTTCCCCCATGCAAAAGTATAACTCTTCTTCATCCACAGGCAATTCAATGGAAATTATGAAAATGTCTGATAAAGAATTTAGAATATTAACCATGGGAAGGCACTATAGGTTTTCTAGTCCAGTTAGGAGTAACGTCCACAGAATAGCTTGGCCACATTGGAGAGAGAAGTTGAACTCAGTTGGCTGGCTTTTTTATACATTCCTTATAGTCATTTTTACACTGAGAAGCTTAACCTGAACCATGGAATCAAGCTTTGTTTTAAGGAAGTGAGAGAGTTTAGCATTATTTTTCTGTTTCAAAGTCTAAGACCATCCCAAGGCATAGGAGCCATAGCCTCAACTGAAATTGAATTTTTGCAGGGACTGTTAATTGCCATTTGTACCTAATACTGTATGTGTGTATACACAGGTGTGTGCACACATGCGTGCACATGTGCACACACACACACAAATACACAAATACAAATATAATATAACCTGTCACTATGTGACAAAGGTTGGATATTTGGGATTGTAGTAAGGGCTGTTGAAGGGGGGGAATATTGTGGATATTTAATTACTTTGTTTTTAAATTAATAAACACTTAGCCTTCTCTGGGCTTAATGGTGTAAAAGTTTGATATTTAGTTGTTTGATAAACTGAGAGACTTGTTATTAAGTTGCAAACTGGGGAAATAACTCAGTATTTGGGGTTAAAACTGTCAAGATGGATAGGTTTGAGTCATTACTCTCTTATCCAATGCAATTTAAGAAACACTTTCAAGCTTCTGGTTTGGGAGTTTAGATAGGATTGGTTTTGATATGTATAATAGTTGATTACTAAAATTGGTCAGATTTCTCCTGACTGACTGTTCCTAAATTCTTAGGATACGTCCTAGTAAATTACACTTTGTAATTTAATTGTTATATGTGTAATTGTTGCATTTTGGATGTATCTAATTTGATAATTTAAAAAATTACCATTTAAGGTATCTGTTTGCAGGTCAGAAAATGAGAAAATGTAATTGTGTGATGTTTTGAAATGTATAAAATAAAACAACAAAAAAAGCTGTAAATAAAATAAACTAAATCCAAAAAAAAAGAGAGAGAGAGAGAATTTAGAATATTCATAATGACAGAGTTATCAGAGATGGAAAGGAAGAGAGACAATGAACTGCAGAAGAGAAAGGAGAAAGGAGATGACGAGTTCCAGAAGGTGAGGAAATTCTTGCAAGATCAAAAAGAGAAATTACACACTTTAAAAAAGAATCAAATGGACCTGTTAGAGATGAAGGCTATAATACAAGAAGTCAAAATCTCCCTTGCAAGTATTAAAAGCAGATTAGATCATACAGAAAATAGAATCTCAGACATAGAAGAAAAAATTGCTGGCCTAGAAAAATTATAAACCAAGACTGAGAAAATGTCCCCCAAAAATGAGAATAATATATGAGAAACGCTAGATACTATCAAACGTCCAAACATTCGGATAACTGGTATCCCAGAAGGCAAACAGACTCATAAGGGCATTGGTAATCTATTCCATGAAATTCTGCAAGAAAACTTTCCAAACCTAGAGAGGCACTCAAAGATCCAGTCCCAAGAAACACAAAGGACCCCACACAGAATCAACCAAAACGATCTTCTCCAAGACCCATTATAGCCAGATTGACCAAAATCACAAAGACAAAATACTAAAATTTTGTAAAAGAGTTCTCCTTTCACCACACCCCCGCCAACATTTATCATTTTTTTTTCTTAGTCTTAGATATTCTGACTGGGGTTACTTGGTATTTCATTGCTGTTTTGATATGCATTTCCCTTACGATGAGGGATGTTGAGCACTTTTTCATATGCATTTTGGCTATTTGTATGTCATCTTTAGAGAGTGTTTTTTTTCAATTCTTTTTCCCATCTTTTAATAGGGTTGATTATCTTTTTTAGAAACAGCTGCTTGAGTTCCTTATGTATTCTGGATATCAGTTCCTTATCTGATACATAATTTACAAAAAGATTTTCCTATTTTGAGGGTTGTTGATTCACACTAATTACTACTTTCAATAGGAAGTTTAGCTGGTATTTATATAATCTCTGAACACAAGTCTGACTCGAGGCATGAAACTCTAAGTAGAATAAATATACTATAAGGTAGCACCTAGATGATGCTATATAGCTTACTGTGGTCATTAAGAAGGTATTTTTTAATGTATTTTTTAATTTCAAGAAAAGCAATGTTAGCTTTAATAAATTGAAAGCACTAAATGTTAAGAGATTTTTGCTTAAACCTTAAAGCCAGAAAACGGGTTAAAATTCTGTTCAAATAGTAGCCACATGAACCTATTGGCAGCTCAAGACAAGACAAAAATTTGGAAAACAAAACATAGCAGAATATTAGCAATGTTTTAGTCAGAAGTCATAAGGTTCTATTTCACCAGTTCAGTCTGATGTACTTTAGCTTCTGTTGCGTTCTGATCTTTCCATTTAAATTCTGGAAGATAACATTCAACTCCAGACTTGTCCCTACCATTAAGTTGGCCATTTTTTTAGTGTTTTTGAACTCTTATTTCTGTGTGTCTTTATTTAGTTTTCCTGGTATAGCACTCCCTTCAGAACTTCTTGAAGAACTGGTCTGGTGTTGGTAAATTCTTTCACATTTTATCTATCAGAGAATGTTCTTGCCTTTTTTCCCATATGAAGGTTAATCTTGCCGGGTACAGTATTCTTGGTTGAAATTGTTTTTCACTTAACACTTTGAATATATTTTCTTATTGTTTCCTTGCTCGCATTGTGTCCAATGAGGTGTCGGATGTTAGCCTGATGGGATATCCTGTGTAGGTAACTTGATGTTTCTCTCTTGCCAATCTTAGTATCTTGTCTTTGTCTGTGGTTTTGACCAACCTGGGTATAATGTGTCCTGAAGAAGATATTCTTGGGTTGATTTTATTTGAGGTCCTTTGTATTTCTTGGGACAGGACCTTTGAATGCCTCTCTAGGTTTGGAAAGTTTTCTTCCAGGATTTCATGGAATAGATTATCAATGCCATTATTAGTTTCTTCACCTCTGGGTTACCAATTATCCAGATGTTTGGGTGGTCAATGGTAGTATTTCTTGTATATTATTCTCACTTTGGGGGGCTATTTTCTCAGTCTTCACAGTGAGTTTTTCTAGGCCAGTGATTCTGTCTTCTACATAAGAGATTTGATCATCTGTATGATCTAGTCTGCTTTTAATACTTTCAAGGAAAGTTTTGATTTTCTGTATTACAACCTTCATCTCTAATAGTTCCATTTGATTCTTTTTTTATGGTGTGTATTTCCTCTTTCAGATCATGCAAGAACTTCCTTACCTCCTGGAGCTCATCGATTCCTTTCTCCTGCATCTTCTGGAGTTCATTGTCTCTCTTCTCTTGCACCTCTGTTAACTTTGTCACTATGAATATTCTAAATTCTTTATCTGACACTTTTATGAATGCCATTGTACTACTGCCTGTGGATGAAGAAGAGTTATTCTGTTATTCTTTTCCCTTGGAGGAGAGATATTTTCTTGCATTCTCATATTCTTGTGCTCCCGTGGTGATTTATGGTCACCTGATGGGTTGTATGTCTCTTCTTAATTCTTAAAGTTCAATCTGAGCATTCAGAGGTGTGCAGGAGGAGGTGATCTGTTATCTCTCTTCTGTTCCATTTTTCATCCTTTGTGCATCAGATTCAATGGGAATTGAGGGCTATTCTGTCCTAATAGTATTCAGATGGATCCAGCAGTTAGTGTAATGGCTATGTCACTGAACTCCCATGTAGCCGACCATGGTTTGAGTCCCAGACCCAGTGGCTTTAAACTAATGCCAGGTGCATGTGTGGATGTGCCCAAAATCTTGAGAGGAGAATAAAGGAGAAGGGATTGTGGCATGGTCATTCCCCCTGGGGGGTGATTTCTCACTTTTTATCTCTCTGTCATTCTCTGTCTTTCTGGCAAGTACACATGCCCTATAGCAAAAAACCTCTCCAAAAAAAGAAAGAAAGAAAAAGAAATTGCATTAATTATTACTTTTATGGAGTTGGTTATTTTCTGTTGACTGTAACATATATTTTAAAATATTGAAAACTGAGTATCTGTGCTGCTTTATATTTTGACTGAATGGAACAAGGAGAGAACGTTCAACTAGGGAGAACATTCAACTAGGTAGAACATTCAACTAGGTAGGGCTATACTGATAATAAAGCTCTTGAAGTTCAAAATGTATTCCTTTCCCTTTGTACTTCCACAGGCTACCCAATGTCCTGAAAAGACTCATTATGAAAAATGTGAATCACAACTTTAATAACTTATTTTGGAAGGAACTAAAGAGAAAACAAATCAGAAGGTGAGGCTTCATCTTTGTTCTAAAATAAGTGGTCTGAGGACAGGGAGGCAAAGCATTAATGGCACAAAGAGGTGTGGTATTATCTGTTGAAGATACTTCATAGTTTTATCAACAGTACTAGGGAGAAATGTTCAAATATCCATTTTGTAAGACAAATAATAATGTGATTGAATGTATGAAAAAAAATAAAAGAAAAAAAGAAAAAAAAATAGAAAAAGAAAAAAAAGTTTAAATCAGTTTGCTAAAAATATATTGAAACTATTCATTTTTGCAGGTTTCAAAAAAAGTCCAGCACTTTATTTACCCAAAATCTATGAGAAGTGGTCAGTAGAGGCCATCTGATTTTTCTTTTTTTTTTTTTGGAGAGGTTTTTTTGCTATAGGGCGCATGCACTCGCCAGACAAACAGAGAGAGACATAGAGACAGAAAGTAAGAAATCACCCCCCAAGGGGGATGGTCTCACCGCAATCCCTTTTCCTCCATTCTCCTCTTGGGATCTTGCGCACGCACACACACGTGCCCAGCGTGAGTTTTAAGCCACCGGGTCCGGGACACGAACTGCGGTCAACTACGTGGGAGTCCAGCGACATAGTCATTATGCTAACTGCTGGTTCCCAAGGCCATCTGATCTTAAGTCACAACCTCATCCATTCAAGTCCTTGGCACAGCCCCTCAGCAGTAAGAGCACAGCAATTCTGGATATGCCACTGGTGATCTTTGATAGAAGTTAGTTTAAAAAACTGAAAGATTTCTTCTACTGTCATGCATCCTTTTTTTTTTTTTTTTAAGAATAGAATTAAAGTATGAGTTAATTTTGGTGCAAAAATATAAAATCAAGCCATTTTGGGGGAAACGGAGAAATGAAGAGCTCCCACTGATATTTCGGCCTCCAGCATACAGAACTCACGTGGTAGGAAGACCCCTTTCAGGCCTCCTGTCTTTGTATCTGTATTTGTCTCTCTCTACATCTATATCTGTCTCTGTCTTCTCTCTCTTTTTTTAAATTTTTGCTTTTTAGAATTTTTTAAGGTGAGGCATTTTTCTGGGCCTTTTGGCCCCTCCTAGCCCTTTATCTTGTTAATAATTCCCTCTCCCTCTCCCAACCCAGGAGAGGCAGAAGGGAACAGAACAGGCCTTCTTCAAGAGACAGCTCCATGGCTCCTATAATCTAGCCATTGTGTGTTGCGTGGTTTTCTAATTTTTGGGTTTTATTGAAATTTTTTTGAAGATTAATTTTTTTTTAGTTTTATTTAAAAGTTTTTCTCTTCATTTTTTCTTCTCTTTTTTTTTGTTTCTTGTCTCTTTTTGCTGTTGTTGCTATTGTTTTCCTCTCTCTGTATCCTTTTCTACACACTCCTCAACTCTCAGATTGAACTTCCTAGTTTGGGAAGAAACCGACCATCCACCAGATGACTAGAAATCACTGCAGGACCACAAGAAATATGGGGAAGCAGGAAAATACCTCTCCCCCAAGAGAAAAGGATAAATCCTCTTCATCCACACACAGTTCAATGGAAATCATGGAAATGTCTGATAAAGAATTCAGAACATTCATAATGGCAAAGCTAACAGAGATGGAAGAGAAGAGAGACAAGGAACTGCTGAAGAGGAAGGAGAAAGGAGTTGAAGAGTTCCAGGAGGTGAGGAAATTCATGCAAGATCTGAAAGAGGAATTTCACACTTTACAAAGAATCAGATGGATCTGTTAGAGATGAAGGCTATAATACAAGAAGTCAAAATCTCCCTTGAAAGTATTAAAAGCAGACTAGATCACACAATAAATAGAATCTCAGATGTAGAAGAGAAAATTGCTGCCCTAGAAAAAAACACCACGAAGACTGAGAAAATAACCCCAAAATTTGAGAATAATATATGAGAAATACTAGATACAATGTAACGTCCAAACATCCAGATAATAGGCATCCCAGAAGGCTAAGAGACTCATAAGGGCATTGATAATCTATTCCATGAAATCCTGCAAGAAAACTTTCCAAACCTGGAGAGGCACTCAAAGATTCAGTCCCAAGAAATACAGAGGACCCCAAATAGAATCAACCCAAGAAGATCTTCTCCAAGACATGTTATAGCCAGATTGACCAAAACCACAGACAGAGACAAGGTATTAAGACTGGCAAGAGAAAAATGGCAATTTACTTACAACGGGTATCCCATCAGACTAACAGCAGACCTCTCATCCGAAACAATGCAAGTGAGGAAAGAATGGGAAAACATATTCAAAGTATTAAGGGAAAAGCAATTTCAACGGAAAATTCTGTACCCAGTAAGATTATCGTTCATTTGGGAAGAAAAGACACGAACATTCCCAGATAAAGAAAACCTGAAAGAATTTACCAGCACCAGACCAGATCTCCAAGAAATTCTTTTTTTTTTTTTTTGAGAGGTTTTCACTAGAGAGCACGTGCGCTCACCAGAAAGACAGAGAGAGACAGAGATAGAAAGTGAGAAATCACCCCCCAGGGGGGATGGCCACGCCGCAATCCCTTCTCCTCCATTCTCTTCTTGGGATCTTGGGCGTGCACACACACGCGCCCAGCGTGAGTTTAAGCTGCCGCATCCAGGACTTGAACCGTGGTCGACTACGTGGGAGTCCAGCGACATAGCCATTATGCTAACTGTTGGTCCCTCCAAGAAGTTCTTAAGGGAGTGCTATGTCAGTAAAATTAAATGCAGACACACAGAAATAAGAATTCAGAAACTAAGAAAATGGGCAACTTAATTGTAGGGACAAAGTCTGGAGTTGAGTATTATATCCCAGAGTTCAATCTGGAAGATCGAACCTCTACAGAAAGAGAAGATTAAGTACATGAGACTGAACTGATGAAACAGCATTCTGTGACTTGACTAAAATATTGCTGCTTTTCTTCTAAGCTTTGTTGTCCACTTTTAAGGATTTTTGTCCTGTTGTGAGCTATCAATAGATTCATGTACCTACTATTTGAACAGAATACTAACCTCTTTCTAGGCTTCAAGTTTCAAGAAAAAATCCTTACTAGTTCAAAACTGCTTTTCTTAAAACCACCAGCTGAACTTGCTATTGAAAGTAGTGAGATTACTTATGATATTGTGTGACCAACAAAATGTTGGGGGAAAAGGAATTGAAGACAAGTGTAGACAGCAGAGATAGTGTAATAAGAGAGTGGAACAGGGCAGAGGGTCAGACATGGGGTAAAAAACATATATATAAAAGTAGAAATGGAATATTATGGATGATAACATGCATGATTAAGCCACTATGCAGTTTATTCTAGATGGGAAACCAGATTTAGTATGTTGTGATGATGCTCAGGAAATGAATGTAAATTAATAAAAAAATTCAGAAAAAAAAAAAACACTAAAACTGTTATCAAAATTAAAAAAAAAACTGTGTATTTGATGACCACAGTAAGCTATATAGCCCCAGCTAGGTACTATTTCATAGTATGTTCATTCTACTCACTGAGGTTTATACCTAAAGTCAGACATAGATTCATGTGTATGTATATATCAACTGCACTTGCTATTGCAAATATTTAGACAAATTAAGTTCATTAGCAAATCAATTAAATGGGGGGGAAAGGCATAGAAAGCAACCATGGATACCAGAGGCAATGTGGGAGGAGGGCTGGACAGGGGCAGAGGGTTAGGGATAGGGAATCAAGGATGGCAAAAAAAAAAAAAAAAAAAAAAAAAAAGCAAAATATACAAGACATAAGAAATGAAAAATTAATTCTTGATAACTTGTATGTTGATGTGACTGATTGCGCCAATAGTGTATTTTGGATGGAAAATTCATTTCGTATACTGTAATGATGTATAGTGAATTAATGTAAAAAAAGAAAAAAAATTATAAAAAGAAATAAATATATATAAATAAATGAAGTTAAAAAATAAAAAAATCCATGTGTAGCTTTTTCTTAAAACACTTTTTTATTTTAATTTTTAGTTTATTTTTAAAATTAATTATTTTACATTTTCCCACAAGTGTTTACTTTATTTTATTTTTTTTTTTTTGAGAGCCCAGATGCTTTATTTTATAGTTTATACCATCTTAAGCAGGGAGAGGGTGAATGTTCTCTATATGCTACATGAGGAACAGCAGGTTCATAAAAGAAATATTAACTCTTGCAAGCCTTTACTGATATCTGGGACAAACAATCCTTATGATTCCTGGTGGAGACATTGCATAGATTCTTTCCTGTTGCATCTGTCTTGAGATTAATGCTCCACATAGTTTTCCATGCTGATCTCATTCCAGTGTTCCGGACTTCATGCTCCCAAGACTGTCTCAACTGGTTGCTAGGCAATGGGTTTTCTTTTTTCTTTCTTTCTTTTTTTTTCTTTAAATTTATTTATTTTTTACATTAATTCACTACACATCATTACAACATACAAATGAATTTTCCATCCAAAATACATTGTGTATTGGCTCAATCAAGCACATCAACATACATGTTTTCAGCAAATAATTTTCCAATTCTTATGTCTTGTATACTTTGTTTTTTGTTTTGCCATCCTTGATTCCTTATCCCTCACCCTCTGCCATGTCCCACCCTCCTCCCACATTGTCTCTGGTATCCATGGTTGCTTTCTATGCCTCCCCCACCCATATAATTGATTTGCTAATGAACTTAATTAGTCTAAATATATCCAATAGTTGCACAGCTGATATATACCTGTACATGAACCCAAGTCTGACTTTAGGCATAAACCCCAGTGAGTAGAATGAACATATTATAAAGTAGTACCCAGCTGGGGCTATATAGCTTACTGCAGTCATCAAATATGCATTTTTTTTTAATTTCGATATGAACAGTTTTACCGTTTTTTTTTTCCTCCTGCAACTTTTTTTTTAATTACTTAACATTCATTCCCTGAGCATCATCACAATGTACTAAATGTGGTTTCCCATCTAGAATAAACTGCATAGTGGCTTAATCATACATGTTATTATCAATAATATTCCATTTCTACTTTCATACATATGTATACGTATATATATATGTTTTTTACCCCATGTTTGACCCTCTGCCCTTTCCCACTCTCTTATTACACTATCTCTGCTATATACAGTTGTCTTCCATTTCTTTTTCCCCAACATTTTGTTCATCACACAATATCATAAGTAATCTAACTACTTTCAGCAAGTAGTTTCAAGAAGAGTAGTTTTGAACTGGTAATGATATTTCCTTGAAACTTAAAGCCTAGAAACAGGTTAGTATTCTGTTCAAATAGTAGGTACATGCACCTATCAACAGCTCAAGACAGGACAAAAATCTTTTAAAACCGGAAAACAAAGCTTAGGCGAAAAGCAGCAATAATTCAGTCAAGTCACAGAATGTTGTTTCATCGGTTCAGTCTCATGTACTTAATCTTTCTTCTGTTAAGGTTCGATCTTCCAGATTGAATTCTAGGATATAATATTCATCTCCAAACATTGTCCCTACAATTAAGTTGCCCATTTTCTTAGTTTTTGAACTCTTATTTCTGTGTGTCTGCATTTAATTTTACTGACATAGCACTCCCTTAAGAACTTCTTGGAGATCTGGTCTGGTGCTGGTAAATTCTTTCAGGTTAGTTTATCTGGGAAAGTTCATGTCTTTACCAAATGAACGATAACCTTGCTGGGTACAGAATTCTCAGTTGAAATTGTTTTTCCCTTAATATTTGAATATATTTTTCCATTCTCTCCTCGCTCGCATTATTTCCAGTGAGAGGTCTGCCGTTGGTCTGATGGGATACCCTTTGTAGGTAACTTGCCTTTTTTCTCTTGCCAGTCTTATTATCTTGTCTTTGTCTGTGGTTTTGGTCAGTCTGGCTATAATGTGTCTTGGAGAAGATCTTCTTGGGTTGATTCTATTTGGGGTCCTCTGTATTTCTTGGGACTGAATCTTTGAGTGCCTCTCCAGGTTTGGAAAGTTTTCTTGCAGGATTTCATGGAATAGATTATCAATGCCCTTATGAGTCTCTTCACCCTCTGGGATGCCTATTATCTGAATGTTTGGACATTTAATTGCATCTAGTGCTTCTCTCATATTATTCTCAAATTTTTGGGCTATTTTCTCAGTCTTCATGGTGGATTTTTCTAGTCCAGCCATTTTCTTTTCTACATTTGAGATTCTATTTATTGTATGATCTAGTCTGTTTTTAATACTTTCAAGGAAGATTTTGACTTCTTGTATTATAGCCTTTATCTCTAACAGTTCCATCTGATTCTTTTGTAAAGTGTGAAATTCCTCTTTCAGATCTTGTATGAATTTCCTCACCTCCTGGAACTCTTCAACTCCTTTCTCCTTCATCTTCAACAGTTCCTTGTCTCTCTTCTCTTCCATCTCTGTTAGTTTTGCCATTATGAATGTTCTGAATTCTTTATCAGACATTTCCATGATTTCCATTGAACTGTGTGTGGATGAAGAGGAGCTATCCGTTTCCCTTGTGGGAGAGGTATTTTCCTGCTTCCCCATAATTCTTGTGGTCCTGCAGCGATTTCTAGTCATCTGGTGGATGGTCAGTTTCTTCCCAAACTTGGAAGTTCAAACACGTGGGTTTTGTATGCTGGAGGCCCAGTGATCAGTGGGATATCTTACTTTCTCCCAAAATGGCTAGATCACAGGAGCCATGGAGCTGTCTGTCTGTCTCTTGAAGAAGGGCTGTTCACACGGGTTTGTATGCTGGAGGCCCAGTGATTAGTGGGACATCTTCCTTTCTCCCAAAATGGCTAGATCACAGGAGCCATGGAGCTGTCTGTCTGTCTCTTGAAGAAGGGCTGTTCACACGGGTTTTGTATGCTGGAGGCCCAGTGATCAGTGGGACATCTTCCTTTCTCCCAAAATGGCTAGACTGCAGGAGCCATGGAGCTGTCTGTCTGTCTCTTGAAGAAGGGCTGTTCTGGGCAAGCGTTTACTTTACATATCAAAAAACTTTGCTCATACTGCATAGTTCTTGACAGTTTATAAACAACTTTCAAAATTTCAAAAAACTGAATTTTAAAGATAAGTTTCAAAATATTTGTTATAATTTTGTTTTTAAATTATTTTTTTTACATTTTATCATGTCTTTAGTATACATTTTTTTTCAACACAAATACTATGCATGTCAGTCACGACAAGGATTTTACTATATACATTATCATCAGAAAATAGCTCTCATTTTTTGTCAATTAAGCATACTTTCACCTGATTTTTTTCCTCTTCTCCTTCCCTCTCTTCCATATTAAACTTTTTTTCACATTTTGTTGATTCACAAAAGATCTTAAAGTATGGACAAAGCTAGAACTGCAATTTTCTTCTGAAACATTTTTTCTCTCTCCATTCTCTGTTTTACTAAAGAGAGGTACAAACTAACTTATTTAAAAAAAAAAAAGAAAGAAAAGAAAATTAGGTTAATCTCAGTTTGGTCTGCTATTTGCACAAAGCCCCATAAGAATTCAATTTCTAATGCAAGGCAACATATATTATTGTATTATTGAACTTATACAGATAACTATTCTGCCACCAAGTAAGAATGTTCACAAATATTTTCCAATTCCAAAAGGGTCAGGAAGAGAGAAAAGTTTATCTTTTAATTTAAAAAATTTCTTTTTTAACAAATTGCTGAACCCAACAACTCAAAAGAAAACAAAAATCCTTAAATCTGGAAGACAAATAATAGAAGAAAATCAGTAATGTTTTAGAAAAAAGTCATAGAATTCTATTTCAGCAGCTCAGTCTTGTGTAATCTCTCTTTTGTTGTATTTGCAGTGTTACTGCAGTCTGACTTTTCTGTTAACATGCAACATAATTGATATTTCAGAACTTGTACCTACCATTAAGTTGGCGTTTTTCTTTTTCATTTTTTTGTTCTCTTATTTGTCTGTCATTAGTTTTCCTGGTATACTACTCCTTTCAGAACTTCTCAAAGAGCTGGTCTGGTGTTGATATATTCTTTTGGGTTTTGTTTATCTGAGAATGTTTTTATATTTTCTTCCCATGTGAAGGATAATCTTGCTGGATACAGTATTTCTGATTAAAATTGTTTTTCACTTAACACTTTGAATATATTTTCCCATTCTTTCCTTGCTTATGTTGTTTCTGACAAGAGGTCCGATGTCAGCCTGATGGGATATTCTTTGAAAGTAACTGGACGTTTTTCTCTTGCTAATTTTAGTATCTTATCTCTGTCTGTGGTTTTGGTCAAACTGGCTATGATGAGCCTTGGAGAAGATCTTCCTAGGTTGATTTTATGTAGGATCCTTTATATTTCTTGGGTTTGGATATCTGAATGATTCTTTAGATTTGGAAAGTTTTCTTCCAGAATTTCATGAACTAAATTTAGTTTCTTCACCTTCTGGTATACCGATTATCCAGATGTTTGGACACTTAATGCTGTGTAGTATTTCTTGTATATTATTCTCATTTGGGGGGGGGGTATTTTATCAGTCTTTTTGGTGAATTTTTCTAGGTCAGAGGTTCTATCTTCTACATCTGAGATTCGATCTTCTACATGATCTAATCTGCTTTTAATACTTTCAAGGGAGGTTTTGATTTTCTGTATTACAGCCTGCATTTCTAACAGTTTCATTTGATTCTTTTTCATGGTGTGTATTTCCTCTTTCAGAAAATGGAAGAACTTCCTCACCTCTTGGAACTTGTCTCTTTTCTTCTGGAGTTCATTGTCTCCCAAGCCTTGCATCTGTTAGCTTGGTCACTATGAATATTCTAAATTCTTTATCTGACATTTCCAGGAGTTCCATTGCACTATCTGTGGATTATGAAGGGCTGTTTTTTCCCCTTGGGGGAGAGATATTTTCTTGATTTTTCATATTTATTGTGTCTCTGCAGTGGTGGTTTCTGGTCATCTGATAGATTATATGTTACTTCCTACCTTCTTGGAGTTAAGTCTGTGTTACAGACATGTGGAAGGAGAATACCTGCAATATTTCTGCAGTTTTTTTCTTCAATCATCACCAAGCATTCTGCACTTTTGTCAATGGGACTGAATATTATAAAGATCTTACAGTTTCAAGGGAATAGGTGCACCAGGGCTGAACTGAGAGGTTTAAAGTATTCAGATGTTTTGCTACTGTGCACCTGCACCAAGACCTGCCTATACACTCAATGTGTGGAAGGTGAGAAGCAAGGTGAGAAAGTCTGGTAAAACAAAGGAAGCAAAGGCAAAAAGACAAAAAAAAAAGAAAGAAAGAAAAAAGTAGAAAAACAATGAAAAGGGAAAAAAAATTTTTAAATGAAAACTGCGCGGATACCATATCATACATATGTGGCAGGGCTAGGCCCACCTCAGATGCACATAGATTCTGAAATTAGCAAGAAAAAAGAGAGATCAGAGACAAGAGAACAGCACATACAGATTTTTTAAAACACACACACACACACACAGACATATATAAAGAAAACTTGCGAGAAAGGGAGACGGAGTGAGAGAGACAGAAAGAAGACAGAGACTTCCATACCTTGTTTTGAGCTGGGTGTTGGGCCATAAGAATAGGTTTGTGGCAGAGGCTTTCCAGTTAAAGGGGCAGGGCTAGTCCCACATCAGATACACATGGATTCTGGTTTTGCTCTGGGTTTTGTTTTGGGTTGGAAGAAGGCATCATGCATTTTTTTTTTTAGAGGTTTTTACTATAGGGCGCATGTGCTTGCCAGAAATACAGAGAGAGACAGAGAGAAAGAAAGAGAGAAGTCACGCGCCCCCCCCCCCCCCCCAGAGGGGATGGCCACACCGCAATCCCTTCTTCTCCATTCTCCTCTCGGGATCTCGGGCATACATGCACATGCACCCGGCATGAGTTTAAGCCACTTTTTCTGGGACTCAAACTGCAGTCAACTACATGGGGTCCAGCAACGTAGCCATTATGCTATCTGCTGGTCCTCCCATTATACATTCTTTAATATCTTATTAGCAAAAATCAGCAATCTGGCTTTCCTTAGGTCTTTACTTGTTAACAATGTTATAATAGAACTCTTTTATAGAGCTCTTCTCTGGTTACAGAAATCCTCTCTCTGTACTGCCCACAACAACTATCACAAGCTCTGTGTTAGTATAGTTAAGTGTTCCAGGAAGAATGAAGAAATTCTTGGCCACCCATATCCATATGAAGAAACGTGTGTTATTAAGTGCTCTCTGTTTTATATTATTTCCTATTGTAGAAGATGAATGTACAGCTTCATTCATAGAAAACTGGTAAAAGATGGTAGTATTGTCTTCATTACCAAGGCCCATGATGAAAGCTTAGTGCTCCTGGCGATTGAACACTTTCCATATCCTGGTGAAGAGAATTCCCATCGTGGAGCAGTAGACTCCCGCTAACCCGGCAGCCTGGCCTACCCTGGCTCACGCTCAGGGGGAGGAGACACCCTGGAACCTCTGGCCCTGCCACTGCTGCTCCTGCCAGCTGGTTCCTGGGAACCGGAGGCAGAAGGCCACAGCCTTTGCCATGGCGCCCGTGCTGTCCACGGAATCCCCAGCCTTTCAGGTGGCTGCAGTGGTGCCGACCATGCGGATGACCAATACCTTTTATAAATTTAATTTTAATCATGTTTCCCCTATATAATGTTCACTTGGACTTTTATTACAGATGTATTCTTGGTCTAGTATATTCCACAATTAAGGCCTTAGCCTATGAAGATTCTAACTAATGCTCCTGATATTAAAATACACTACAACCTGGAAACTGCCCTTAAATTCAGGCAATCTTAGGACTTACCTCATTTTTTTACCTTCTTTTGGAAATCATAGTCTTAGTGCATCTTGTCCAATGGCTTGAAATCATTCATTTATAGATTTTTGTCTGGTTTTCTAAACTTTTCTACTATAAGACAATTTTCTGTAGCAATTAATTTTTTATGGACACATTCCTATTGATGTTTAAATGTTGGATCCATATTCAAAATATTTGCTGATTTATCTTATTTGCTATAATTATTTGCTGCGGGTTCTCTTTTATTTTCTTTTAAAATGATATTTGTGGAATAAAAAGAACTATGAAATATTTTATAATTCTTTTTTCTAGTCTTTATTTAAAAGGAACAATAATTATTCTTCATGAAGGAAAAAAGTCCACTGAACATTCAAATATTGTGGATACTAGACTCATTCAGATACAATGGTATGAGATTAATTGAAATTAAATAGCATTTTATGAATCTGTTCAAATGAGTAAAATCAAGAGCTCATTCAGATTGAATTTAACTATTACCTACTTTATAACCTAAATACTAGATTTCTTCTTTGGAATTTTCTTTCACTCACTATAAAGAGTTAAATATAGGGGCCAGCAGGTGGCATAGTGATTAAGGTGCTGGACTTTCACTGGGGGCTTGAAACTCACACCAGATGTGCATGCGTGCATGCCCAAAATCTCAAGAGGAGAATGGAAGAGAAGGGATTGTTGTGTGGCCATTCCCCTGGGAGGTGATTTCTCACTTTCTGTCTTTCAGTCTCTGTTTCCCAGGCAGGTGCATGTGTTGTACAGCAAAAATCTCTCTATAAATAAATAAATAAATAAATAAATAAATAAATAAATATAGTTAAATGTTAGTCAACTGGACATTTCATCTGTAGATCTAGCATGTATAATGTCTCTAGGCTTGATGTAATCTTTTGATCCTAGATTTTCCTTTTTACAATAAATAAGCTTATCTCATTAATTATTTGTTATTCTTTATGTATTACACAAATATATGTCAATGTTTTTAAATTGATCATTTACTTTCCTTTTCATTAAATATAAGAAATATGTATATTTCCAGTAAAAAACAACTAAATATTTATTTTATTATAGAAAGAAGCTCCATTAGATTTCCCAAAGCAGCTGATGAATTTTAGAATTAAGGTATGACTCTACACTTTTTATGACTTAAAGAAAAAACAAAGCATGTTTCTTTTACATGACTATTTTATCTTTTTCCTAGCTTATTTACATTAGCTAGTAAATTCAAAAAATGTTCAATAGTAAAGGTTAAAATGGTTTTACTTTTTTTGCCCCTAAATTTAAAGGGAATTCAGCTAAAATTTTATCATTATATACAATTTCCCTATGATTGTGCTAGTTATCCTTCACCACGCTTTTTTGTTCTGTTTTGTTTTGTTGTTTTAAGAATTATTTCTTTCTTTCTTTCTTTTTTTTTGGAAAGGTTTTTGCTATAGGGCACGTGCGCTCGCCAGACAGACAGAGAGAGACAGAGAGACAGAAAGCAAGAAATCACCCCCCCCAGGGGGATGGCCACACCGTGATCCCTTCTCCTCCATTCTCCTCTCGGGATCTTGGGCACGCATGCACATGCGCCCGGTGTGTTTTAAGCCACCGGGTCCAGGGCGCAAACCGCGGTCAACTACTTGGGGGTCCAGCGACATAGTCATTATGCCAACTCCTGGTCCCCAAGAATTATTTCTTTAATTTTATTTATTATTATTATTTTTTCAATTTGACCAGAGAAAGAGAGAGAAAGTGGGAAAGCAAGCTGCCAGGTCCAATACTTGAACCAGGATCAGCCAGGTGGGAGTCCAGTTCCTTAGGCTCCATGGCACTTGCTGGCCCTTTCACCATAGTTTTTAAAGCTCTTCTCAGTTATTTACTAAAATATGTTTATTGAATTTTATTTGATGCTTTTCTGAACTTACTGGCTGATATTGTCTTTACTCATTAATTTCTTAATATTGTAAAATATAATAAAAGGTTTTATAATATTAAAATATCCTTATGATATATGCAAATATAACTTTATGTTATGACATGTCTGCTTCTATTATTTGCAACTATAGTCATAAATGATATTAGTCTATAATTTTCTTTTTTTTCACTATCTTTATTGGTAACGGATATCAAGGTTATATTCATGTAACTTCTTTTTTAAATTCAAAGTATTTTATAAAGTCAACTCTGAAACATATTTTTGTAAAACTAGCACATCTCAAATATAAATATGAAATTTCCAAGTCTCTAGCTAAAAGATCAAATACTTTGGAAAAGCAAAAGAATAAACTAGGAATTGAAATTTTAAAACAAACATATAAAGCAAAGCAATGGAGCATTGTATTTTACAAAATTCAACCCAAGAAGATCTTCTCCAAGACACATTATAGCCAGATTGACCAAAACCACAGACAAAGATGAGACACTAAGATTGGCAAGAAAGAAATGGTAAGTTACCTACATAGGCTATTCCATCAGGCTGACAGTGAACCTCTCATTAGAAACAATGAGAGCAAGGAAAGAATGGGAATATATTTTCAAAGTGTTAAGGGAAAAGCAATTTCAACCAAGAATACTGTACCCGACAAGATTTTTCTTCATATGGGAAGAGAAGACAAGAACATTCTCAGATAAACAAAACCTGAACGAATTTACCAACACCAGATCAGATCTCCAAGTCTCCAAGAAGTTCTCAAGGGAGTGCTATGCTACAAAAATTAAATACACACATACAGAAATAAGAGTTCAAAAACTAAGAAAATAGTAATGTAATTGTAGGGACAAGTCTGGAGTTGAATATTATATCCCAGAATTTAATCGAGAAGAATGGACCACAACAGAAGATAGATTAAGTACAGGAGACTGAACTGGTGAAACAGCATTTTATGACTTTTGACCAAAATATTGCCGATTTTCTTCTAGGCTTTGTTTTCTGGTTTTAAGGATTTTTGTCCTGTCTTAAGCTGCCGATAGGTTCATGTACCTACTGTTTGAACAGAATCCTAACCTGTTTCCTGACTTTAAACAAAGTTTCTTAGCACTTCTTTGATTCATTAAAATTAAAACTGCTTTTCTTGAAATTAAAAAATATATTAAAAAATATTTAAAAAATATTAAAAAATAAAAAAATACAGCCATAAAGGACGTTCAATAAAGTACAAGAAGAGAAAATAAAAATGGGGACTAACCCTATGAGGTGTTAAAATACATGATAAAAAAAACCTCTTCAGTTAAGACATTTCAACAGACCAATAGAAATGTGGAATATAATAGAAATTCAAGAAACAGCTTCAAATTCTCATGGAATTTAGTATATGGGAAATATGACATCTTTACTACTGAAGTAAATGTGAACTTCTTTTTTTCTTTAAAAATTTTAGAGGTTTTCTGCCTTAGGGCATATGAACTGGCCAGGGAGAGAGAAAGACAGACACACAGTGAGAGAGAAAGTGAGAAATCACCCCCAACAGGGATGGCTACACTTCAATCTCTTCTCCATTCTCCTCCTGAGATCTTGGGCATGCATGCACATGCTCCTGCCATGACTTTCAAGCCACCGGGTCCAGGACTTGAATGGGGATCAGCCATTTGGGAGTCCAGTGATATAACCACTATGCCATCTGCTGTTCCCACATGAACTTCTTAATAAACGGTGTTGACCGGGAAAACTCTGGGAGACACTGGGGTAGGGAAAGACTTCTTAAATAAGACTCCCAAGGCACAGTCAATAATCCCCAAAATAGACAAGTAGGATTACATGAGACTAAGAAGTTTCTGCATGGCAAAAGACACAGTAATTAGTGTGAATAGACAGCCCTCAGAATGAGAAAATATTTTTGTAAACTGTGCGTCAGATAAGAGACTGATAACCAGAATTCACAAGGAACTCAAGCAGCTATTCTGGAAAAAGACAATCAATCCTATTAAAAGATGGAAGAATGAGTAGGAAAAAAACACTCTCTAAAGATGACGTACATATAGCTAAAAGGCATATGAAAAAATGCTCAATATCCCTTATTGAAAGAGAAATGCATATCAAAACAACAATGAGGGAACCAGCAGTTAGCGTAATGGCTATGTCGCTGGACTCCCACATAGTCGACCGCGGTTGGCGTCCTGGACCCGGTGGCTTAAAACTCACCCCGGGCGCGTGTGCGTACGTGCCCAAGATCCCGAGAGGAGAATGGAGGAGAAGGGATTGCGGCGTGACCATCCGCCCTGGGGAGTGGTTTCTCACTTTCTGTCTCTATGTCTCTCTCTGTCTGTCTGGCAAGCGCACGCGCCCTACAGTGAAAACCTCTCCAAAAAAAAAAAAAAAACAACAACAACAATGACATACCACCTAACCCCAGTCAGAATGTCCAAGATTAAAAAAAAAAATGATGGGACCAGCAGTTAGCGTAATGGCTATGTGACTGGACTCCCATGTAGTCGATCGTAGTTCGATTCCTGGACCTGGTAGCTTAAACTCACACTGGGTGCTTGTGCGTGTGTGCCCAAGATCCCAAGAGGAGAATGGAGGAGAAAGGATTACAGTGTGGCCATCCCCCCTGGGGTGTGATTTCTCACTTTCTGTCTCTCTCTGTCTGTCTGGCAAGTGCATGCACCCTATAGCAAAAAAACCTCTCCAAAAAAAAAAAATGATAAGTGCTGGCGGGGGTGTGGTGAAAAGGGATCTCTCTTACACTGCTGGTGGGAATGTAAATTGGTCCAACCACTGTGCAGAACAATTTGGAGATTCCTCAAAAATCTACAAATAGAACTACCATATGATCCAGCAATCCCACTCCTTGGTATCTACCCAAAGGACAGAAGAATACTTAATCAGAAAAGTGCTTGCACATCGATGTTTATTGCGGCACTATTCACAATTGCTAAGTCATGGAAACAACCCAAATGCCCACGAACTGATGAATGGTTAGAAAAACTGTGGCACATATACTCAATGGAATACTATTCATCCATAAAAAACAACAAAACCCTGGCTTTTGACAGGAAGTGGATGAATATGGAAGACTTACTGCTGAGTGAAGCAAGCCATGCTATGAAGGAGAGGCATTGTATGTCCCACTTAATATATGCCGAGTGTCTGCACTCTATGACTGAAACTAATTGTCTAAAGGATATAGAAATGCAGTATATAGATGTAAATACCAGATATAGTGTGTGTGAAAGAAGAGGGTCTGAGGAAGGACATTTGGGGGAGGGACAGGGAGGCAAAGCATTAATGGCACAAAGAGGTGTGGTATTATCTGTTGAAGATATTTCGTAGTTTTTTCAACAGTACTAGAGAGAAATATTCACCTGCTGAAAAATCCATTTTGTAAGGCAAATAATTATGTGATTGAATGTATGGAAGAAAATGAAATGAAAAAAAAAAGGAAAAAAAAATAAATGGTGTCAAGATAACTGGGTAGCCACTTGGACAAAAGATAAAATTAGGTCTAGATTAGATCTATATCACATCCACCATTTTCAAAATAAACTGCAAATTAATTATGTATCTAAAAGTAAATACAGGCTTCAACAGGGGGCATGGTAGTTAAGGCACTGGATTTCCACATGACCGACCATGGTTCAAGTCTTGGACCTGATAGCTTAAAGCTAACACTGGGCATGTGTGCGTGGATGCCCAACATCCTGAGAGGAGAATGGAGAAGAAGGAATTGCAGCATGGCCACCCCCACTAGGTGATGATCTCTCACTTTCTTTTTCTCCAGTGAGTGCATGCATCCTATGGCAAAACAAACAAACAAACAAACACAAGTACAAAGAGAAAACATGGATGAGTGACTTTCACAGTTATGCTGAAGAATATTTTTAAACTGGGTCTGAAAAATCCACAGGGCATTGAAGAAAATATATTAATGTGTGACTGGATTTCAGTAATAAGAGAAGTTTTTCACTGTTGAGGAAAGGAATTACAAATCAAGACCACAGAAATGACACTGAATTAGAACTCAGAAACATAAGTATGAGCACACAGCCTTCCGTACCCACGTCAACAGATACAGAAGCAGATACAGCTGTGTGTGCCTGAGTATGTCAGTGACTCTACGTGTACTTTCTGCTTGCTGGAAAGGCCCAGAAGTAATGAGGACATCTAAAAGCTAGATCTTGGCTTCTCACACATTTCTCCAATAAACAAACCCTTTAGAGAAGTCACTGAGTCTAGTGCTAGGGCTGGGAAAATATTAGAAAAGCATCATGCTGGGAGAAGAAAGTGTATGAGGAAAGTGGGGCCTATCAATAGAGTACAGATGATAGCCTGAAAGGACTCCAAATGATCAAAACTCGCACAATATAAGAATAAAATACAGAATTACCATACTAGTTTATAACTCATAGAAGAAAATTTATACCTCCAAGTGTCTACTGATAAAAATAAAGAATTGAAGAAATAAATAAGAAGAAATAAAGAAGAAACAGTTCTTTCTTAAAAAAGAATTCCAATTATTAATTTAGACCAGTGAAAGGAACTTAAAACAATCATCATTATAATTCCAATTAATGTCAACCAGATAAAGTAATTTAAAAGAATTATCATTAGTCATATTCTAAACTAATAATGTAGACCAGTGAAAAGAATTTAAAACAATTTCATCAGACATACACCAAACTAATAATTTTCACAGTCAAAATTCACTGATGGATTCTGAAATCTCTATGCAAAGTTTAAAGAGGTACAGATTATTAATACAGCCTCAAAGTTTCTCCCCCAACACTTAACACAACTAGCAGTAAGACAGGCTGACATCAAGTATACCTAATATGATGCTTTGAAAAAATATAAAACCACTTCTGCGGTAATAATCTCCTCAGGAGAAAACATCGCACACACTCAAACTAAGAGACACTCTAAAATTACTAATAGTACTCATAGAAGGTTAAAGGTCATGAATAATGAGCAAAGAACAAGGGACAATCATGGCTTAGAGATGATGAAGGACACTTCACAAATGAATGCAATGAAAGGTCCTATACTTGGTCCTAGCATAGAAAAAGGATGTTGGGGAAGCCTGGGAACTTTCACTCCAGTTGGTAGTCAAGTTAGTATGTTTTGAGGGTCAATATCCTGATTTTTATAATTTTACCATGAATTGTAGCCATTTTTTTCTCATTAGGACAGAGCTACCTGGCCACTCTGGTATTGGAACCCCAGTTTAGCTGGTGCTCTCAAAACAATGGCTATACTCATTTTTGTTTATCAATTTAGCAACTGATAAACAGCAAGAATGGTTGTTTTTATGCTTTGACTATTGTGAATGTCTCTGCTATATACATTCACAAGCAATTATCTGTATAGACATGGCTTGTCTGTTTTGTCTAAATTCATAGGAGTAGAAATGCTAGGGCATCTGGTAAATTATTTTTTAACTTCTTCACAAACTGCCAAACTGTTTTCCAAAGTAAGTTACATTTCCATTAGCAATATGTGTGATATTAATTTCCCTAAATCCAGTAATACTCATTCTATTTTTATTTTGTTAATCATACCCATTCTAGTGGGTGTAAAAACGGCGAATATAAACTTAGTTCACTGAAATATTATGTATACTAGTATATTATATATTACATTATGTCTGTAATATATTTACTGATGCAAATGACATTATATATTTCTATATCCAACAACGGAGTGGGCTCTATGATGAAACAGAATTACTCCTTTATTAAACAGGTTCATGCAAAAGGTTCACAGTTTTTGTCAAGAGCATGATAAGAGATATCATTGCACTGAATAAATTGTTAGATAGGCAGACATGCAAGGTCCTATACTGTGTGCCCACTTTATTCTAAGGAAAACAATAGCTACATAAAATAGAGCAGCAATGATGAAATTCCCATGTTAAATTCGAATATCAGAGAAGCAGAGAAATCAAGAATTGTGCCGGTATCTTTCAGCGACTGACCAATTGACCAAGGATTTAAACTTAAGTTTATAGGAATCCAAATAAAGTTGGTCCCTCGTTATTTTTAATGCTCCGTTGCAAAAATTTTAGTGGGAAACTCAAAAAGGTGTTATTTTTCCCCACTGTTTTCCTTAGAGAGACATGACAGATACACAGAGATCATTAAAGCTGTCTAATACAGCACATGCATAGGAGCTTTCTAACAATTAGTAACAATTAGTAAGCATGGTGTCATAAATACCATTATATTTTAGGAATTAACAAATTAATGTGAGATAAAATATTTATAAATAAGTCTTAGAAAATTAAAGTTGAAATTTAGCCATAGAAAATAAGCTTTGGGAGACAAATTACAGGTATTCCATTCATTATTAAAAATGGATTCTTGTCTGCCTGGCGGGCACCTGCGCCTGCCGGGGCACGGGGCTCTGCTTCGCATGCCGGCCGGGCCTGCGTGGCCAGGCCTGTGCGGCCGGGGCTCTGCTTTGCGTGCCCTGGCCGGAGGGCCGGCCCGGCCAGGGCTCTGCCCCACGTGCCACGGCCCAGACCACCCAGCCCCCACTGCCTCTCCGGCGCTGGTTGTGTCCCGTGCTCGGCGCTGACATGGGCCGGTGGCGCAGACTGGCCGAGGTCGCCACCCTTCTTTCTCTGGCCGGGCTGGAGAGTGGGAGGGGGCACTGGGTCCCGCGCACATTCGCACACTCGGGGCTTGCGTGTGGCCACCGGGTATGCGCCTGCACGTGGCCACCAGGCCTGAGCGTGATCGCAGGGCCAGTGCGTAGCCCCCCCACCGGGCCTGTGCGTGGCCACCGGGCCTGCGTGTGGCTGCCGGGCCTGCGCGTGGCCGCCGGGTCTGAGCATGGCTGCCGGGCCTAGACCTGCACGTGGCCGCCGGGCCTGCGCGTGGCCGCCGGGTTTGAGCGTGGCTGCCAGGCCTGTGCCCGTGCGTGGCCACCAGGCCTGTGAGTGGCCACCGGGTCTGAGCACGGCTGCCAGGCCTGCGCATGGCCGCTGGGCCTACGCGTGGCCACCGGGCCTGCACGTGGCCGCCGGGCCTGCGAGTGGCCACCAGGACTGCCTGTGGCTGCCGGGTCTGAGCGTGGCTGCCGGGCCTGCCATTGGCCACCGGGCCTGCGCCTGCGTGTGGCCCCCTGGGCCAGCGTGTGGCCACCAGGCCTGTGCGTGGCTGCCGGGTCTGAGCGTGGCCGCCGGGCCTGAGCGTGGCCGCTGGGACTGCACGTGGTCCCCAGGCCTGTGAGTGGCCACCAGGTCTGGGCGGGTCTGCCGGGCCTGCACGTGGCCCCCAGGCCTGCGCGTGGCCCCCAGGCCTGCAAGTGGCTGCCGGGTTTGAGCGTGGCCGCCGGGTCTGCGCGTGGCCACCAGGCCTGCACCTGTGCGTAGCTGCCGGGCCTGCGCGTGGCCACCAGGCCAGCGCATGACCACCGAGCCTACGTGTGGCCACCAGGCCTGTGCCTGCACGTGGCCACCGGCCGTGGGCGGCAAACTAAAGTCGAAAACAAGGATTAAGAACTTGCAACTATTAGCAACAGAAAGAAACTTTAGCTGTCTTAAACCAATTGAGAAATATATTGTATAGGAGGATTTTCTCTGCCTATGGACAGTGAGAAGATGATGGTTACCAGCCCTGCATTGCCTCAGGGAAAAACAAGAACTACTCTACTATCCTTAAGGAAGCCAGATACCCGAGGATGACTCACGCTACAGATCCCTGCAACACCATTCCCGGTAATCACAAGATGGATGCTGTGCCGCATCAACTGATAACCATCTCTGCTTACCAGAACCGCTTTCCTGAAACTGTATTCCATGGAGATCACCTACAATTGTGGAACTGCACGAGACCCACCCTTAATTCAACCCTGAATAGAATCTATGTTCCCTATTGTTAAAAAATTTATGAGCTGATAGTTGAAAAAAAAACTGAAAGAACTGGAAGGTATAATAGCAGGGATGGCAACTGCAGATACTACAGACAGTATGGGAGAGGTAATGGGAATGAGTAATAGAGGGTGGGAGGGAGGGATTCAGGGAACAAACAACACAATAGACACAAAAATGAAAAGTTGTCTGTTGATGATAATGTATATGGTAATATCATTGTCTTGACTAATGTGCACTGTATTCATGCTGAGAAAAACCATGTTGTACACTGTAAAGATGTGCAATCATAAAAAAAATTATCAGCACTCTGGCAGAAGGAGAAAGATTTGAAGATATTACAGTGGAAAGGATAAATGTAGATACCAGAGTCTGTAAGGTAGGGGAGTGGGTGGTAGAGAGTGGGTGGTAGAGAGTGGGAGTGAGGGGCAAAGGGAAGAAACATTTAACAACAAAAAAAGTAGAGTTCTCTGTTGAAAACTATATATATATATATATATATATATATATATATATATATATGTATACTGTATACATCATAATGGGGACTTTATGTAAAATGTGAATTTGATTAATCTGAGAAAGAAAAATAAAAGACAAAAATTAAAAATAATAAAAAAAGAATTAATAGATTTTTTAAAAAATGGATTCTTGTGATGAGACCAGGTTGAAATTGTGGCAAATTGAGGAAAAGATGCAAACAGCATCCTGAAAAGGGAGTTTCTTTAGGAGACTTCATAAGGTAAGGTTTTTTTTTTTTTTAATGATAATGAATTTTTAGAATCAGAGATTCACTTTCTGTGTTAGGCAGTGGGGAATAGTAAAGAAGAGAAATACAATACCTGATTCCTGCAATCCCAGAGAAAGAAGGAGCAACAGGCAGTTCCAAGCCAAGCCACTTGGCTTGAGCTCATCAGCAGGGACCCCTGCTCATCCTGCTATTGGGGAAGAGGGAATCTTGAGCCTTCAAAAACCAATATCTGGTTCTTGCAATCCCAGGAAAGAAAGAACAACAGGGTGATCCTGCAATTCCAGAGTCAGAAGGTAGGAGCTACTGCCCCACATGTGCTGATGCCATTCTGCCGTCCTCCCTCCATGTATCCAGGACCAACAGTCAGGCCCAATCCAAGCCACTCAGCTTGAGATCCATCATCAGAAGGCCCCACCCAGCCTACTGTGGGGGAAGAGGGACTTTACAGCCTCCAAGCAAGTGTACCACGTAAAGAAGTCCACCACCTCACATTCTATGTCAGCACAGTCTCCCTCCACGTTGGGAGCAGTTAGGTTTGGGTATGCAAGGACCAAACACCTGAAAATAAAAATTCTTTCCCCATAACTTCCTTAGCAGTAAAAGGAGAGAAACTCCACTCTGAATATCTATACCCTAAACCCCTATGGTGGATTCCACACTCCGACCCACAGCAGAGAAAGGAAATTGGCACATATGGTAAAGAAGTACAGGGGCACACAACTACAGAAACATATTCCAAAGAAGTAGGAATAAGTCAGTACACCACCAGATGACTAAAAATCAAAGCAGAGCCCAAATAAATAGGAGAGGATCAGGAAATACCACCCCTCAAAGGATTATCACTTCTCATCAACAATGGATAAAATACAAGGGATCACAGAAATATCAAAAAAGAATTCGGATTATTCATTGTAACAAGAGTCAAGAAGATGTAAGAGAAAGCAAAGAACCAATTTCAGGAGATGAGTAAACCTTTCTATGACATGAAGGAGCTCCATATAGAGATAGACATACTGAATAAGATTCTGAAGATAAGAGTATGTTGCAGGAGATCCAAACTTCCCATTGAAAGTATCAACAGCAGATTAGACAAGGTGGAAGGAAGAATTTTTGACTTTGAAGACAAAACCTCTGATTTAGTTCATGCAACTGAAAAGAATAGAAGAACCATGAAAAGGGCAATATCCAGGAAACCCTAGACACCATTAAGCAGTCAAATGTCTACATAATAGGTATTCTAGAAGGTGAAGAGACAAGTAATGGCATAGGAAACATCTTTCATAATATTTTAACTGAAAAATTTTCAAATTTAGAGAGGCATGCAGACATCCAAATCTGGAGATACAAAGGATGTTAAATAGATATTACTTAAGAAGATCCTCTCCAAGGCATATCATAGTCAAATTGGTAAAAATCAAAGACAAAGACAAAATTCTAAAAATGGCAAGAGAGAAACATTAAATTACTTACAATGTTTACCCCATTATGCTAACATCAGATCTCTTAGCTGAAACAATGTAGGCAAGGAAAGAAATGGAAGGCATATTTAAAATTCTGAAAGAAAAGCGATTTCACCCAAGAGTACTACACCTAGCAAGATTATCTTTCAAATGTGAAGAAGAAATAAAATAATTCCCAAATAAACAAATGCTGAAAGAATTCCCAAAATGAAACCAGCTCTTCAGGAAATACTTAACTCACAATTATACCAGGAAAGCTAAAGAGAGACAAATACAATGTAAGTAAGAGAACACAAAACAAATAGAAAAAAAGGTTAAGTCCACAGATTGATAATAACATTGAATGTTGGAACTAAATGCAGATTTAACAATTTTACACACAAGCAGTTTTAAATACAAATCCTACAATTCTTTGATAGTTGTTTCCACAAGTTTTGATTTATATATTTATTATAACCGTTACTTATCATATAAAACTAGATAACAGAGGAAATGTACAAATGTTGCAGCTGAATTTTTCTTTGGAATACATTTTTTAAAAGGCTAAAATCAAGAACTTTGTATAGCCTATAGATCACCAAATCACTGGCTTTACCATATCTTCACTTTTAAACATCTCTCTTTAATTTTGTTTTATCTTTCTTTTTCAAGGACTTCTTTATACACACAGTACAGTACTGTGGTCTTACAAGAACTCAGATTGTGTGAGTAAAAGAATTATTTTTCTGTCTCTTCTTAATGAGTTATTGTGATGTACAATTTTACCTATCTCTAACTGGACCTCTAATTGATAGCCACAGATTTTCTCAAATTACAAACTCTTATCTCCCACAGTCCTCTACATGGAAACTGGAACTTCTTCTTTCATTGGCTATTTTAAGATTAACCAGCAGTTAGCATAAAGGCTATCTATGTCTCTGGACTCCCATGTAGTCGACTGCAGTTCAAGTCTCAAATCCGGTGGCTTAAACTCACACTGACTGCATGTGCATGTGTGCCTAAGATCCCAAGAGGAGAATGGAGGAGAAGGGATTATGGTGTGGCCATCTTCCCTGGGGGGTGATTTCTTGCTTGCTGTCTCTGTCTTTCTGGCGAGCACACATGCCCTATAGCAAAAACCTCTCAAAAAATTATCTTTGCTAATTATAGGATTATTTGTTGGCTAATTTTTTAATCGATATGTTTTTATTTAGAACTGTACCACACAGTAAAGCATGTCATAGACAATTCGGTACATACTTACAGAATAACAATTGGAGTGGGTTTTGAATGCTCACAACATTATATAATTTTAAATGTTGAAGGTGATAAATATGTCTATATCCTTGATTTGTTTATTTCACACCATGACCATGTTATACTAAAAGGCTCAATTCAAAAAGAAATAGCAATTATAAATACATATGCACCAACACTGAAGTACATCTTTTACAGACCATTCTGTACCCTAAAAAGATGTGCAACAATTATATATAAATCATAAATTATAATAAATAAAGAGAAAAAAAGAGAGATACATGAAACATGTTTTTATAAGAAGATGAAGTTGAATACAGAGTTTTTGATATTCAGAGAATAATTAATAGATGGTACAAAATATAAGACATGCATAGGCAGAGTTAGGCAAAAACATGAGAACTGAAACAGTAAGAGAAAGCAGTTTTTAAAAAAGCTTCAAGTAGTGCAGCATCTAATCAAGTTTAGGAGATAAAAAAATAAAAGTATAAAAGATAACTTCCAAATTTTGAGTCTGACCCAGTGGAAAAGATCAACAAGCAAGGCATAGACCTATCATTTCCAAAAGTTTGAGACAAAACATTATAGAAAGTGTATGGAAATGTACAGAGCAAATTGTGCTGATATGCTTAAGATGGTTCTATATCTAGAAATGAAAGAACAATAATTGTTGATAATGCGTATGATAATATCTTAAAATGGACTGATATCCAGTGTACTTATGCTGAGAAATTTCACAGTTATTGAATGTATAAAAAATACAGTGATAATCAAAAGAGCAATAACTATCATTATGAAAATAAATAAAAGTATAAGATTGGCTAGCAAGATAGATATACAAAAGAGAAAGAAAATGAAATCTAACTTTATCGATACAGAAATCCAACAAATCACAAAGGCAAATGATAAAAAAAAAAAGAGGAAGAAACAAAAGATGAATGAATTGGGACCAGCAGTTAGCGTAATGGCTATGTTGCTGGACTCCCATGTAGTCAACCACTGATGGGGCCATGCAGGCAACACAAGCTGGTAAGGATGCTGCCTCCCATTCTAAGTCAAGGCCTGGACTGGGAAGAAACTGAGGCAAGGCCCAGTTTATGAGCTCTCCCTTGTGTCCTTGAACTGGCCGGTATTCAATTTCTCTGCCATGAATTTTACTGTTATTACGGTACCCTGTAAGGGTAAAACATCATCCTCAACCATTACAATAAAGCCAATTAGTGACTTTGTAAGGATGTGGTTCCCTAAGACTGACAGGAGGACCAGGAAGTTTAAGACTCCCCCACCTGTCTGTTTTTAAGCCAAAATTAACATATAGATTAAGTTAGTATAAACCAAATTAGCATTAGAAGCATATGTAGACAAAGTTAGTTTAAGGCTAGTTTTTGTAAATACCCCTTATTAAAGTTACAGGCCAAAGTTAACTCATGCTAGGCAAAGTCAGCACATTCACCACATAACAGAGACTCAGAGATAAAACAAAAGAACTCACTAATTGACAGACTCAGCAAATAAAATGCAGAAACCCGCAGGTTTATTAAAGAAAAAGGCCTGGCTGGGACAACAGGATAAACAAACTTGAGGGCTCCAGAGAAAGATTAACTTAGCTGGGAGCTCTTATCTAAAACAACAGGTAGTTTTCAACTACAAAGAGTTTCTCATCTATGTGCTGTTGACTATGAAAAACTGCTAATAAAACATCCTGTGTTGTCTCCTGAGCCATAAGATCATCTTCCTTTCCCATATAAGACCATAGACTCACTTTCTATTGTTGTAATGTATGAATAGTCCATATATTAACTGTGTCTTTACTTAACAAAACAAGATTTCTATCTAGGTCTTTGCAACCAGCAATGTTATTGGCCTGGCCCAGGACTAAAGTTATCAAACATCCTGCAAGCCCCCTCTTCTGAAAACCCTTCCCAGTAATCAAGATCTAAGAAGAAGAAACAACAGACAAATGGACTTCCTCATCCTGAGAACTGTGATTGATTTTTAACTAATCTGACAAGACAAACAGCATGTTTTCTAATTATTGTTTCCATGCTTTGTATACCCTGTGCCTTAGAGTGTATTTTTTACTACCCATCACCCCCTTTACTTCCTAAACCTCCCTCAATAAATACGCGTGTTTTATTAGCCATGGCGCTGCAGCCTGGAGCTGGCTCTGGCTGTGGCCGGCTGAAAACATGCAAAAGGGCAATGAGGTCTCAGTCTAATTTTTGTTTCTGTTCACCTGCGCCACCTCTGTCGAATCAACCCACCCCCGCCCAGGCTGGACCTCAGCAAACCACGGTTCGAGTCCCTGACCTGATGGCTTAAACTCACACCAGGCATGTGTGTGTGCCCAAAATCCCAAGAGGAGAATGGAGAAGGGGTTGCGATGTGGCCATCCACCCTGGGGGTGATTTCTCATTTTCTGTTTCTCTGTCTCTCTCTTTCTGGCGAGCGCACACGCCCTACAGCAAAAACCTCTCAAAAAAACAAAAAAGATGAATGAATCAAATTAATTTATGAAGTGACTGAAATAGGTTTTTATCTATCAATAATAACCTTGAGTAAATGGATTATATACACTGGTTGAAATGATGAAACAAGACTCAAAAATATGTTGCCTACAAACAGCAACAAAGAAAAAGCTGACCTTACTGGTAAACACACACATTGACTAAAAGTGAAATGATGGAAAAACATATTATATACAAACATAAACTAAAAAGAAGCAGAGGTAGTAGTTATACTTATATCAGGTAAAAATAAACTTAAAGACAATAGACAATAAAAAGACACAGAAGTGATCATATTATACTAAAAGGCTCAATTAAAAAAGAAATAACAATTATAAATATATATACACCAACACTGAAGTACATGAATATGTAAACCAAATATTACTACATCTAAAGGAAAAAAGAGTCTCTAATATAATAATATTTGCATATTTCATTACTCCATTCTCAGCATTGGACATATTGTCTAGAAAGAAAATCAAGAAAGAAACATTGGATTTAAGCTGCACAATAGATCAAGTGGGCCTACTAGTCATTTACAAAATATTTCACCAAACAACTACAAAATACACATCTTCTCTTTAGCACATAGAACTTTCTCCATGATCATATGTTAGGCTACAAAAATAATATTTGAAAAAAATTAAAAGATAGAAGTCATATTAAGTATCATTTTGGACTACAGTGAAATAAAAATAGAAATTAATAACAAAAGAAACTTTGGAAATCACAGAAATATTTAAAAACTAAACCACATGCTTCTAGATGAATAGTGAACCAAAGAAGAAATTAAGAAAAAAAATTTAAATCTTTGAATCAAATGACAATGATAAAACTATGTATCAAAACTTATGGAATATATAAAACCAGTATTCTGAGGGAAATTTTTAGCATAAGTGCCTAAATCAAAAAATAGAAAGATTTCAATGCAGGCCAAAGAACTAAAAAAAGCAAAAACAAAGTAAACCTAAAGCTGACAGAAGGAAATAAATCATAAAGATCAGAGCACAATCTACATATTTAACACAATCCAAATCAAAGTACCAGAGACATTCTTCACAGATCTAGAAAAGGCAATCGTAGAAATTGTCTCGAATCATGAAAGACCCCATATTGCCAAAGTCATTGCACAAAAAGAGTGGAGTAGGTGGCATCTCACTCTCTGACTCCCAAATATATTACAAGGCTCTGGTAATCAAAACAGCATGGAATTGGCATAAAACAGACATGTGTAACAACAGAACAGAATAGAAGCCCCAGAAATAAATCCCAAAACATACAGCCAACTTATCTTTGACAACAGGTACCATTCAATCCAGTGGGAAAAGAAAAACCTCTTTAGCTAATGGTGCTGGAAAAACTGGATATCCACCTGCAGAAAGACGAATCTGAACCCCTATCTCTCACCTTAACAAAAATCAACTCAAAGTGGATCAAAGATCTCAATCTAAGACCTCAAACTATAAAACTACTGTGGTAAAACACTGAGGAAACTCTGGAAGACGTGGGGTATTCTTAAATAAGACCCCCAAAGCACAACCAACAATCCCAGAAATAGACTAGTGGGATTACATCAGATTAAGAAGTTTCTACACAGCAAAAGACACAGTAATTAGTGTGAAATGACAACCTTCGGAATGGGAGACTATTTTTGTAAACTATGCTTCAGATAAGGGACTCATAACTACAATACACAGGAAACTCAAGCAGCTTACCCCCCCCCCAAAATAAAAATAAAGATTAACTCAATTAAAGATGGAAAAATCAGCTGAAAAATCAACTCTGGAAGGAAGACATATGAACAGCCAAAAGGCATATGAAAAAATGCCCAACATCCCTCATCATAAAAGAGATGCAGATCAAAACCACAATGAGATACTACCTAACTCTAGTTAGAATGACTAAAATTTAAAAAACAATAAATTATTAATGCTGTTAGGGATGTGGTGATAGGGGAACTCTCTTACACTGCTGGTGAAAATGTAAACTGGTGTAGCCACTGTAGAGAACAATATGGAAATTCCTCAAAGATCTACAGACAGAACAACCATGTGATCGAGCAATCTCACTCCTGGGTATCTACCCAAAGGACAGTAAAATGCTTAGTCAGAAAAGTGTTTCCATATCTATGTTTATTGTAGCAGTTTTCACAATCGCTAAGACATGAAACCAACCCAAATGGCCATGAACAGATGAGCAGATTGAAAAAGTGTGGCACATAAACTCTATGGGATACTACTCAGCCATAAAAAAACAACAACCCCCTGGCTTTTGATAAAGAGTGGATAAATATGGAAGATTTATTCCTGAGTGAAGCAAGCCAGGATATGAAGAAGAGACACTGTATGTCTCCACTTAATATATACCAACTCTCTGTACTCTGGTTGAAACTGAAAGATTAGAGGATACAGAAACATCTAAAATGGTTATAGATACTGGATACAGTGTCAAAAGAGGGTGGAAGAAGGAGAAGAGTATGAGGGAAGACATTAAGTAGAAAAATAGAGAGGCAAGACATTTGTGAGACACAGAAATGGATTATTATCTGTTTATGATAATGTGTATAGTGTCCCCAACTCAACTGGTGTGAAATGTATTCATGTTAGAAATTCACTTTACAGGGGACCAGCAGGTGGCATGGTGATTAAGGTGCTGGACACTCCCACATGGCCAACTGGCTCACATCCTGGACCTGGTGGCTTGCTCTCTCACTTTCTCTTTCTCTCTATGTCTCTCTCTCTGGTCAAGTTAAAATAAAAGAATGAATAAATAAAAAGTTAAATAATTCTTTAATTTTTGGTTACAAAGAAAGTTCACTTTACAAGCTAAGTATAGCAATTGGATGTATAAAAGAAAGTAAAATAAAATAAAATATATTATTTTAAAAATCCCATGCAGATAATGGAGAAGAAGGGATGGTGGTATGTCCATTCCCCCAAAGGGTGATTTCTCACTTTTCCTTTCTGTCTCTTTCTGGTGAGCGCACACACTCTGTGGCAAAAATTCAAAACAATAAGTAAATAAAATAAAGATCAGAGCACAAATAAATAAAATTAAGACAAAAAATGCAAAAGATCCATGAAATAAAAAGTTGATTTTTTTTTTTTTTTTGGAGAGGTTTTTGCTATAGGGCACATGCGCTCGCCAGACAGACAGAGAGAGACAGAGAGACAGAAAGTGAGAAATCACCCCCCAGAGGGGATGGCCACACCGCAATCCCTTCTCCTCCATTCTCCTCTCGGGATCTTGGGCACGCATGCACACGCGCCTGGCGTGAGTTTAAGCCACCGGGTCCGGGATGTGAACTGTGGTCAACTACATGGGAGTCCAACGACATAGCCATTTACGCTAACTGCTGGTCCCAAAAGTTGATATTTTTAAAAGATAAAATTGATAAATTGCCAGCTAGACTAAGTAAAAGAGAGAAAAATCAAAATCAGAAATGAAAAAGGAACCATGATATCATAGAAATACAAAAGTTCTTTAGAGACTATTGTGAACAGCTATCTGCCAACAAACTTGAAAACCACCATGAAATGGCTAAATTGCTGAACACATGCAATTACCAATATTGAATCAGGGAAAAGTAAAAAACTTGAAAGGATCAGTAAAGAGTAGTGAGGGCCAGCCCATGATGTGGTCATTGAGGCAGCTGGATTCCACAGGGCCAGTTGCATGGTTTGGGTCCTGGACCAGAAGGCTTGGGAAACACTAGATGTGTGTGTGTGTGTGTGTGTGTGTGTGTGTGTACACCGAATCCTGAAGGGATGGTGAAATAGAGGAGAAGGGATTCTGAGAGGGAAACCGTACTTCAGCTGTGAAATATTGGTTTTCTTGACCAAAATTAAGACTTTCTGCTGAGACTATCCCCCCCGACTTATTTCTAGTGGGTAGGGATAGCTCTGTATCTCTTTCTCTCCATTTCTGTCTGTCTCTTTCTGTCTCACTGTGTCTCCCTGTGACTTTTAATTTTTTTAAAAAAATTTTTTAAGGTGAAGTATTCTCTGAACTCTCAAGCCTCTTCTTTCTTGTGTTAATTGGTGCTTTTCCTCACTTTATTTAGGAAAGGCACAACCCAAGCCAGGCCTATCCTGACATAGGTACCATACTTCAGCTGTAAAATATTGGTTTCATGTGACACACATGTGTGCCACACAGTTTTCATTTTTGCTTTTTAAAATTATAATATTATGGGTTTTTTAAATCCTCTTTTTTCTTTCATTTTATTTTTTCTTCTTCTTTCCTCTTCTTAATTCTTTTCCTTTCTTCTTTATCTCTCTTCATTGGCTGATCTGCCTCTATGCACTTAGTGTCTAGACAGGTCTATCCAAAGTTAAAAGTTTCCAAACATCTGAATATGGTTAGGGTCAGAATATTCCTCCCTTCACCTTGAATCTGATGCACAAAGAGTGAAAATGGAATAGAAGAGAGATTGCAGATCACCTCCTGCTCACCTCTGATTGCAAAGATTGAACTTCAAGAATTAGAAAGAAACGCACCATCCATCAGGTGACTAGAAATTACTGCAGAATTACAAGAAATATGGGAAAGCAAGACAATACCTCTCCTCCAATGTAAAAGAATAACACCCATTCATCCTCAGACAGTACAATGAAACTTATAGAAATGTCTGATAAGAAATTTAGAATATTTATAATGGCAAAGCTAACAGAGATGAAAGAGAAGAGAGACAACTGCAGAAGAGGCAAGAGAAAGGAGCTAATGAGTTTCAGAAAGTGAGGAAATTCTTGAAAGATCTAAAAGAGGAAATACACACTCTAAAAAAATTCAAATGGACCTGTTAGAGATGAAGGCTATCAGGGACCAGCAGGTAGTGTAATGGCTATGTTGCTGGACTTCCATGTAGTTGACCATGGTGTGAGTCCCGGACCCAGTGGCTTAAACTCATGCTGGCCACGTGTGTATGTGTGCCCAAGATCCCGAGAGGAGAATGGAGGAGAAGGGATTGTGGCCATTCCCCCTGTGGGGTGATTTCTCCCTTTCTGTCTCTCTGTCTCTCGGGTGAGTACACTCACCCTATAGCAAAAACACCTCTCCAAAGAAAAAAATAAAGAGAAAAAAAGAGAAAAAATCCACCATGAAGACTGAGAAAATGGCCCCCCCAAAATGAGAACAATATATGAGAAATACTAGATACCATCAAATGTCCAAACATCTGGATAATTGGTATCCCAGAAGGTGAAGAAACTAATACAGGCATTGGTAATCTATTCCATGATATCCTGCAAGAAAACTTTATAAACCTAGAGAGGCATTCAAAGATCCAGTCCCAAGAAATACAAAGGATCCCAAATAGAATCAACTCAAGAAGATCTTCTCCAAGACACATTATAGCCAGATTGACCAAAACCACAGACAAAGACAAGATACTAAGACTGGCAAGAAAGAAATGGCAAATTATCTACAAAGGAAATCCCATCAGGCTAATAGCAGACCTTTTACTGGAAACAATGTGGGCAAAAAAGAATGGGAAAATATATTCAATGTGTTAAGGGAAAAACAATTTCAACAAGGAATACTACACCCAGCAAGATTATCCTTCACATGGGAAGAAAAGAAGAATATTCTCAGATTAAACAAAACCTGAAAGAATTTACCAACACCAGACCAGATCTGCAAGAAGTTTTCAAGAGAGTGCTATACCAGGAAAATTAAATGCAGACACACAGAAGTAAGAGTTCAAAAACCAAGAAAATGGCCAACTTAATTGTAGAAACATCCCTGAAGTTGAATATTATATCCCAGAATTTAATCAGGAAGATTGGACCACAACAGAAGATAAAGTATGTGAAACTGAACTAGCATTTTATGACTTTTGACTAAAACATTGCTGATTTTCTTCTAGGCTTTGTTTTCTGGTTTTAAGAATTTTTGTCCTGTCTTGTGCTGCCAATAGGTTCATGTACCTAATATTTGAACAGAATCCCAACCTGTTTCCTGGCTTTAAGTTTTAAGTAAATTTCCTTAGCATTTTTTTAATTTGTTAAAGCTAAAACTGCCTTTATTTAAATCAAAAAATATATTAAAAATATCTATTTAATGACGATAGTAAACTTTATAACATCAGCTAGGTGTTACCTAATAGTGTATTCATTCTACTCAGAGTTTCATGCCTAAAGTCAGACATGTATTCACGGATATGTACAGACCAGCTTAACTTTCTATTGAAAGTAGTTAGATAACTTAAGAAATTTTGTGAATCAATAAAATGTGGGGGAATAAAGGAATGGGAAACAACTGTAGACACCTAAGATAGTGTCTGAGGAAGGTGGGAAATGGCAGAGGGTGAGAAAAGGGGGTAAAATATATATGTACATGTGTATATATGAAACTAGAAATGGAAAATTAATGATGATAACATGTATGATTAAGCCATTATCCAGTATATTTTGGATGGGAAATCACACTTTGTATGCTGTGACAATGCTCAGGGAATGAATGTAAATGAATTAATTAAACATTTTTCAGAAGAAAATTACAGTACACTTGTAACTAGATTCTAGATTTGTCCATAGTTTTAGTTTAAGGTATTCTGTGAATCAATAAAATGTGAGAAAAAAAAAAAGAAATCGAGGAGAAGGAATTTCAATGTCACCATTCCTCATAGGGGAGAGTGCTTTTTCACTACCCACTCCCCCCAGTCTGTTTCAGGCAAATGCACATGCCCTCTCCAGCAAGTTGGAAAAAAAAATAAAGTAATGAAAGTGAATTAATAGTAGTCTCCCAACAAAGGAAAACTAAGGATAGGATAACTTCACTGTTGAATTCTATAAATCTTTTAAAGGATAACATCAATTCTCTGCAAATTACTAAAAGAAGAAGGAGGAGGAGGAGGAGGAGGAGGAGGAGAAGGAGGAGAAGGAGAAGGAGAAGGAGAAGGAGAAGGAGGAGAAGGAGAAGGAGAAGAAAAGAGAAGAAGAGAAAATTTTTCTAAATTAATTTTGTAACACAGTATACCTACTGTGATTCCAAAATCAGGCAAGACAACAACAAAAAAGAAAACTACAGACAGGGATATTGATCCTGATCAACATGAATATAAAAATTCTCAACAAAATACTACCAAGTTGAATACAGCAATACATCAAAAATACCATGCCTTGGGACCAGCAGTTAGCATAATGGCTATGTCGCTGAACTCCCATGTACCCAACCGCAGTTTGAATCCCAGACCTGATGGCTTAAACTCATGCTGGGTGCATGTGCGTGCATGCCCAAGATCTCGAGAGGAGAATGGAGGAGAAGGGATTACGGCATGGCCATCCCCCCTGGGGGGGGGGGGGCTAATTTCTTGCTTTCTGTCTCTCTGTCTCTTTCTGTCTTTCTGGCAAGTGCACGCACCCTATAGCAAAACCTCTCAAAAAACAAAAACAAAAAAAAGAAGAATCTCGCTCCTTAATTAAGTGGGGTAAATCTCAGTAATGTAAGGATAAATCAACATATACAAATTAGTAAGTGTGATACACTGCATCAATAAAATAAATTATTTTAACTTACGATCATTTTTATAGACACAGAAAAAGTATTTGATAACATACCATATCCGTCCATGATAAAAAGTCTCAACAGATTAGATATAGAAAGCATGTACTTCAACAGAGTAAAGAACATATATGACCCACAGCTAACATCATACTGAATGAAGAAAATTTGGAAGTTTTTTTTTTATGACTTGGAGCAAAACAAGAATGTCCCCTTTCTCCACTCTTATTTAACACAGTACTAGAAGTCTCAGTCAAAGCAACTAAGCAAGATAAAGAAGTAATGGAATTTTTTTTCTGGTGGATATTCGAATTCTTTTTTTTTCTTTTATTTATTTTTACATTTTTCCACAAACATTTACTTTACATATCAAAACATTTTTTCTCATACTCCATAGTTCTTGACAGCTAATAAACAACTTTCAAAATTTTAAAACACTGAATTTTAAAGATAATGTTCAAAATATTTCTTATAATTTTTTATAATTTTGTTTGTGACTCTAAAACAACAGAGACAGTTTGGTTTTAAATATTTTTGAGAAAATATTTACTTGTCAACTTCTCAAACTGTTGAAAAGCAAATGTCCAGCACACAAGTCACACATAAACCTTCTCAAATCAGCACTGCCTATGAAGTATTCTGTGATATACCATCTGCTAGCAAAGATCAGTCTCTTTTTTTTCCTTCAACATCTTTCTCGAGATAATCCTCTGGTGTGGTTGCTCTTTTGCAATCTCTACTGATTACAATGCTGGGCTGGAAAAGTCCAGGTTATCTTATGTTGTAAATTCTTTCATATATCTTCACTAATTCTCTCTCCCAGGAAGAATGATTTATGGTGCCAGGCCATCTTTCTAAGAGCTTCTGTTGGCTTACTTGAGATCCACCTTAGTTCCATAGTTTCCTGATTAATCTTCAGGTATCATATTCCAGTCAAAGTCCTGTCCAATAATGAGAATTTCCAATTTCTGATTCAATGCAACAAGTATTATTGAACTCATACAAATAGCCCTTCTGCTGCAAAATAAGAATACTCACAAATATTTTCCAATTCCAGAGGGGATAGAAAAGAAGAAAAGTTTATGTTTCCATTTAAAGAAACAAACAAGAAAATATTTTAACAAATTGCTGAGCCTATCAACAACTCAGAAGAAAGTAAAATGCTTAAATTGGAAAAATAGCACAGTAGAAAAAGAAATCAGTAATGTTTTACTCAAAAGTCATAAAATTCTATCTTGCCAGTTTAGTCTTATGTTCAAACTCTCTTCTGTTGAATATGCAGTGTTATTGTGGTCCAATCTTTCCATTTAAATTCTGGAAGGTAACATTCAATGTTATTATTGATATCTCTTATTCCTAGCATTAAATTGGTCATTTTCTTGGTTACCTTTTATTCTCTTATTTCTTTACATGTCATTAGTTTTCCTGGTAGAGGACTTGATAAATGGGTCTGCTATTGGCAAATTCTTTCAGGTCTTGTTTATCTGAGAATGTTTTTTATCCTTTCTTTCCATATGAAAGATAATCTTGCCAGGTACAGTATTCTTGGTTGAAAATGTTTTTCACTTAACATTTTGAATATATTTTCCCATTCTTTCCTTGCTCGCATTGTTTCTGATGAGAGGTCAGAGGTTAGCCTGATTGGATAGTCTTTATAAATAACCTGATGTTTCTCTCTTACCAATTTTTGGCATCTTGTCTTTGTCTATAGATTTGGACAGACTTGCTATGACATGCCTTGGGGAAGATCTTCTTGGGTTGATTCTGTTAGTGGTCCTTTGTATTTCTTGGGTCTGGATATTTGAATGCCTCTCTATATTTGGAAAGTTTTCTTCCAAGAGTTCATGGATTAGACTCTCAATGCCCTTATTAGTTTCTTCACCTTCTGGGATACTGATTATCCAGATGTTTGGGTGCTTAATGCTGTCCAGTATTTCTTGTATAGCATTCTCATTTTGGGGGTTATTTTCTCAGTTTTTGTTGTTGTTGCTGTTTTTTCTAGATCAGAGGTTTTGCTTTCAACATCTGGGATTTTATTTTCTGCATGGATTAATCTGCTTTTAATACTTTCAAGGGAGGTTCCTAAATGGCAGTCTTCATCTCTAATAGCTCTATCTGAGTCTTTTTTTATGGCGTGTGTTTCCTTTTTCAGATCATGGAAGAACTTCAACACCTCCTAGAACTCATTGTCTCTTTGCTCCTGCATCTTCTGGAGGTCACTGTTTATCAACTCTTGCAGCTGCAAAGGAGGTAAGTAATCATTCTGTGTGTGAGAAGATGGTCATGGAGACAGGGTAACCCAACTGCACTGTGGTGAAGCACTTCTTTCTGGAGGGTCTGATGTGCACAGCTGAGCATCCTAGCTTGTTCTTCCTTGTCTTCCTCCTCATCTACAGCATCACATTGACTGGGAATCTCATTGTTCTCCTTACTGTGAGCTCTGACCCTCATCTGCACTCCCCCTTGTACCACTTCCTGGGCCACCTGTCCTTCCTGGATACCTGTTTGTCCCCAGTGATGGTGCCCAAGGTCCTGGCAAGCCTGCTGACTCAGGGGGGTAAGGTGATCTCCTTCCAGGGCTGCACTGTGCAGCTTTACTGCTTCCACTTACTGGCCAGCACCAAGTGCTTCCTGTACACGGTCATGGGTTACAACCACTACCTGGCCATCTACCCGGTGGCCCTGCACAGGCAAGTATGCGCAGCACTGGCCGGGATCACGTGGGCCACCAGGGCCATGCACTCTGCAACCCACACCTTCTACCTGCCCTACTACGGCCCGTTGCATTACCTACTTCTTCTGTGACATCCTACCTGTGCTGAAGCTGGCCTGTGTGGACACCGTGGTAAATGAGCTTGTCATGCTGGCAAACATCAGCATGGTGGCCACGGGCTGCTGGACACTCACCATCACGTCCTACATCTTTATCGTGGTGACGGTGCTGTGCATTCACACGGCAGATGGCCGGCGATGGGCCTTCTCTACCTGCTCTGTGCACCTCACCGTGATGCTCCTGTACTACCTGCAGCCTCCATCCAGGGGCACTGGGACTGGGGTCCCTGCTGTCTTTTACACGATTGTTACTCCCATGCTCAACCCTTTCATTTATGCCCTGCAGAACAGAGAAGTGAAGCGGGCCCTGCAAAGGCTTTTGTGCAGGGGCTGCTGGAGCTGCTAGTGGACAGTCTACCTCTGTAACCTGTGCTATCTGCCTCTCATTGCCTGCGATAAATGCAGCTATTCACATCTCAAATGAATAAGAAAAATAATTCAGGTAGAATTGAAAATAACTGAGTTTCAGCTCAACCAGTAACTTTTTTTCCCCTCCTTTGGCCAAATGGCCAGCTTCAATGTCTGGTCACAAGCCTTTCATCTATAAAATGAAAGAGCTGGATTAGGTAATGTCTTGAATATCCCCAAACTCCAAGTTCTATGACTCAAATGTAGATGGAATGCTATTCATATTTTCAAATCCTCACATTTCAGTAACTTTTTTTTTTTACTTTTTAAGAAATAGTTTTATTAAATATGTAATACAGGTTAAAGGATAGTGAAAACAAAAATACAAGGTACTGACAATAAAATGAACCTTTCTATATGTACCAACCAGCTTAAGAGGAAAAAAACAACACGTTTTTCAGAATAATGAAATACAAGAATGGTGGCTTGCCTGAGTTCACTTAGTACCTGTCATATCTGTCATGTCATATTTTTCCACTCAAGATAGTGTATAACTAAAGGAATACAGAATGGTTGGAAATAATATGGATTTTCAAGTCACTAGGACTTAGCAGCATTTTAATCCTCATCCCACTAGATGCAGAATTTTGTACAAATTTTATCAGACTTGGAATTCCAGTCTTCTCTTTTGAAAGTAACATGAAAATAACTACTTTATAGGGTTTTATGAGGACCAAAGGAGACAATTATGGAAAGCACCTGGTGTAAAGCATGTGCCCTGGTTTCCTTCCACACAGGGTAGAGAAATTAAAGAGACCTTATTATACAAGCTAAGATTTGAACCACCTCTGGAGGCTTGGCAAGGTTTTAATGTCTTCATTAAACAAGCTTTATGCAACAGCTACACACAAAAAAATCATTTCTAGACTTTGAGGGGATAAGAGATAATGCAAAATTATAGTTAAGCAGCTTGCCAGATAGTAGGAGTCATCACTGTTCAGAAAATAAGAAATGACCCTGAGCAACTCTGCCGACTGAAGGAGCCTCGCATACCAAACTGAGGAGTTTAGATTATGTGCTAGGCATCCTACTTCTTCATTTCTCCTCCTCTTCATCATTGATCAGGATATGCTAATCCTGAGAAGCCACTTCTTTAAATGCTAAATCATGGGATAAATGAAAGAACGGAGAAAGAAAAAGAGAGAGGTGGTAAGGCCAATTAACAAGCTATTAACAAGCTAATGTCCTAAGCCTAAGAAGAAACATCATTATTAAACTTGCATGATGACACTGGAGAGGAAGAAGTATTTCATAGAATTAATTAGAGGTGTATTAAGGAGGGAAAAATTGAGATTATTAGAATGAAGATAGTAAAAATTGAGATTATTAGAATGAAGATAGAATGAAGTATCTGTGCAAGGCACTGTTCTAGTTGTTTATCTATATTAACTCTCCTGAGAGGTATATTTTAGACCAGTATTTTAATTTATGTTACACAGATGACGCAATTGCTAATATGAGAGGTAAAGTAACCTTTCTAAGGCCATGAAAATAATAATAGTTGAAACCAGGATTTCATCTGAAATCTGTCTGGCTTCAGGGACACATTTCAGAAACACAACAGTACCTACAAGATGATCAAATCCTGCCCCTGTTATTTAACCAATGATATAAGAGGTATAATGTTATCGTAGGCCTTTCATCAAGGAAAGTCTTCTTTTAGATAAGGATTCCCTGACCTTTAAATATAAATACAAAATCTGAACCTAACACTCCTGGAAGGGAAAAACACGCAGAAAAAAAGAGAAAGAAATACAGAGAATAAGCAGCATTTGTCCAAAAGTAAGAGCTGTTCTCCCTTGTTTTAGTGTCTCAGTTATTGATGCATTTGTAGAAAGGCCAGAAGTAACTCAGGCAAACTCTTCATTTCCATCAGAGAAAACTTAAGCACAGGTAGGATATACAGGAAGTCAAATATGGAAGGAGAGGTGGTGATAAAACAAGCTGTTTGTATGGTCTGGTCCTACACCATTCTTCAGTCATGTCAGATGTCCGCCTTCGAGAAATGAAAGAATACATTGTCAAAGAATGTTGTGGCTATGTGATGCCCATCTTACATTCTTTTCTTCTCAACTTTGGCCTAAGCACTTTTATATATGTCTACCCTGTAAAATGGTTCACTCTCAAATTCTTCTCCATCTTCGTACCTGTCTTTTGGCAGCATGGATTCTTCATCACATTACATTATAGGCCTTCATAATGTCACTAATTGCTATCTTTCTTTGAATTGTTACCAAAAGGTTTCATGCGTGTAACTAGATTATAGGAACTTCAAAAGCAAAGACCCTTGTACTTCTTAAGTGTTCCAAACAAGGGAACTCAGTAAAATATTTAACTTAGTAAAGTATACATTCAATCCAGTATTCAGGATATGGAAATAAGACACATATATTCTTCTCAATATAACTGCCAAGTGTAAAGATTTGTCTTTATACAGTAGGGGAAATTTTGTTCATTATTTTCTCCTTTCAGATATTTCTGGTTGGATTTGATTTGGAGATTTAAGAGCTTTGGCGTACTTGTTCTATTGCAGGTTTAATTGAAATTTGAAAGGAAAGGAGATTAGAGATTTAATTGGTATTCATTAAAATAAAAATAGAAACACTTGACAAAAAGTGGACAACTATTTAAGGTTACTATTTTCCTAGCCTCTTACAATCCAAACAGTAAATAACTGATATTTCATGATTATATGTCAAATGGACAAGAAACAAAAGTGTTATGTGAACAGGATGATTTTCACAGAAGGACATAATGCAAGAGTGATGAGGGGTTCTTACCATTGGTCATCCTACTGCATAGTGTTGGAGAGGTAGTTCAGTTCCTGTGAAAGAGGGGCATACAAAAAAAAATTAGATGCGTGCAATCGAGTGGACTAAATATCTTGATAGGATGAAGGATTCTACAGTAATTGTATTCAAAGTACGAGTATATAAGTGATTTCAGGCTACTGTTAAAATAATGTGGACAGGCTGATCTGTCTATGGGCTAACCTGTCTATCTGTCCTTCCAAGTAATGCTTCTCCCCTTCCTCTCTCTCACAAGAGACTGCACATTAAATCAATATGTGGTCCTGGAATTAATTCCAAATGCTTATCATGAACTATTCTTTTATGTATTATTAATATTTTTATGTTAAAAAGTTTTAAGTGCTTTGTATATAAGTTGTTGAGGAATATTGGTTTGGAGATTTTATTTATTGCAATGTTTCTGGAAAATATTGGTATCAGAATAATATTGACATCATAAAATGAAGCAGTAAGCATTCTAAGCTCTGTTGATATGAACCCAGAATGCTGACCCTTGTAGGTCAGCCTAGCAAAACATCATATGTTACTACTGCATAGCCTTCTGGCACCCGAGTTGATTTTTGATTGCTGACTTAACCTCCTCATTACTAGTCTGTTCGTATTTTCAATGTCCTCATGCTTTAGTCTTGGGATATTGTAAATTTCTAGGAATTAAATCTCTTATTCTGAGATTTCCAGTTGGTTGGCATATTATTGCTCATACTAATCTTATGATCAGGTCAGTCCCACAGCACAGTGGGTAATCACAGTGCATTGGAAGCAGAATCCCTCACAGTGGACGGCAGCTTGAATCTCATTCACTGTGTTTCTCAAAACCCATTGGGCATGTGTGCTCATGTCCAAAATCCTGACTAGAAGGAGAGGAGGAAAAAGATGGATTGTAGCACTGACCATGCCCCACTTAGGAGATTCCTTTTCTCTTTCTCTCTCTCACAAGTGCCCATGCCCACTGGCAATCAAAACTAATCATTATAATCTTATGACTCTATGTATTTCTGTGATATCAGTGGTAATATATCTTTTATCATTTATAATTTTACTTACTTGTGCATTCATTCATTTTTCTTAGTTTAACTAAAGGTTTGACTATTTTACTTATCTTCTCAAACAACTAGCTCAGTTTTATTGGTCTTTTGTAAGTTTTGTAGTCTCTATTTTATTTATTCTTGTTATAATCTTTGTTATTTTCTTCCTTCTGCTAACTTTAGGCTTACTTTGTTCTTTTTTTATTTCTCATCATATAAGGCAAGGTTGTTTATTTGAGGCCTTGCATTTTCTTTATTGTAGCTATTTGTTGCTGTCAACTTCCCTCTTAGAACTGATTTTACTATATCTCATAAGTTTTGATAGATGTTTCTATTTTCATTTGTCTCAAGAGAGTTTCTATTTTCCCTTTTGATTTATTCTTTGACCCATCAATTGTTCAGGAGTGTATTGTTTAATAATCACATATTTTTTTAATTTTTCAGTTTACCTCATGTTACTGATTTCTAGTTTCATACCATTTTGGTGGAAGAGATACTGTGACTTAAATCTTCATGGATTTGTTAGCACTTATGTGGTCTAACATACAACTTATCCTGGAGAATGTTCTATGTATATTTTTTTCCCTTGTTTTCTTTCTTTTTTTCTTTTTTCTTTTATTTTTTTGGAGAGGTATTTTTGCTATAGGGCATGTGCGCTCACCAGAAAGACAGAGAGAGACAGAGAGCCAGAAAGCGAAAAATCACCCTCTTGGGGGCTGGCCACACCACAATCGCTTCTCCTCCATTCTCCTCTTGGGATCCTGGGCATGCACACACACACGCCCAGCGTGAGTTTAAGCCACCAGGTCTGGGACTTGAACCGCAGTCAACTACATGGGAATCCAGAGATGTAACCATTTTGTCAACTGCTGGTCCCTATTTGGTCTACACTGTTCAGTTTTTCTCTTTTCTTATTGCTTTTCTGTCTCAATGACCTAGTCATTATTGAAAGTTGGATATTGATTTCACCTACTACTGTTGTATCACTATTTCCCTCTTTGCTTCTGTTAATATTTGTCTTGTATATACTTTCAATCATATTGTTTGGCTTACAATGATATGATTGAAAGTATATACAAATAATAATAATAATAATAATAAATAATGTGAAAAAAATTTTGTCTTGTGTACTTAGGTGTTCCAACATCATGTTTACAATTATTGTATCTTCTTAACAAATTAACCTCTTTATCATTATTTAATGACCATCTTTGACTCTCATGACAGTTTTTTACTTAATTGTCACCCTTTCTCTCACTTGGCTACCATTTACGTGGAATGTCTTTTTCTAGCACTTCCCTTTTATTCTCTGCATGTCTTTAAATCTAAAGTGAACTCATGTTCAGTGTAAGCACCGTGTAGTTGAATCATATTTTTTTAGCCATTCATTCACTCTGTCTTTTGATTAGAGAATTTAATTTGTTTACATTCAAAGTAATCATTGGTAAATAATGAGTTAACATAGCTATTAGTTAATTGTGTTCTTTCTGTTTGCTGGTTCCTTTGTTTCTTCCTTTTTCTCTTGCTGTTTTCCTGTGCAGTTTGATTTTCTTGTAATCTTATGTTTTTATTCTTTCTGTCCATATTTTGTGTGTATGTACAGGGTTTTACTTTGTAATTATCATGAGGCTTACATAAAATTACATATAGCTTTAACAGTCTAGTTTAAGGTGATAATATCTTAATTTCTGTCACACACACAACTCTTCTCTAACTCCAAATATTGCTTAATGTCAAAATGTACATCTTTTGGGGCGAGCAGGTGGTGTGGTGGTTGGGGCAATGGCCTCCCATGTGGCTAGTCACTGTTTAAGACCTGGACCTGGCAGCGATCTTCCCAGTTTCCCTTTTTCTCTTTTCTTTCTCTTTCTCTCTCTCTGAATCAAATTAAGGAATAATAATAAAATAATAAATAACAGATTAAGCAATTATTTTTAAAAAGTCCATCTTTTATATCATATATCCACTAAGAAATTATCGTAGCCAGTTACTTTTAAACTTTGGAGTTTATTTCTGAGGTCACAGCTTTATATTATACCTTGCTTTGTGATATGCCATCCACTCTGCTCTTCTTGTGCATGATTGCTTTGGCAAAATGAGGTCTTTTATGATTCCAGACAAATTCTATGATTGTCTTTACTAGATCTGTGAAGAATGTCTTTGGTATTTTGATTGGAATTGTGTTAAAGATGTAGATTAATTTGGGCAGAATTGACATTTTGATTATGTTAATTCTGTCAATTCAGGAGCATGGGATATCCTTTCCCTTTTTTATGTCTTTTTCAATATCTTTTAAAAGATTTTTGTAGTTATCTTTGTAAAGGTCTTTGACTTTCTTCATCAGGTTTATCCCTATGTATCTTATACATTTTGTGTCTATGGTGAAAGGGATTCCTTTCTTCAGCTCTACTTCATTCAACTTCTTCACATGTAGAAATGCTATAGATTTTTGGATGTTGATTTTGTATCCTTCCATTTAACTGTATGATTATTTTGAGAAGTTTTTTCATGGAAACCTTTGGGTCTTCTAAATATACCATCATGTCATCTGCGAATAAAGATATTTTCAACTCTTCTTTGCCTATTTGAATGCCTTTTATATTGTTCTCTTTTCTGATTACATTGGCTAAGACTTTCAGCACTATATTAAAAAATGGTGGAGAAAGTGGAAAGCCTTGTCTAGTACCAATTTTTAGTGAAAAAGCTTTTAGCTTTTCGCCACTCAATATAATGTTAGCTATAGGTTTTTCACATGTGGCTTTTATTGTGTTGAGAAATGATCCTTCTATACCAATCTTACTGAGAGTCTTAATCATGAAAGGATATTGTGTTTTATCACATGCTTTCTCTGCATCAATTGAAATAATCACATGGTTTTTACTTTTCTTTCTGTTAATATGGTGTATTATATATATGGTCTTGTATATGTTGAACCACTCTTGCATCCCTGGGATAAAGCCTACCTGGTCTTAATGAATAATCTTTGTTATAAGTTGCTGGATATGATTTGCAAGTTTCTTGGTGAGAATTTTTGCATCTATATTCATCAAAGATATTGGTCTGTGGTTTTCCTTTTTTGTCATGTCCTTATCTGTTTTGGGAATGAGGATTAGAAAGGCTTCATAAAATGAATTTGGAATATTTCCTTCCTTTTGGATTTTTAAATATAATTCAAGTTGGATAGGGGTTAACTCTTCCTTTAAATTTTGTAAAATTTAGAATTGAAGCCATTAGGACCTGGACTTTTCTCTTTTGGGAGGTTATTTATTACTGATTCAATCTCATGGCTTGTTAGGGGTCTATTCAGGTTTTCTATGTCCTCTTGATTCAATCTTGGTAAATTATATGAATCCAGGAATTTGTCCATTTCCTCTATGTTCTCTTATTTGTTGGCATATAGTCACTCATAGTATCCTCTAATGATGTTTCACATTTCTATTATGTCTGTCGTAATGTTGCCTGTTTCATCACATATTTGATTTATCTGGTTTCTTTCTTTCTTCTTCCTTATCTGTCTAGCTAATCTTGTTAATCTTTTCAAAGAACCAGCTTTTGATTTCATTTATTTTCTGTACGGTTCGTTTGTTTTCTATTTCATTTATTTCTGCTCAAATCCTTATGATTTTTATTTTTTGCCTGGTATTTTTTTTTTTTGGATTTTCTTATTGTTGTTTTTGTTGTTTTTCAAATTTCCTGAGGCATAGTGTTAGGTTATCTATTTGTCACATTTCTATATTTTTTTTATGTGCACTAATTGCTATGAATTTTCCCCTTATAACTGTTTAGGTCATGTCCCATAGATTATGTAAATTCATGTACTCTTTATCATTTGTTTCCATATTTTTTTAATTTTAGACTTAATTTCTTCAGTAGCTAAGAAGTCATTCAGAATATTTTAGTTTAAACACATGTTTAGTTTCCACGTGCTTGGGTATTTTTTAGGGTGTTTCTTGAAAATAATATTGAGTTTAATTCCATAATGGTCAGAGAAGATGCTGGATATAGTTTCTATGCCTTTGAATCTGTAAAGCCTTGATTTTTGTCCTATCATATGGTCAATCTTTGAAAAGGTTCCATGCCAGGGTGAGAAAAATGTATATTTTGTGGTCTTAGAGTGGAAAGTTCTATAGATATCTGTCAAGCCCATCTGATTTATAGTATCGTTTAGGTCCTGTATCTCTCTGTTTATGTTTTGTCTAGAAGATCTAAAGGAGCTAATGGGGTGTTGAGATCCCCAACAATTATAGTATGGGATTCTATTTCTCCTTTTAGCTCCAACAGTCTTTCCTTCACATATTTAGGTGCTCCTGAGTTGGGTGCATAGATATTCATAAGTGTTATGTCTTCTTGATGAATTAGCCCATTTACTATTATAAAATGCCCTTCTTTGTCTATTCTTAATCTCTGTCTTGAAGCCTATTTTGTCTAAAATCCATATTGGAACTCCAGCTCTTTTGTGATTTTCGCTCATGTGGAATATCTTTTTCCAGCCCTTCACTTTTAGTCTATGTATGTCTTTATCCATAAGGAGTGTTTCTTGTAGGCAACAGATACAGGGTTTCTGGGTTTTTGTCCATTCAGCCATTCTATGTCTCTTAATTGGGTAATTTAATCCGTTAACATACAATGTTATTATTATTTCTGGATCTGTCCCTATTATGAAGTGAGCCATTTTCTTGGTTATTTTTTGTTCTTTTATCACTGTCCATCTGATTTTTTAGTTTTCCTGGTATAGCACTTTTTTCAGAAACTCTCGAAGGGCTAGTCTAGAGTTTGTAAATTCTTTCAGGTTTTCTTTATCCAAGAATGTTTTTATCTTTTTCCCCACATGAAGGATAATCTTGTTGGGAAAGTATTCTTGGTTGAAATGTTTTTTATTTAACACTTTGACTATATTTCCCCCATTCTTTCCTTGCCTGTATTGTTTCTGATGAGAGGTCTGATGTTAGCCTAATGGGGTAACCTTTGTAAGTACCTTGATGTTTCTCCCTTGCCAATTTTACTATCTTGTCTTTGGTTTTGGCCAATGTGGCTATGATGTGCCTTGGAGAGGATCTTCTTGGGTTGATTCTATTTGGGGTCCTATGAATTTCTTGGGTCCGAATATTTGGGGTTTTGTTTTGTTTTGTTTTGTTTTGGAGAGGTTTTTGCTATAGGGTGTATGTGCTCGCCAGAAAGACAGAGAGAGACAGAGATACAAAAAGCAAGAAATCACCCTCTATGGGGGATGGCCATGCCACAATCCATTCTCCTCCATTCTCCTCTGGGGATCTTGGGCACACATGCACACGTGCCTGGCCTGAGTTTAAGCCACCGGGCCTGGGACTCAAACTGCCGTCGACTACGTGGGAGTCCAGCGACATAGCCATTATGCTCACTGCTGGTTCCAGGGTCTGGATATTTGAATGCTTTTCTAGGTTTGGAAAGTTTTCTTCCAGGATTTCATGAAATAAATTATTAATACCCTTATTATTTTCTTCCTCTTTTGTTATACCAGTTATCCGGATGTTGGGGTACTTAATGGTATACAGTATTTCTCATATATTACCCTTATTTTTCTTGATTGTTTTGTCAATCTTTTTGATACTTTTTTCCAGGTCAGAGGTTTTGTCTTCTACATTTGAGATTTGATCTTCTGCATGGTCTAATATACTTTTAATACTTTCAAGGGAGGTTTTGATTTCCTGTATCACAGTCTGCAACCATAGAAGTTCCATCTGGTTCTTTTTTAAGGTGTCTATTTCTTTTTTCAAATCATAAAATGACTTCCTCATCTCCTGGAGTTCATTGTCTCTTTTCTTTTCCATCTCAGTTAGTTTGATCACTACAAATATTCTGAATTGCTTCTCTGACATGTCCATGACATCTATTGTATTGACTGTGGGTGATGTGGGCTTGATGTTTCCCTTGGGGGAGAGGTATTTTGTTGGTTACTCATACTTCTTGAACCTCTGAGATTGTTTCTAGTCATCTGGTGATTTATACATTCCTCCCTAACTTATTCAAGTTATCTCTGAGTGGTAAAGTGTGTGCAGGATTAGAAAATTGGCCATCAGTCTTCTGATCTGCCTACCTGTTGTTCACTAGTACCATGCACTCTTGTTACTGGTCCTGGGTGACCCAAAGTCCTCCATATTTCTAAAGAACAGGTGTACTGCCAACGGTGCTGCTGAGCTTCACCTCAGGAGCAAAGAAAACATTATCCAAAACACCCAAGTCCTGAGAGTCCAAAGGCAAGTGGGAGGTGGGGGAAAAGAGCCACGAGTCCTGGCTGTTAGGGCCTGCAGCCACAAGCAGGCTGGCGTCTGGCAAGGCCACTGCTTGAGCTGGTCTCCAGATGGGGTGGAGAGGGATGCAAGTCCACCTTAAAGTCCCAAGAAACAAATCTGAAGTCCAAAGGCCAAGGGAGACATGAGCCACGGGCTTCTAAGCCCCTTTTTTCCATATTAAAAGTAGATAGCTTTGGGAAACAGCAGTTAGCGTAATGGCTATGTCGCTGGACTCCCATGTAGTCAACCACAGTTCGAGTCCCGGGTGCATGTGCGAGCATGCCTAAAATCCTGAGAGGAGAATGGAGGAGAAGGGATTGTGACATGGCCATCCTCCCTGGGGGGTGATTTCTCACTTTCCATCTCTGTCTTTCTGGTGACTACATGCACCCTACAGGAAAAAACTCTCGAAAAAAGAAAAAAAATAGTTTTGGTTGAACTCACCATTAGATCTTATCTAAGGAGGCAAGATTTGGGAATCCCAGAATATTTGAAAATTTTTCTCTAGACAAATACTTGTTCAGTTTTTTTAAGTTTTTTTTTTTTGTTTTTTATTCATGATAAAGAATGTGTGGACATGCATGATAGAGGGAGAGAAAGAGGAAAGCACTGTCTAGGGTCCGATCACTTCACAATCCCCTTTCCCAGCCTTCTAACGTAACAGGAACTTGGATATGCATGCACACACCCAGCAAGCTGAATATAAACCCATAGTTGGCTTTGCAGCTTCTAGAACTGCAGTTTAGTATGCCACCAGGCTGTGCCTAGAGAATAAGTAATTCTGAACAGTGTAAAATTGTTACTTACCATATATTTTTAAACATAACTATCTTTAGTATTTGAATCACTAAGAGCTGGATAAAATGCCTTGTTTTCAAAGAAAGAGACAGCAAAAATTATTTAACAGAACTAAAAGTCCTCAAGTGTATGTGAGTGTGTGTGTTGGGGGGAGGGTTTTTTTTTACTTATATTGAAAATGTTAAGGGAAAATTAACAAGTCTACCTTTTAGCATGAGTCACTCATTCATTCTGCAAATCTTGATTGAGAAACTTGGACTTTCTCTTTTACTAACCTTTCCTTGTTGTACTTGATTTTTTCTTTTTTCTTTTTTTGTACTTATATCCCAAATTGTTCATTTCCTTTAGTGTTTTAAACTTATTAACATTTAACTCTATTTCCTGATAATTAAAACTTTTTTGCTTCTATACACCTTTTTGAATTTTTAATATATATTTTAGTATTTAATTGGTTACATAATTGGTTTTTATATACTATACTAGTTCATTTTTATCTCAATTTTTTAATGGAAACAATATATTTCTCCACTGATACACAACACTGTGTAATGCACTGAAAAAGTTTTGGTTTAACAGCACAATTTGTAACATTACAGCACTTTGGGATCACCTCTTCCCGTCATTCTCCTTGTTCCACTAAGACCCTTCACCTCCTGTATTAGAGTGTAATGTGAAATACTGGTGATGACAAAAGACAAGAAAATAGTGTCACAAGCTACAGTAGAGCCATGTGCATGCAGTGCAGCCTGACTTTACCTTTAGTTTCTTCCAACACATACTCCATTACAATTTTGAACATCTGTACAGTACAAATGTACACAACTAAAACAAATATCTCTGTATGATTAGAATATTTTAAAGTCTTCAGAAACTTTCCAGACATACCTTTGATGGATCCATTTTCCCTCTTCCCAGCAGAACCCAAACAGGGACATCCTTTGTTCCTGTGAGTCCTGCCAGAACTTGTTTAATGGATGTTCAGGATTTCAGTTCTCCTTATTCCTCCTCCCCTTCCTCTTCATCATGGTCTTCATAATGGCAGTGTGTAATTTCCTGGGGGGGGGCATTGGAAGAAGTTTGGGTGTTTAATCTCACTAACTGACCATGTCAACTGGTGCAGCTTGTAGTCCATGTCTTTTTTTCTTTTTTGGAGAGATTTTTGCTATAGGGCATGTGTGCTTGCCAGACAGACAGAGAGAGACATAGAGACAGAAAGTGAGAAATCACCCCCCAGGGGGGATGGTCACGCCACAATCCTTTCTCCTCCATTCTCCTCTCGGAATCTTAGGCATGCACGCACACGCACCCGGCATGAGTTTTAAGCCACCAGGTCCGGGACGTGAACTGCGGTTGAATACGTGGGAGTTCAGTGACACAGCCATTACGCTAACTGCTGGTTCCCTGTAGTCCATGTCTTTAAAAATCCACTGATGTGCGGTTCTGGGTAGCAAGGGGGGACTCCATCTCATTCATATCTGTGTGTATGTGCTCCACCATTGATTCATGAGGCATCAGGACTTGGGCAGCTCTGAAGAAGTAGCTGAATGGGTAATACAGCAGGTTGATGAATGATGCTGTGTAGAGGTCGGCATATCACATCACTTGACTGGCAAACAGGGTCTGCTGGGAGCCGATGTGGAACAGACTTCCCATCATCCTGTAGCACATGTCCATGTCATGAGTGACTTTCTTAATATGTCTCTGGATGGAATTAATGTCTAGGCACTCATTACTACTGCTATCGAGGTACTTGTAAAGTTCCACCAAGAAAACATACAACCTCTGAAGCTCTTCAAAAAGGGCATTCTTGTCTGTCCAGATGTGCAGTTCTTGTGCAAGTTCAGGAATCACCAAGAAAGTTTGCTACCCTTGCCATTTCTTTAATTTTAAAATGTCCCCAAAAATGTGATCTCCAATATACAATATGTCTTTGCCCTTGGCTCCCAAGAGATGACAGATTGTATCAGATGAACCTCCTGAGTACACAATGCCATGCTGTAGGGGGCCTGTGTAGGTACCAAGTTTCAGCTTGCCAGTTTTAGTATCCACTGTACTATGCCTTCTCCAAAAAAAGAAGTTTCCAGGCATTTACCCCAATCTGGTCAAAGTAAAACTGCCATGGTCAATGGGAGCTACCAGGCTTAGAGCCATGTAGGAAATCAAACAATTAAGTCTTAATTTTATCTGTACATTTATAGTCACTGTTGGTGGCAGGAAATACTTTCCCTACCTCCTTCATCTGGCTCAGAAGCAAAGGAAATTTTCCATCTTTGACTACATACTTCTCAAGATTTTCAACTGTTCTTTTCCTTAAGAGAACCCTTGTCATGAATCTAGTCAACAGCATCTCTACATGCTGGAACATACTCCGGTAGGACATGAAGAAGTCCCCGTCTTTAAACCCTGTTTCACAGCTGGTATATCTTGGACAATTAGTTAAAAAAAAATTGACTAGACAGGCCAACAGGTAGGTCTCTGGTAGGTTGAACAATGTGTTCAGAATATAAAATCTTTGCAGACTAGATCATACAGAAAATAGAATCTCAGATGTAGAAGAGAAAATTGCTGGCCTAGAAAAATCTACCATGAAGAATGAGAAAATGGCCCAAAAATTTGAGAATAATATACAAGAAATACTAGATACAATTAAACGTCCAAACATCTGGATAATAGGCATCCCAGAAGGTGAAGAGACTCATAAGGGCATTGATAGTCTGTTCCATGAAATCATGCAAGAAAACTTTCCAAACCTGGAGAGGCACTCAAATGTGGAGGGCACTGCATACAGGAGCCATCTTGAGCTATCTGCCATCTTGAACTATCCACCATCTCGGAAACCATTAGGTTTCATTTCCTCACTGAGCAAACCCATGTGACCAACTGTTCTCCCCAGAAGTGGTTGGGTTTCTAGGCAATGGGAGAGATCCACCCACAACAATGATTGGTTCATGCTGTTCTATCTCATTTGCATTTCAGGCAACCAATCAATCCCCACCAGACTGTATATAGCTCGCCATTTTTCCTCAATAAATGGAAGACGGAAGTCTTGGTCAGCACCTCGTCTTGTCTCCACTCTGTGTGTGTGTGTGTGTGTGTGTGTGTGTCCCATCTCTCACTCCCTCCCCCGGGAAACCTGTTCGACAGTCCCATGGGTCAGGACACTTAAAGATTCAGTCCCAAGAAGTACAGAGGACCCCAAATAGAATCAACCCTAGAAGATCTTCAAGACACATTATAGCCAGATTGACCAAAGCCACAAAGACAAGATACTAAGACTGGCAAGAGAAAAATGGCAAGTACGTACAAAGGATATCCCATCAGACTAACGGCAGATCTCTCATTGGAAACAATGTGAGCGAGGAAAGAATGGGAAAATATACTCAAAGTGTTAAGGGAAAAGCAATTTCAGCCAAGAATTCTGTACCCAGCAAGATTATCATTCACTTGGGAAGAAAAGACACGAACATTCCCAGATAAACAAAACCTGAAAGAATTTACCAGCACTGGGGACCAGCAGTTAGCGTAATGGCTATGTCGCTGAACTCCCACATAGTCGACCACGGTTCACGTCCCAGACCCGGTGGCTTAAAACTCACGCCGGGCACGTATGCGTGCATGCCCAAGATCCCGAGAGAAGAATGGAGGAAAAAGGATTGTGGCGTGCCCATCCCACCTGGGGGGTGATTTCTCGCTTTCTGTCTCTATGTCTCTGTCTGTCTGGCGAGCGCACACGCCCTATAGCAAAAACCTCTCCAAAAAAAAAAAAAAGAAAGTAGAAATAACATGCATGATTAAGCCACTATGCAGTTTATTCTAGATGGGAAACCACATTTAGTATGTTGTGATGATGATCAGGGAATGAATGTAAATTAATAAAAAAATTTCAGAAGGGGAAAAAAAACAAACACTAAAACTGTTATCGAAATTTACAAAAAAAACAAACTGTATTTGATGACCACAGTAAGCTATATAGCCCCATCTAGGTACTATTTCATAGTATGTTCATTCTACTCACTGAGGTTTATACCTAAAGCCAGACATGGATTCATGTGTATGTATATATTAGCTATGCTTTGTATTGCAAATATTTAGACAGATTAAGTTCATTAGCAAATCTATTAAATGGGGGTAAAAGGCATAGAAAGCAACCATGGATACCAGAGACAATGTGGGAGGAGGGTTGGACAGGGCAGAGTGTTAAGGATAGGGAATCAAGGATGGCAAAAAAAAGCAAAATATACAAGACATAAGGAATGGAAAATTATTTGTTGATAACATGTATGTTGATGTGATTTATTGCACCAATAGACAGTGTATTTTGGATGGAAAATTTATTTTGTATACTATAATGTTGTAGAGTGAATTAATGTAAAAAAAAGAAAAAATCAAATAAAAAATCAGTTGACTGACAAAAAAAGTAATCATGATAATAAATAAATTAAATAAATAATTCTTTTTGAATTAAATAAATAAATAAAGAATATAAAATCTTTCAGTGTCATTTCATTGGATAAATTTATTTGGATACTGCTCTCTAGTTTCTGGTCCCCTTATGAAGTTAAATTCATGTGCACAGGCCAGAGGTTTCCATAGGCATCAACTTTCAAAAGATTTCCATATAGTGTGTAAAAGACAAGCCCCCTGATAGGAAATGTAGAATCATACGCAAAACTGAGCAGCTCCTGGGAATAGCCAATAGAAACTAATCTCTCCACAGTAATCTCGAAGCCAAGGGCTCATACTCCAGGGACTTGTACACAGCCAGGGTGTAATCCATATCAAAATCAAAACACTTAATATTTTCCATGGCTAAACTTCAGTTCACAAATACTTGATGACAGGTTTTTTGTTGATACTTTTCCAGGGCATGCTTATCCATGTTAACAGGCATATATGTTGTATTCCGTAACCTGTCACTCCAAGAGGTTGTTATTTTATTATAGTTGTATGCCGAATTCAGCCCTGCTGCACAGCAGCAATCCCCCCAATTTTTTTATATTAAAATATATCTTTTTCTAATTCATTTGACTTCATACTTATTATTTTTCTCTTTTAAATTTGTTACATATGTGTATTTTATATTTAGGGTAGACATAATTATTTTTTTCTTTCTTATTATTATAGGAATTAAATATGCATAAATTTCTCCTACACAGATTTAACTTATACTTAGTATCTCTTTTTTTAAGAGAGATTTTTGCTATAGGGCACGTGCAATTTCTGGAGAGACAGAGAAAGACAAACAGACAGAAAGTGAGAAGTCATTCCCAGAAGAGATGGCCACACCACAATCCCTTCTCCTCCATTCTTCTCTCAAGATTTTGGGTATGCATGTACATGTGTCCAGCATGAGATTTAAGCCACCTGGTCCAGGACTTGGACCATGTTCGACTATGTGGGAGTCCAGCGATGTAACCATTACGACATCTGCTGTTCCCCCCTAGTGTCTTTTTTCAGTTTTAAAATGATGTCCCCATGCTCAGCATTAACTTTCAACTCAATCATTCCATCCCAGAGGATTCCTTCCATTCTTACCTGGTCATGTTTGTGGAAATGATGAAGTTTCTCTCCAACTTAATTGTACTATAGTCTAAGAAAGAATGTGTGAAATCTTTGTGATCTACTGAAAACATTCTTGTCTTCAAAATTGCAATTCATTTGTGTAAAAGCTTAACATACACTTGAGAATGCGCTCTAGTTTATTTCCCTATTTGGAACGGGTCCTCCCATTGCCTCTTTGGTAGAGAAGGAACTTGCTGATCCCTCAGTTGTGCTGGTAAGAGCTTGTTTAAGGCCAATGAATGGAGTACCTTTGAGAATTTATGTCAACAACACCCTGTCCCTGCTGCTGCTCCATTTTGTGGAAAAGCTACAGAGGAGGGCAGCCTTAGCCAAACAACATATTTTGTGTGCTCTCCTTCTTCCTGTGGCCTCCCTGCTGTGTAAATCATCATCCCTATTTGCTGTCCATGATCCTCTACTTGGACCTTCCTGAAGAAGAAATTCTCCCTCAAGGGCTGGCTTCTATGCAAACAGACCTGCAATGATTCTTTCCACTGGTGTTCTGAACATGGCTAGGAACACTCAACTCCTGGGATGAGCATAACTAAGCCAAATTGAAACATGCTCCTCTTCCTTCTGTGCAAATATGATTTAACTGAGCCAAGATTTTAAATTACTCTTTTAAAAAAAAATGTGCTTGTGTAAGATGCATAGGTGTGGGTTTCCTCTTTTTAATTCAGTCAGTGATTTTGTTTCTTAAGGAGAATTTAGTCCATTTATGTGTAATCTTGTAATTGTGTTACTCAGTATTTTTTTCTCAGCTTATAGAATTTTTTTCTCTTTAACTTAATAGCATGTTTTCATTGGGTGACTTTTTTGTTCATCTTTTCCTTAGACTTTTGCCATAAAGTGCATGTGACCACCTAAGAGATATAGATAGAGACAGAGAAAGAGGGAAGGTGAGAAATCACCCTTCAAAAGAGATGGCCATGCTGCAATCCCATCTCCCTTAGTCTCCTCTGAAGATTTTGGACATGCATGCACACATGCCTGACATGTTTTTCAAGCCACTAGGTCTGGAACTCAAATTGTGGAGTCAGCCATGTGAGATTCAGTGCCTTAAACAACACTCCACCTGCTGGCCTCAGACGCTGCTTTTAAAATTTATTTAAGTGGGAGCAGAAGGGGATTTCTCACTTTCTGCCTGTCTGTCTGTCCAGTGAGCATACATGCCCTATAGGAAAAATCTTTTTTAAAAACAGTAAATAAATTTATCTAAGTAAAATCAAGTGTAACATCTTTTGCAAAGCCCAATTCCTAATGTTTTATCTTGTCTTAACCTTACCTAACAAAAAAAAATTCCTGTGCTCATTTTTCATATTTTCTCTATTTTATTGTAATTTTTGGCTTATATATAATCATTGTACATCTTTGTGGGGATGGTTTTTAAAAAATATATACATGTGTTATAACCAACTTAAGGATATAAATATGTTCATCTTCAACATTGAACATCACACTAAGTTATGTATATTTAATAGTTGTTCCACTTGTTTGTCTTTTTATTTTGAGGGTTGGTTTTTATTGAATTGTCAATAAATTATTTTTTACTCTGCTGTAGCACACTATTCCATAACCTATTCCATTTGTTCACTTGCATTCTTGTGTCTATTAAACAGCTTCTAATATCTTCAATTACTGTCTTTGTTCGTGGGCTATCAAATCATTTAGCTTCCACCAAAGAGTGAGGACACTGGTATATGTTAAACAGGGACATGTATTTGTATATTATAGCCTGACTTATTTTACCTAGCATTATACCGTCTAGGTTCATCCATTTCCTGTCAAATGACAGTGGATCGTGGATCTTTAAGGCTGAGGAGTATTCCATTGTGCATCTGCGCCATATTTTCTTTATCCATTCATCAGCTGAGCAGCTAGGTTGATTCCATGCTTTACCTCCCAATACACAGTTTTGACATAAGTCTACATTACCTAATTCTGGTCACCAATAAAACTTTTTTTTTTTTTTTTTTAGGTTTTTAACATAGGGTGAGAGAGAGAGAGTGAGAAATCACCTCCTGAGGAGATTGCCATGCCACAATCCCTTCTCTATTCTCCTCTGAGGATTCTGGACACTCAAGCACACATGCCTGGCGTGATTTTCAAGCCACCAGATCTGCAACTTGAACCACCTTTGTCCATGTGGGCTCCAGCCTTAACCACATGCTGCCTGCTAGTCCCCCCAAATTTTTGTTTGTTTGTTTGTTTCTGAGAAAGATTTTTCCTATAGGGTACATACGCTCACCAGACAGACAGCCAGAGAGACAGAAAGTGAGAAATCACCCCTCCCCCCGAGGGGATGGCCATGCTACAGTCCCTTCTTCTCCATTCACTTCCTGTGATTTTGGCCACGCATGCACATGTGCTTGGTGTGATTTTTAAGCCACTGGATTTGGTACTCGAACCACAGTCAACTACGTGGAAGCCCAGTGACATAACCATTATGCCATCTCCTGGTGCCCCCACAGTGTAGTTTTAATGAGCTTCAAGTTTAACATTTGTTGGGGTTGGGAGGATGTAGTAAGCAGAGAGTTTGAGAAGTGACTACCTTGAGCTTGTATAGGGGACTTCAAAAACTTTGTGGAGAATGAAATTATTGTACAAGTTGATTTTAGTACCAAAAAACCTGAAATTCATGCATAGTTTTTTTTTTATAATATGCATTTCTGTAAACTTTTTGAATACACCTGTAGAATTTATGTAAAAATGAGAAGATTATTATTTTTTGTAGAGGTTTTTGCTATAGAGCGCGTGGGCTCACCAGAAAAACAGAGAGGCAGAAAGTGAGAAATCACCCCCCACGCCACAATCTCTTCTCCTCCATTCTCCTCCCGGGATCTTGGGTACACACACACACATGCACCTGGCGTGAATTTAAGCCACCGGGTCCATGACTCGAACTGTGGTTGATTGCATGGGAGTCCAGTGGCAGAGCCATTATACCAACTGCTGGTCCCGAGAAATTTTATTTGTTCTACTTGATAATGAACAAGACTTAGATACTTTCTCTAATCTCCATTGACCCTGTAGTTGTAAACAATACACAGTTTATCCTCTTGAAAGCCTGTGAAACACATTTATAGATAAGGAAACTGAAGCTCAGAAAATTTGAGTAACTCATGCAAGTTCACGCAAGCACCATACCTAGCCATAACTAATGTGTGATTCAACATCTAGTGCTCACTGAAAACTGGGTGACTTTTGTTATTTGGGACGATTATATGTATATATTTAATTTTTATAATTTTATTATATGGACAAGGTACCCAAGGCCTCACAAGTCACTTACTACCTGGTTTAAGGGCATTTGCTGGACCAGCAGATGATGTGATGGTGATGGTATTGAACTCCCATGTAGCCAACTGCAGTTTGAGTCCCAGACCTGGAGGCTTGCTTCTCATTTTTCTTCTCACACTCTCTCTCAGTGTGTCTTTCTCTCTGTTGTGTCTATGTGCCTTGCATCAAATTGGAAATAACAACAATAATAATAGAAATCAATGAAATCTTAAAAAAAAGAGATTTTTGCCAAAGTTTGAATGTAGTAGCAACATTCCTTTTACTCCTATACGCAAGAAATAATTTGAAGAAGTACTATTGCCACTCCATGCCAAATCTCAAACATTTCTTCTCCTACAGCCTCCAAGGATTAATTACATGGTTTTGCCTATTTTTAGTAAACTTTGGTCCAAGTTGTTCCCTTTGGGGATTTACATTTAGCACAAGTTAAAGTAAATTTTAATTGATTGGGTGTGGAAAGGAATAATCCTGCAGTTACAGTAACTTCTTTCAACACTTTGAAGGAGTTTTGCTGATTAGTACTTGAAGCAAAAAAGACGTGTTGATGTGAGATGCCTTATGTGTTCTGTTAACCATAAACAGGAGCCTGTTTCCCAGTGAATATTCTTCAAACTGGCCTGGGAAAGAAACCTAACAAATGCAGTGTTGGAACAGGTACAAAAGCCAGCTTTTATCGCCTCCTATCTCAGGCAACTTTGTATGTATTCTTACTCTCCACTGAGAACTGGGTTTGTTGTACTAGGTAGTATCATTTATATGTACTTTAAGGCATATAGATTTAGAGTACTAAAAAATGTTACATTTCACTGTACACAGCTATGCAATTTCCGTTTACTGGTGGGAGAAGTTATAACTTCTTCCCTCCATGCCTATCTTCAACTGTTGAGATCTACAGAGACCAACACTTGAGTGCATGAAGCACAGTTCTTCATTATGGAAAGTTCTGATTTTCATGCTTTCTGTACTCAGAAAATGAATCTAACAGCTTTCACTTTTATTAATGACTGAAGTACCAAACCTCCAACTTTTAGAAAATGTTACCTTTACAGGGTTCACTGGAGTTTCATGTAAAGATCATATTTTACATGCAGTAGAGTAACTGGTAACCTATTTGAGAGAGCACAAATATTCTGCCACAAATGGTATAATTTTAGGGCATTTTTAAAATTTCACAATTAGTATAAGTCATTATATATTTTTAAAAATTATTCAATTTTATTTATCAATATTATTATTTTTAATTTGCTATGAGGTATGCATGCTCACCTGAGAGAGACAGAAAGAGGGAGAATAAAGTGAGAAAGCAAGCCACCAGGTTCAGGACTCAAACCGCTGTCAGCCATGTGGGAGTCCAGCACCTTTACCACACCACCTGCTGGCCCCAGTCACTATATCTTAAAGCCTTTAAGAATCTAAACATTTCCATATGAGAATAAAGTAGGTCATAATAGTCCCATCTCTTTTGTAAATTAAAATATTAAAAAGATCATCTGACAATTACCTAAAAGCAGAAATATCATGTAGTGGGTATATTATGGCACTACTAGATGAGGCGGGAAAGATCCAAAGGCAACGTTTAAATTTCTTCTGTCTCAAAGCCAACTCAGCTTATGCTCCGGTGAGCTTTAAAACCCATCAAGTCTAAATCATCTTTCTATTCAACAAGTATGCCCTTTGCTTGCTCTCTTTAAAGTAGCATATATTTACAAAATAACTACATGTGTATTTTGAACAGTAGTTTGATCACCTTCATTATGTCTTTTTCCCACAAAAACTCAAAATTTGGTGGGACCAGCAGTTAGTGTAATGGCTATGTCGCTGTATTCTCATGAAGTCGACCACAGTTCAAGTCCCGGACCCGGTGGCTTAAACTCACGCCGGGCATGTGTGCATGCGTGCCCAAGATCCTGAGAGGAGAATGGAGGAGAAGGTATAGCGGCATGGCCATCCCCCATGGGGGGTGATTTCTGGCTTTCTATCTCTCTCTCTATGTCTGGCGAGCGCATGCACCCTATAGTAAAAACCTCTCTCTAAAAAAAAAAATACAAAAAAAAAAACACTCAAAATTTGGGTGTTCAGTTCCTTTAAAGACTCACAGCTCTTCTTGATCTGGAAAAATTCATCTTTAAATGCCCACTTAACTTACTAGTCATATGAAGTGTTTCAAGTAGCACCCAAACAAAATTTATATCTTTTTTTCTTTTTTCTCAGATAAGATGTTGATTTTGCTTTTATCATGACTATAATTGAGTTCTCTTTTTTAGAGTTACTCATTTAATTTTATTAGTCATTATTATTTTTTAATTTGACCAGAGATGGACAGAAAGAAGGGGTGGAAAATGAGAAAGCAAACCATGAGATCAGGGACTCAAACCATGGTCAGCCATGTGGGAGTCCAGTGCCCTAACCACCCCACCACCTGCTTGCCCCTCATAATTGAGTTCTAATGGAATTTATCATTTGTGTATATCTCATCATTATGATACTATGCTCTCCTTAGCAGCTTATTCAACTTATTTCCAGTCCCTACACAGCAAGTGTCCAGTCTCACCTTTGCTGGAGTCCTTAGAGAGCCCACACTCTACAAGAAGTATCTCTGTACACTTGTGGGCATAGTAGAGCATGAGACAGCCATGCTGAATGTGGGGAGAAATCTGAAACCTGGATTGATCACTGCTCTGGGGTAGCTGTGAAATTAGTTCCATCACCATGTGAGAAAGTTGGTGATGCTTTTGGTTTAGAGAAGTAGGCCTTCCATAGCTGGGCATTTCTATTTCCAAACTCTGGCCTATCCCTTCCCTCACACTCAACGCTTTAGCCTAATCACACTCAGAGCTGCTCGGTACACCTCTTTCCCTCCCAAAATGGAATTTCTTAAACTGTTAGGAAAGTAAGAATAACTCACAGAAATTGCTCAAAGTGTGTATTTCTGGGCCCTAACCCTAGAGAACAATGACATTTTTAGAGATAGGACTTGGAAATTAGCATTTCTAAGAATCAAATGAGGTGATTCTGATGCAGGTTTTCCATACTCAGGAAAAGTTCAATAAGCCTAGATCCACCCTTGGTTAATAAGGTGTAAAATTTACTCACACTTCAAGATGCCAGAAGCACAACTAAAGAGGGGAACAAGAAATAAGCCAAGCTCTGGTGCTGCCTACATGAGGATCTGGCTGAGAAGAGTGCAACCAAGAGCAGCACCACCTGGCAAGCACGCAGGGCTCACGTCAGCCTGGCCACCACACAGGGGAATGTGCAACACCTAACGGTTCCCGTGGGTTAGAGCGGGGAGGAGTCTGTTAATCACAAATTTATGATAAGCCCAGAAGGGAGATGGAAAGGTTTTGATTCCATGAGATCTAGGATGACACTAAAATGTGTAATCTCATAAGGGAAAGCTCGCTGGAAATTGGTAGAATAGGTAGGTACTTCTGCATAATTCTAGAGCAATAACTGCTTAGTGGTTAGAAATAAAGACTGATCCATGTCTGATCTGTGTCCAGGTAGAATGCTTCACTTCCTACAGCATACAGAGTGACAAATCCTATGACAGGACTTGAAGAACAGAAGGAAACAGCCAATTCAGAGAAGAGAGTTTGTTCTCTCTATACATTATCTATAAAACGTAGATTTGCTTTTATCATCACCATACTTGATTTTAATGGAATTTGTCAGGTGCACATATTTAACCCTTAGGACACCGTGCTCTCCTTAGCAGCTTACTGACCTTTTCCTTTCCAGACCATGCATGTGTGGTAACAGGACACAACCCCTGCCTTCCATTACTCTGGAGAAGGAGCTGATGTGGCCCAGTCAATACATCCAGAGGGGTACATTCTTCTTTTCAAAATCAAATCTTTTTAAAAAAATAACAATTTCCAAATTCAGGATTCCTATCATTAGTCAACAAACAATGTAAGGTTACAAGTAGAAATTGATATCATGTCAAATTTATAGTCACAAACTCTCTCTCATTTAACATATAACTAAGCAGTCAAAAGTGGAGGCGCTCTTTTGGGGCCACCATGCTAACCATGGTGATTACAATGCTGGACTCCCACGTGGTTGACCACAATTGAATCCTGGGTCTGTTTGCTTGCTTTCTCACTTTCTCTTTCTCTCCCTAGTGAGCACACATGCTTTATATAAAATTATAATAACAAATTTAAAATTAAATAAACATTTTTGTTTCCAAAAATTCAGGCTGTGAATTCAGACTGTCTGAAATTGTAATCATTAACTCCACTACTCATGAATGTAGGTCCTTAATCTTTCTAAACACTAACTCCTGCTAATGGGATTAATATAACAAATCCTCCCTTATGTGGTGCCTGAGAGACTTATGAATGAAATGAGTACAAAGTCCTTAGTTTACAAAAAGTACTCAATACATTCCAGCATTATTATTGAGTCATTGTTATACCATAGCACTCCAAATCAATACCTGTTTCCCCCCCAGCAGGTTCTAGTTTTATAGTCATATTAACTAGTAATACAGCCAGACATCAGGGTCAGAAAAAGCTAAATGTTTATCGTAAATCTAGCTGTGAGGTTTTTTTTTAAATCTGTTTTGTTCTAGTTTGCTCAATTGTAAAATGAATAATAACTATCTAATCTTATATAGTCAAGACATCATGCCAATCAGATGAAAATGCGTGTGTGCACATGTGTGTGCATGTGTGCATCCCTCATAGCTTTAATTCTGTTCAGGAATTCTCATCTTGGCAAGCAGGATTTTTAGTGCAAAATGCACTAGAACAAAACATTTTTAAAAAAGAAAAGAAAAACATTTCTGGCAATAACACAATGTATAATTGTGTAACATTAGGTGAGTTATTCTACAGACCACCCAGCAAGATTATCTTGAGGTTTGAAATGGCAAAATTTTAAATACATGTATCTAGGAATGATATTGTTGTTATCTGGAATTATAGGAGAGACACCAGCCAAGTGATAAAGATACTCAGGACTTCAAAGTGGTTATCCAGTTAACTGTTAAGGGAACACTATGTAACACCCTTTAATCTGTGTATTTTACAGCAGTGGTGAGAAACTGGTATTGAAGATCTGACAATCAGGCTTTAAAAATTACTTTGAGAGGGAAGGCGCAAGCATGGGTGGTGGCGGGTGTCCCCTTGGGGGTCCATTGGGCAGTCGCCTGGCCCTCTAATAGAGGACGTGGCCCTTTGCAGCACCTCACAGTCCCAGGCGCTGGCCGGGGCGAGCTGCACCTCTGCGGGTCCGACTGGCCTAGGGTGGGATGTAGGGCGCTGGGCGCGGAGGCCGCCGGCGCGGCAGGGGGAACGTGGAGGGTGCACCGAGGATGGAGAGAGTGATGGAGCAGCTCAACCGCCTGATACACTCGCTGCGCCGCACGCACACCATGGAGTTGCCGGAGGATAATGAAACTGCTGTTTATACGTTAATGCCAATGGTTATGGCTGATCAACACAGGTCTGTTTCTGAACTACTATGAAATTCAAAATTTGATGTCAATTATGCATTTGGCTGTGTAAAAAGAAGCTTGCTTCACATTGCAGCAAATTGTGGATCAGTGGAATGTTTGGTTCTGCTGTTAAAGAAAGGAGCAAATCCTAATTATCGAGATATTTCAGGCTGTACACCCCTTCATTTGGCAGCAAGAAATGGACAGTGCAGTGCTTGTTAGACAGTGGTGCTGATATTAACAGGCCAAATGTATCAGGAGCCACTCCATTGTACTTTGCTTGCAGGTATGATATTTTATATTTCCGGATATTCTCATTAAAGAATGTTGTATATCTACTATGTTTACAAGCTCAAACATGTCTCTCTATATTTATTTTTAAATAATTATTTAATTTTATTATTATTATTTTTAAAATTTGCTATAGGGCATGTGCAGGCAGCAGAGAAAGAGCGAAAGAGGGAAATTGAGAAAGCAATCTGCCAGGTCTGGGACTTGAACCATGGTTGGCCCTGTGGGAGTTCAGCTCTTGAACCACCACACCACCTTCTGGCCCCAATTTCTATATCGGGCGGGCCGGCGGGTGCAGGCGTGGGCTCTCCTCTGCGCCGCGTGCCGTGGCCCAGACCGCCCGGCCCCTGCTGCCTCTCCGGCATTGGGTGTGTCCCGCACTCGGCACTGACATGGGCCGGCGGCGAAGACCAGCCATGGTCGCCATCCTTCCTTTCTCTGGCCGGGCGGGCAGGCGGGAGGTGGCGCTGGGTCCGAGGCACGTTCGCACACTCGGGGCTGGCGTGTGGCTGTTAGGTCTGCGCGTGGCCGCCAGGCCTGCACCTGTGCGTGGCCGCCGGGCCTGCGCGTGGCCGCCGGGCCTGAGCGTGGCCAGGCTTCTGCATGGCCGCTAGGCCTGTGCCTGCACGTGGCCGCCAGGCCTGCGCCTGTGCATGGCCACCAGGACTGTGTGTGGCTGCCGGGCCTGCGCCCACGTGTGGCCGCTGGGCCTGTGTGTGGCCACCAGGCCTGCACGCGGCCCCCGGGCCTGCATGCGGCCGCCGGCTCTGAGTGTGGCCGCTGGGCCTGCGCATGACCGCTGGGCCTGCAAGTGGCCGCCAGGTCTGAGCATGGCCGCCGGGCCTTCACGTGGCCCCTGGGCCTGCGCTTGGCTGCCGGGCCTCCACATGGCTGCCCCGCCTGCGCCTGTGCGTGGATGCTGGGCCTGCGCATGGCAGCCGGGCCTGCGCGTGGCTGCCGGGCCTGCTCCTGCGCGCGGCTGCTGGGCCTGCGCGCGGCCGCCAGGCCTGTGTCTGCGCGTGGCCCCTGGGTCTGCGCGTGGCTGCCAGGCCTGTGCCTGCGCATGGCCGCCGGTTGCAGGCAGCAAACTGAAGCTGAAAACAAGGATGAAAAACTTGCAGCTATAAACAACAGAAAGAAACTTTGGCTGTCTTGGACCAATTGAGAAATATATTGTATAGGAGGATTTTCTCTGCCTATGGACAGTGAGAAGATGATGGTTACCAGCCCTGTAGTACCTCAGGAAAAAACAAGAACTATTCTACCATTCTTAAGGAAGCCAGATACCCGAGGATGACTCACGCTGCAGATCCCCACAACACCATTCCTGGTAATCACAAGATGGATGCTGTGCTACATCAACTGACAACCATCTCTGCTTACCAGAACCACTTTCCTGAAACTGTATTCCATAGAGACTCACCTACAATTGCAGAACTGCATGAGATCCACCCTTAACCCAACCCTGAATAGAATCTATGTTCCCTATTGTAAAAAATTTTATGAGCTGATAATCGGAAAAAAAAAATGAAAGAATTGGAAGGTATAATAGCAGGGATGGCAGCTGCAGATACTAGAGACAGTATGGGAGAGGTAATGGGAATGAGTAATAGAGGGCGGAAGGGAGGGATTCAGGGAACAAACATCACACTTAATAGACACAAAAGTGAGAGGTGGTCTGTTGATGATAGTGTGTATGGTAATATCATTGTCTTGACTAATGTGCACTGTACTCATGCTGGGAAAAACCATGCTGTACACTGTAAAGATGTGCAATGAAAAAAAAATATCAGCACTCTGGCAGAAGGAGAAAGATCTGAAGATATGATAGCGGAAAGGATAAATGTAGATACCAGAGGCTGTAAGGGAGGGGAGTGGGTGGTAGGGAGTGGGTGGTAGAGAGTGGGTGTGAGGGGCAAAGGGAAGAATCATTTAACACCAAAAAAATGTAGAGTTCTCTGTTGAAAACTATATATATACATGTATATATATGTATATTGTATACATCATAATGGGGACTTTATGTAAAGTGTGAATTTGATTAATCTGAGAAAGTAAAAAAAAAAGAGAAGGATAAATATAGAATATCATTACTAATGATAATACATACTTGACTTAGCCTCTTCAGCAATTCAGCTCCAATACCTAGACCTTTTAAATAGATTAACAAGACCCTGGAATTTGATAGAAAGTGGTCAGATATGGAGGATCTATTGCTCAGTGAAGTAAGCCAGGCTATGAAAGAAAGATATTGTATGTATCCACTCAATATATACCGACTATCCGCACTCTATGATAAAGAGAAAAAAATTGGAGGACATAAAAGCAGTGAAGGTACTTAATGAGAATACGACAGTGTGGAATGGGGGAAGTGAAGAGAAGAGGATAGAGAAAGATAGCAAGTGAACAATAGAGTGGCAGGACGTTAGTGAGAAACAAATATGGCTTATTAACTGTTGATGTTGACATGTATAATATTCTCAACTGGATTTGTCTGAGAAGTATTTCATGAAGGGCAAAGTATTTGTACAAGCAAAATGAGAAATAGCGATGGACTGTTTTAAAAAATAATTAGAATAATAATAATAATGATTGGGGAAGACATAGAAAAGATATTGAATGTTGAAGTGGGGAGATTAATGTCTCTGTACTGACTGACATGCATGGCATTCCCTTTTGAAAAAGCAATGTAATACACTGTAAAGTTATATGTAATTCAATGTAATATAAAGAAGATTATGATGATAATAAAAAATAAAAATAGATAAAATATGAAAAAAAAATTTACTTTGAGCTGGCCCCAGGGGTTAGTGACTAAGGAAAATGGATTTCACATGGCAGACTGCAGTTCAAATCCCAGCTCTGATGGCTTGAAAAACATGCTGGGTGTTTGTTTATGCATGCCGCAGATTCCAACAGGACAAAAAAGTAATGGAGAAGGGATTATAGTATGACCATGCCCCCCATTAGGGTGCTTTTTCCCTCTGTCTCTCTCTGGCAAATGCATATGTCCTTTGGCAATTTTTAAAATGTTACTTTTAATGATAGTATTTACCTGGCCCTTTGGAAGAACCACAGTAATGCATTTTCCTTCACTGAAATCATTATGGTATTTTGAAGAGTGCTCTAACATACTTCTCTGGATCTTATTTCTTTTTTGGAGATATATAATAAGAGCTAGGCCAGCAGAATTAAGCTATATTGTTAGCTATTTAAATTGCAGGACTTATTCCTGTCAGAATTGATAGAAACAAAACAGGCTATGAGTGTCTTTCTTCTTCATCCTTGGGATCAGGCATTTTGTTTTGTTTTGTTTTGTTTTGTTTTTGTTTTTGTTTTTCCCATCAGAAGCACTTTGTTAAGGTCTCTTCAGGCAGATGTGAGAAAATACCTGTGCTCTCCAGCTTTGGCACAGGCAGTCTGGAGAAATAGATGATCTTGGATTAAGCTTTGTCAACACTCTCAACACTTCATCCTTCTCAATTACACAAAGTAACTTGGTAATTTTTCTTTTTCTTTTTGAATATTTTCAGTATTTTCTCTAATTAATAGGCAAGATATATTTTGATTCTGAGGAGTTGATGCTGATGTGAATAAAGGATCCTGGAACCAAGATTTTAAATCTAATCTTTCAAAATGTATGTATGAATTTTGCAAGATGACAAAAACTTCAAGGACAAGATGAACATACCACTATTTTAAAGGAAAAGTTGAAGAGTCAGGTTGAGTTCCGGGCTGCAGGCGGACTCAGGCCGCAGGCCCGACCCTTCTGAATCTCCACGCATCCCCACCGTTTCTCCTCCTTGGACCCCAGGTTGGTTGTCTGGGACTTTAAGGCGAACTCCCACCCCACCCCACCCGCAATCCCACCCCACCCCACCCGCAATCCGAATCGAGCCGGCCAGCAGTTCCAGGCTCCAGGCGGACTCAGGCTGCAGGCCCTACCCTTCTGAATCTCCATGCATCCCCACCATTTATCCTCCTTGGACCCCAGGTCGGTTGTCTGGGACTTTAAGGTGAACTCCCACCCCACCCCACCCGCAATCCGGATCGAGCCGGCCAGCAGTTCCGGGCTCCAGGTGGACTCAGGCTGCAGGCCCGACCAACCTCGTCCTGTCACTCATCTTCTGACCCTTTCCCACTAGCCTTTGGACTGTTTGAACTCTGGTGATTTAAATAGCGCACAGCATGCATGCGCGCCGCACGATTTCCTTTTTTCATTCTGTATTTCTTTGCTCTTGGGGTGTTGCTTATTCAGTCAATTGAAGGCTCACCTCTCCTTAGAGACAGTGAGGACTTTGGGCCATCCAGGGTAGTGGCAACAGTTAATGGTAATTGTGAGCAACAGGTAGGCCAACGATAAGGGAAATCATCAACTTTCTAAGCCTGTACAACTTTTAACAATCAGTTAGGAAGAAACATATAGATTACCTGATGACTAGGAACAATCGCAGAGGCTCAAGAAATATGAGCAACCAAGAAAAGGCCTCTCCCCCAAGGGAAATCATCAAGCCTACATCACCCACAGTCAATACAATGGACGTCATGGACATGTCTGATAAGGAATTCAGAATATTTGTAGTGACCAAACTAACTGAGATGGAAGAGAAAAGAGACAAGGAGCTCCAGGAGATGAGGAAGTCCTTCAATGACTTGAAAGAAGAAATGGATATCTTAAACAAGAACCAGATGGAACTTTTAGGATTGAAGAATGTGATACAGGAAATCAAAACCTCCCTTGAAAGTATTAAAAGTAGGTTAGACCACGCAGAAGATCGAATCTCTAACGTAGAAGACAAAATATCTGACCTAGAAAAAAGTATCAAGAAGATTGAGAAAACAACCATGAAAAATGAGGATAATATACGAGGAATACTGGATACTATCAAGCGCCCCGACATCCGGATAATTGGTATTCCAGAAGAGGAAGAAAATAATAAGGGCCTAGATAATTTATTCCACAAGATCCTGGAAGAAAACGTTACAAATCTAGAAAGGCATTCAAGTATCCAGACCCAGGAAATACATAGGACCCCGGGTAGAATCAACCCAAGAAGATCTTCTCCAAGGCACATCATAGCCAGACTGGCAAAAACAACAGACAAAGACAAGATACTAAAGTTGGCAAGAGATAAACACCAGGTTACTTACAAAGGTCACCCCATCAGGCTAACATTGGATCTCTCGGCCGAAACAATGCAGGAAAGGAAGGAATGGGGAAGCATAGTAAAAGTGTTGAGTGAAAAACAATTTCAACCAAGAATACTATACCCAGCAAAATTATCTTTCATATGGGAAAAAAAGATAAAAACATTCTCAAATAAACAAAATTTGAAGGAATTTACCAACTCCAGACCAGCTCTTCAAGAGGTTCTGAAGGGAGTATTATACCAGGAAAACTAAAAAATCAGAGACAGTTATACGAGAACAAAAAACAACCAAGAAAATGGCTCACTTAATGATAGGATCAGGTACAGAAATATCGATAATTACATTGAATGTCAATGGATTAAATTCTCCAGTTAAGAGACATAGACTGGCTGAATGGATAAGAAAACAGAAACCCTCTATCTGTTGCCTACAAGAAACTCACCTTATGGATAAAGACATACATAGACTAAAAGTCAAGGGCTGGAAAAAGATACTCCATGCAAATGGAAATCAAAAAAAGGCTAAAGTAGCGATATTGATCTCAGACAAAATAGATTTCAAGACAAAGACTGTAAGAAGAGACAAAGAAAGACATTATATAATAGTAAATTGGGTAATCCAGCAAGAGGACATAACCCTTATAAATATCTATGCACCCAACTCAGGTGCACCTAAATATGTGAAGGAAAGACTGCTGGAGCTAAAAGGAGAGATAGGGAGAAATACTATAATTGTTGGAGATCTCAACACCCCATTATCTCCTATAGACAGATCTTCTAGACAGAAAAAAAATAGAGAGATACAGGACTTAAATGATACTATAAATGGAATGGGCTTGACAGATATCTATAGAACTTTCCACCCTACATCCACAACATATACATTTTTCTCACCCCGACATGGAACCTTTTCAAAGATAGATCATATATTAGGACACAAATCAAGGCTTTATAGATTCAAAGGCATAGAAACTGTACCCAGCATCTTCTCTGACCATGATGGAATTAAACTCAAGATTAATTTCAAGACACAACCCCGAAAATACACGAACACATGGAAACTGAACAACCTACTTCTGAATGACTTCTTCACTACTGAAGAAATTAAGGCTGAAATAAAAAGATTTATGGAAACTAATGATAATGAGTACACAAGTGTCCAGAATCTATGGGACTCAGCAAAAGCAGTTATAAGAGGGAAATTCATAGCAATTAGTGTGCCTAAGAAAAGGATAGAAAGATGGCAAGTAGATAACTTATCATCATGCCTCAGAGAATTGGAAAAACAACAACAAAGAAACCCCCAAAATGCCAGGCAAAATGAAATAATAAAGGTTCGAGCAGAAATAAATAAAATAGAAAATAAACGAACCATACAGAAAAAAATGAAAGCAAAAGCTGGTTCTTTGAAAAGATTAACAAGATTGACACACCATTGGCTAGACTGATCAAGAAGAAGAAAGAAAGAAACCAGATTAATCAAATATGTGATGAAACAGGCAATATTACCACAGACATAGCAGAAATACAAAATATCATTAGAGGATACTATGAACAACTTTACGCCAACAAACAAGATAACCTGGAGGAGATGGACAAATTCCTGGATGCATATAATCTACCAAGATTGGATCAGGAAGACATAGAGAACCTGAATAGATCCATAACAAGCCAGGAGATTGAATCAGTAATAAATAACCTCCCAACAAAGAAAAGCCCAGGCCCAGATGGCTTCACTTGTGAATTCTACAAAACTTTTAAGGAAGAGTTAACCCCTATCCTACTAAAATTATTTCTAAAGATTCAAAAGGAAGGAAACCTTCCAAATTCATTTTATGAAGCCTCCATCATTCTCATCCCCAAAACAGATAAAGATATGACAAAAAAAGAAAACTACAGACCAATATCATTGATGAATATAGACGTGAAAATTCTCAACAAGATACTCACAAATCGTATCCAACAACATATAACAAAGATCATTCATCACGATCAGGTACGCTTTATACCAGGGATTCAAGGGTGGTTCAATATACGCAAGACCATAAATGTAATACACCACATTAACAGAAAGAAAGATAAAAACCATATGATCATCTCAATTGATGCGGAGAAAGCATTTGATAAAATACAGCATCCTTTCATGATTAAGACTCTCAGTAAGATTGGTATAGAAGGGTCATTTCTGAACACAATAAAAGCAATCTATGAAAAACCTACAGCTAACATTATACTGAATGGGGAAAAGCTGAAAGCTTTTCCTCTGAAAACAGGTACTAGGCAAGGCTGCCCACTTTCTCCACTGCTCTTTAATATAGTACTGGAAGTCTTAGCTATTGCAGTCAGAGAAGAGAACAATATTAAAGGCATTCAAATAGGCAAAGAAGAATTGAAAATATCTTTATTTGCAGATGACATGATGGTATACTTAGAAGACCCACAGGTATCCATGAAAAAACTGCTTGAAGTAATAAGTGAATACAGTAAGGTGGCAGGATACAAAATTAATATCCAAAAATCTATAGCATTTCTATTTATGAACAACAAGTTGAACGAAGCAGAGTTGAAGAAAGGAATCCCTTTCACCGTAGCCACAAGGTGTATAAGATACCTAGGGATAAACCTAACTAAGAAAGTCAAAGACCTTTATAAAGAAAACTACGAAAATCTTAAAAGAGACATTGAAAGTGACATAAAAATGTGGAAGGACATCCCATGCTCATGGATTGGAAGAATTAACATAATCAAAATGGCAATTCTACCCAAATTAATCTACATGTTTAATGCAATTCCAATCAAAATACCAGAGATATTCTTCAGAGATCTAGAAAAGGCAATCATAGAATTTGTTTGGAACCATAAAAGACCTCGTATTGCAAAAGCAATCCTGCGCAAGAAGAATGGAGTAGGAGGCATATCACTCCCTGATCCCAAGATATACTATAAAGCTGTGGTCATCAAAACAGCATGGTATTGGCATAAAAACAGACATGCAGACCAATGGAAGAGAATAGAGACCCCACAAATAACCCCCAAAGCTTACAGCCAACTGATCTTTGACAAAGGATATCAGTCAATCCATTGGGAAAAGGAAAACCTCTTTAGTAAATGGTGCTGGAAAAACTGGGTATCCACCTGCAGAAAGATGAAATTGAACCCCCATCTTTCACCATTGACGACAGTCACTCAAAATGGATTAAAGATCTGAACCTAAGACCTCAAACAATAAAACTACTGGTGGAAAATGCTGGGGAAACTCTAGGGGACATTGGAGTAGGCAAAGACTTCTTTTTTTTTTGGAGAGGTTTTTCGCTATAGGGCCCGTGCGCTCGCCAGACAGACAGACAGAGAGAGACATAGAGACAGAAAGCGACAAATCACCCCCCGGGGGGATGGTCACGCCGCAATCCCTTCTCCTCCATTCTCCTCTCGGGATCCTGGGCACACACACACACGCGCCCGGCATGAGTTTTAAGCCACCGGGTCTGGGACGCGAACCGCAGTTGACTACGTGGGAGTCCAGCGACATAGCCATTACGCTAACTGCTGGTCCCTCTCTTTCTTCTTTCTTTCTTTCTTTCTTTCTTTCTTTCTTTCTTTCTTTCTTTCTTTCTTTCTTTCTTTCTTTCTTTCCTTCTTTCTTTCTTTCTTTCCCTTCTTTCTTTATCTTTCTTTCTGTAGATGTTTTTGCCTTATGGCATATGATCTTGCCAGGAAGAGAAAGACACAAAGAGAGGAAAAATGAGAAATCATCCCATGGTGGGGGATGGCCACACCACAATCCCTTCTCCTCCTGGGTTCTTAGGTATGCATACACACATGCCCAGCATGAGCTTGGTTAAAAGAAAAATAACTTAAGAGAGTAGAATTTTAATTGAGTAAATTTCAATATGATTTAAATTGAGACTTTTTTTTAGACTTTTGGACAACTTTGGCTAACCTTGTGATTAACTCAGTATTTAAGTTTCGGCAAAGGAAAGTGACGTGTTTGGGATGGAACATGTACAAAAATAAAGTGAAGGAATGAGATAAGAAAATTATTTGGGTTGGTTACATTTTGATGTTTGTCTGCCTTAATACAGTTTAAAAGGCAGGATGCCTGTGATTGACTGAGTTTAGCTGTCATGATTGGTTGTAACTTAGTTGTTAGTTTAGAAAAATAGCCTAATGTACAATTTTGGCTTATTTATAGGAGTTTAAGCATAGGAGTACAGCAGCCATTTTTAGGACAAAATAGTTTAATTTAATAATTTTTCCTCTTTTGGTCAGGTTTTTAAATGTTTGAGAGATTAACTAACATTTAGGGCATTTGTGCCATTATATTTTTTTACTATTATAGATGAATTATTTTAGTGTACAAATTATAAGGGTTTTTTTTTTATATTTAGCATGGCATTATAGGGCAAATAGGTCTTTTTTTGTGCTTTTATTGATTTGGTTGAAATAAGATTATTTAGTGTTTGATGGATGGTTGTATATAAAGCATACCATAGATAGAGTACACTAGGAGGACTAATGTGATGATTAAGGTATACTTTCAAAATGAAAGTTTTTATGAAATAAGCTGAACTGAATTAAACAGGTTAAGGTTTAGGGAATACAGGCAATTTGATAGTATTTGAGTCTAGTTGTTTATTACTATTGTTCAGAGTGGGATGATGATTGAGGACTATAGTTTCTTGTTAATGTCTTATTTTAAAAATGTATTTATTATTGTCATTAGTTTAGTGCAATAAGTCATAATAACTTAGAGACTTATTAGAAGAAATATAATATTAAACATTTTGAAAATTTTAAGTAAATTTGAAAAGTAATTTTTTTTAATTTTTTCATTTCATTATCTTCCATACATTCAATCACATTATTATTTGTCTTACAAAATGGATATTTCAACAGGTGATCCAGCAATCCCACTCCTTGGTATCTACCCAAAGGACAGAAGAATACTCTATCGGTAAAGTGCTTGCACATCGATGTTTATTGCGGCACTTTTCACGATTGCTAAGTCATGGAAGCAACCCAAATGCCCACAAACTGGTGAATGGTTAGAAAAACTGTGGCACATATATTCAATGGAATACTATTCATCCATAAAAAAAAAAAACAAAGCCCTGGATTTTGACAGGAAGTGGATGAATGTGGAAGACTTACTGCTGAGTGAAGCAAGTCATGCTATGAAGGAGAGGCATTGTATGTCCCCACTTAAAATTTTTAGAAATTTTACTGAAATTTTTTTGCATTCATCTATAAACAATTATTTTGGCTTTGTGCTAGGACATAAATTTAAATTAAAGCTAACTACTGATTATAGTTTTATGGATTTTTTTTGTGGGTGAGGAAAGAATTAAAACAATAGAAATTGAGATAAAAAAGAAATAACATGAAGCTTTTATGATGGCAGAGAAATCTTGATTCATGATATATGGCCATAGCTGTTTAGTTGTTGAAAATATCTGTTTCAAATAAGAAATTTTTTGGTCAGTTTTACTTTAAAGTCTTTAATAAATGCACAGTTTTAAAATTTAAAGTAGCTTTTTTGAGTCGTGAACTTAGAATTTAAGTTTTTAAAGCTCTATTGCAGTGTGAGTGTCGGAAAGAATTTGGTATGATGTCTTTTCACAGAGCTTTCAGGCAGTTTTTTGTTGTTATTTTTAGAAGACCCCTATTTTGGACTATGAAGGTTTGATTATTTTTAATCAATGGAATTTATATTTATTCAAATAAATATATATTCATATAAATAGTATTTTTTATTTGGTGAAATTAGACTTTGCATAATGCACTAAAGTCTGGCAGAATTTAGTCACTTCAGATTTTTAGAAATGTTTTATGACAGAAATGTATTTCAACTTAGTTTTTGACTATTGTTACAGTATTTTTTTTTATGGGAAAGTTTTTTTTGTTTGTTTGTTTGTTTGTTTGTTTGTTTGAGAGACTTATGCTCTTGCCAGAGAGACAGGGAGGCACAGAAAGACAGAAAGCAAGCAAGAAATCACCTCCTGGGGGGATGGCCATGCCACATTCTCTTCTCCATTCTCTTTGGATCTTGGGCATGCATGCACATGTGCAGGGTCCAGAACTCAAACAGCAGTCGACTACATTGGAGTCCAGCTACGTAACTATTATGCCATCTGCTGGTCCTTATGGAAAAAGATTTTTACAAATAAAAATATGTAATGAAAATGACGATGAGTGAATTTTTTTATAATATTTAAATAGCATATTATGTAATAGAAATGTACTTGCACTTTTTACTATTTTTTACTATTATGTTGACAGACTAAATATTGGCTATAAGACATTTTAGTAATTTTAGGGTAGATACCGTATTAATATTACTGAACAAGTTATTACTATTTTAATTTTTTTTAATTTTGTGAGTTATGGGGTATAGAGGTTTTAAATAATTAGTTCTAAAGAGGACTTAGGAAGAATGAGGCAGCTGTCTATATGTTTTTTATGAGTTTAGTTAATATTGGATTTATATTTTTATACTAATTTTATTTTTTTAATTTAGATGTATAGTATTGCTTATTAAATAAACTATAACAGGTAATTTGACTTAGGTTAATTTTATGGAATTTATTTAAATTAGACTTTAATAAGTTATATTTGATCTTAGACAGTGAGCAAGGAAGTGATATATAGTTTAATAAGTTTGTTATTGGCCGACTTAGCATATAATTTTGTCAAAATAATTTTTTGCTTTTGGTTAATATTGGCTTTGCTTAATGGTTGACTTAGTAGTTTAGAAAACTAATTAGTTTTTGGACCAGCAGTTAGCATAACAGCTATGTTGCTGGACTTCCATGTAGTTGACCGTGTTTGAGTCCTGGACCCAGGGGCTTAAACTCACGTGGGGCGCATGTGAGTGCATGCCCAAGATCCTGAGAGGAGAATGGAGGAGAAGAATTACAGTGTGGTCATCCCCCCCGTGAGATGATTTCTTGCTTTCTGTCTCTCTGTCTCTCTCTGTCTTTCTGAGGAGCACATGTGCCCTATAGCAAAAACCTCTCCAAAAAAAGAAAAAAGAAAACTAATTAGAAGGAAGCTGGAAATTTTAAAATAGAAGCTGGAAGTTTTTATTTAGTGCAAAATGATTAGATTATTAGAAACTTAGACATATAAGAGTACAGTTTTTATGACTTTTCTAAAGATATACTTTAAGATTATAGTCATTTAAAAAAAGTTTTTTAGAAAAGTATTAAATAAAGCAATTAATTATGGACAATAATATTTGAATTAATTAAAGATATGCCAAGAGTTTATAATTGAAAAAAAATTTGGCGATATTTGTGACATATACTAATTTAATACAATAATTTATAATATGACTGATAAATATTACATTATAGATTTTGGAGAATTTTAATTTATTTTGGAATACAGTGTATGTAATAAATACATAATAAATATATATAAAACATTTATACATATAAATTTAAATATAATGTAATAAATATATTAAAATATATAACATATTTATACATGTCATTTAAATCTAAAGTAAAGAAAATTAAAATTAGTTAATTTGACAATATTTTTATATTATTTAGCATAGTAAAATAAGTCTGAATATTTTGATTTCTTTCTTGTGAATGTTTTAAGGTCTCTTTATAAACATCCAGAAGTTATTTTGAGGTAAAAGAATTTAATTTAGAATTTGATTTTGGAGAAACCTTGTTAAATATAGTAAAAAGCATAAATAGTTGCATTAACTGTCAGCAGAAAATAAAAATGTAAAGTTTTTAAGCACCTTAGTTAGATTAAAAAGGACTAACTTAGTGTCTGTTGACACTAAAACAAAAAACAGAATACAGCAGTAGACTATAGCAGTTAGATATGCCATTTAGAGGTAATAATAAAAAAATCTTACAGGCTAATATAAGGACTACATATAAAAATTTTTTATGTAAGATTTAGTATTTACTCCCTTTAGCTATTAGTCCTCTAATTGAACTATAAGAGAACTAAAAAGTGAACTTTAGGAAAATTAATCTAATTTAATTGCACTTAAAACTTTTTTTTAGAGAGGTTTTGCTATAGGGCATATGTGCTCTCCAGAAAGAGAGAGAGAGACAGAGAGACAGAAAGTGAGAAATCACCCCCCCCAAAAGAGGATGGCCATGCCGCAATCCCTTTCCCTCCATTCTCCTCTCGGGATCTTGGGCACGCACACACACGCGCCCAGCATGAGTTTAAGCCACTGGGTCCAGGACTTGAACCATGGTGGACTACATGGGAGTTCAGTGACATAACCATTACGCTAACTGCTGGTTCCGCACTTAAAACTTTTAAAAATTATTTTATCTTGATTATTTGTAAAAAAAGATATATATTAGAGAAGGCTAGTCATTAATCCATTTTTCCTGTTGGTCAGATGTCAGATATTTATTATGTAATATAATATATAAATACTAGCTGTTTTATTAAGCTAATTATATGAAGACAAATATGTTAGCTGACTACTAATTATTGGACAAAATATATGTTGGAATCTGTGGAGATTCTTATTAAATTCTTTTTTACTATATTTGAAGTCAGATTATTTGTCAATGATTTTAAGTTACATGAACTTGAAAAGTATTTAAATTAATTTGTATTAGTGCTATTTTAATAAATCAAATGAAATTTTTAAGATCTTTTATTACATAGACATACAACATACCACATAACATGCATGTTATGGACATGGACACACACACAAATAAAAGATTTTCATTTTTTGAAAAGATTTTTAATGATTTTTTACATCCCCCCCAAAATGAGAATGCTTTATATATTTTAACTCTGTCGAGTCTTTATAGATACTTGTATTAAACTGAGGATTTAAAAGTTGTCTTGATCAGTTTCATCCTGGCTTTCACAATCTTGCCAATTATTGCTTATTTTTATGCTCCTTACAAAGAACTGAACCTGGTCATTTTTTTCTTGCTCGCCCAGAATAGAAACTGCTTATTGCTGTGACAGATTCCCTGATATAATTAGATAGTTTCTGAGTCTATTGAAATAATAAATAATCTGCTTTTATTGTTATATGTACACTTCATAATTTACATTTTAGCATTACTTTTTAATTGTTAATTTGCCATTAATTGTTCTAGCTCTAAATATTTGCTTAATATGTACAATTTATAGATTAAACAAGGTAGAAAGTTTATATCTTAAAGCCACACATAGAGACACGGGATGAGTAAAGGTGAAGATCTTATTCAGATTAATTGCTAGAGAGCAGGTGTCCTAGGTGACTAGGAGGGAAAAGCATTTCTAACACGGAGGGGGGGGTCACATAGCAATTTTTTTGTCTCCATATTTTTGTAATAGTGGAGGTTTGGGGGCATAAAGATTTTTAAATAGATCACTAATTTGCCAGAAAGTTGTATTTTTGAAGACTAACTTAATTGATATGTGGCCTTTTAAACTCAGCATGTTTCTAAATTAATTACTAATTTTAAGATGGAGCCCATTAATTAAGGCAAAAAAAAAGCATTTCTAATGCTTGTAACTCAGCATGGATATCACTGAACAAGAAACAATTCAGTTTGATTAGTAGGTATATTGTAAACCACTTTAACAACTTTTTCATTTAGCTTTCTTTTTGCTTTGGGCAGCTGGTAATAAAGCAAAATTTTGGAAGAACTTTTTTTATGTCATTTAAGTGTATTATTTATTTTTAAAGAGTCTTAAAAGAGATCAAATAAAATTAATTCTTTTAGAAGCTTCTGCATACTAATAGGCATCCCTGGATGGTACTAAATTGGAAATTCTTAATTTTTTAAGAATTATTTATTCATTTAACTTTGTTATTATTAATTTTTAACCCAACCAGAGAGAGACAGAGAAAGAAAGGGAAAGTAAGAAAGCATGCCGCTGGGTCCAGGACTCAAACTGCTGTTGACCATGTCCAGCATCTCAACCACCACACCACCAGCTAACCCCAGGGAATTTTTTTTTTTTTTTTTTGGAGAGGTTTTTCGCTATAGGGTGCGTGCGCTCGCCAGACAGACAGAGAGAGACATAGAGACAGAAAGTGAGAAATCACCCCCCAGGGGGGATGGCCACACTGCAATCCCTTCTCCTCCATTCTCCTCTCGGGATCTTGGGCACACACGCATACGCACCCGGCATGAGTTTTAAGCCACCAGGTCCGGGACGCGAACCGCGGTCGACTACATGGGAGTCCAGTGACATAGTCATTACGCTAACTGCTGGTTCCCTCCAGGGAATTCTTAATGGCTATAGTCATTTTAAATTATGTTACTAAGATCTCACCACTTTGTAAATATTGGCGCTTTCAGGAAGTACTTCAATTTTTAGAGTTAGGAATTCTATTTTTTTATATAAATTTTTAGTCTCTTTAAACCAAGAAGAACCAAAGTGGGAAATAATTTATTCTGACATTGGCTCTGAGCTTTTCTTGACCAATTTAGCTAATGCTTTTTTTTAAAGCATACAAAAAAAAAGAAAGAAAACTAAGATGTTGAACATAAAGATATTTTGTTGCATTTGCCACAGTAATAGCCATTTATTGCTAGTTTTCTGTCTGACAGTCAGACAACTGGATTTAATTCAGTTAATTACCTAATCCAATTCAGTCCTGGACTCAGTCCAGTTTTTGTTGCAACTCCAAACTTAGTGTGGACCAAAATTTGCTCATATAAAACTCAGAGAGCTCTAAACATAAGTCCATGGAGCTCAAACATGAGAGAGAACTTACCAACAATCCCCAGTTGCTATGAGAGAGCAATAGATAACAAAGGGTCCTGTGAGTACCTCACTTGGTCACCTGCTGCTCCTGGGGGTCACTGGAAGTTCTTCAAATCCCGCTTCTGACACTAGAACTTTTCAAATAAAATAAAACAAGCCAATTTAATAGAGTTTTTAATTGAGTAAATTTTAACACAATTTAAATTGGGCAATTGTCCCCAGATTTCAGGACAACTCCAGCAAGCCTCGTGGCTACATGGTATTTAAGTTCTGGAAAAGGAAAGTGACATGTACAGGAACGGGAACGTAATTTACAAAAACGAAAGTGGAAGAATGAGGTAGGGAAACAATTTGGGTTGGCTACACTCTCAAGTTTGTCTGTGTGAACACAGGTTAAAAGGTGCTGTGGTTGGTTGTAACCTAGCAACTAGCCCAGAAAAACAGCTTAATATATACAATTTTGGCTTATCTGTAGGAATTCAAATGTGGGAATACAGTGGCTATTTTAGGCCAAAGTAGTTTAATTTAACAGTTTTAAGCCACCGGGTCCAGGACTAGAACCATGGGCAGTAATGTGGGAGCCCAATGATGTAACTGCTATGCCATCTGCTGACCCTTAAAATTCTTTTATTTTATGTTAAGACGGGATACATAAGGGTCACAAATACTGAAGCAAGAGTTCCTGATACCAGGACAATTTCATTCCTGGTGCATTTATCCTGTGAGATCTCTGACCCTCCATTCTTCTGGATTCCTCAAGGTCGCCCTGTTCACGTGACTAACTAAGCCAAACAGTGGAGTAGCATGTGTGTTGGCATCACAGAGGCTTGGGATGAGAGCCTGCCTCTCCCTGATGCTCCCTATTTGATCATAAAAGAGTTACTTATTCTTCCTCAGTCATTTTTTCCTTATCTATGTAACCAGTAAAGTCTACTTTTAAGGATGAAAGGTGGAAGAAAAGAAAACTATATAAATTTTCTAATACACAATCAGTGTGTCATCCTCATTATTGCTATAGCACTTGCTATCAAAATTTGTTTCTCTTTGAAAATCACTCACAGGAAGAAATATATTTCAGTATGGGGCCAGCAGGGGGTGCAGTAGTTAAGGTGCTGGACACCCACATGGTCAACTGTGGTTAGAGTCCCTGGCCCAGTGGCTTGAAACCCATGCTGGGCACTTGCACTTGAGTGCCAAAATCCCCAAGAGGATAGCAGAGGAGAAGGGATTGCAGCATCGCCATCCTCCCTGGGGGGTGATTTCTTGTTTACTGTCTCTCTGTCTCTCTCTGTTGCTCCAAGGAGCACACATGCCCTATAGCAAAAGTCCCTCTCTCTAAAAATAAGGAAAAGAAAGAAATATAGATCAGTATGTCCTCAGAATGTGAGGAAGTACTGGACACTCAGCCCTGTTTTGTTGACTGATTATACGATGACTAGTAGCTATAGACTGGCTACAAAGTTCTGTTTCATTTTCCCTGCAGGTTTCTGAAGCTGTGCCCTGAAAACTGGACCCAGGTAACAGGGTTTGTCCTCCTAGGATTCCCCAGGAATCACATCCTTCAGGCCCTGTTGTTCCTGGGGCTGATGGTGACCTATGTGGTAACAGCCACAGGCAACCTGCTCATCATTACCCTCAGGTGGGTGAATCGCCGCCTGCACACACAAATGTACTTCTTCCTGAGGAATCTGTGCTTCCTGGAGCTGTTGCTGGTCTCTGTCATGGTTCCCAAGATGCTAGTCATCACCCTCACTGGGGATCACACCATCTCATTTGCCAGCTGCATAATTCAGTACTACCTCTACTTCCTTCTAGGCACAACGAACTTCTTCCTCTTAGCCGTCATGTGTCTGGACCATTACCTGGCCATCTGCCACCTGCTCCACTATGAGACCCTGATGAATGGCTGTGTCTGTTCCCAACGGGTGCTGGCCTCCTGGCTAGCTGGCTTCCTCTGGGTCCTCCGCCCCACCATCCTCATGGCCAGCCTGCCCTTCTGTGGCCCCAATGGCATCGACCACTTCTTCTGTGACAGTTGGCCCTTGCTGAAGCTATCTTGCAGGGACACCCGCCTGCTGGAGCTTGTGGCTTTTGTGCTCTCCATGAACTCAGATAACACCCTGAACTTTTCTCAGATAATTAAAGCAGTAGTCAGATCAGTCCCTAGCAGAGCAATGAAGCTCCAAAAGCTGACTGGGGATGGAATCCAGCCCTGTTGGCTTGACGAACACACTGGGCAGGGCCAGTCCATGGTGCAGTGGTGAAGGAAGATGGATTTCACATGGCTGGCTGTGCAGTTCAAGTCCCAGTGGCTGGGGAAACATGGTAGGTGTATGTGCCCAAACTCCCCAAAGGAGGGAGGAATGGAAGAGAAAGGATGGTGGGATGCTTTCAGTTTTACTCTCTGTCTCTCTCTTTCTGGTGAGCACACATGTCCTCTGGCAAAAAAATTATTTTTAAATAAATAAAAGAAAAAGAAAAACATTCCGGGCACACATGTGCATGCCCAAAATTCTGTTAGGATAGAGAAATGGAGGAGAAAATATTGCAACATGACCATGCCCCCCTGGGGAGTGCTTTCTAACTGTCTCTCTCCAGCAAGGGTACATACTCTCTGGCAGTAGAAAAAGCAGGCATCATAAATGTTTGATTGTAAAATACAGGAGTTAGCCTACCTAGTCTTCCCTGCAGTTTTTCTTCATTCTCTACCTCCCCAAGGAGAAGGCTAATCCAACCATTTGGGTTTTGGAATTCTGGTGATGATACATTTCCTCGGAGGTGGACTCAGGCTTTGAGAGCTTGCATAAGGTCCATGCAGGAGGCGGCTCCTTCGCTTCCTCTTGTGTGTGTTAAAACCCTTCCACTGCTTTAGTCTCATATCAAGTCGCACACTGGGGATGCTGGCACAGAGATTCGGAGGTGGAGCCTTTCCACCCAGACTGGGTGTCACAAACTAACCAGATCCTCGGTGCTGGGAAATCCAGCTCCAGCTGCTTCAATAATCGATGGTTCCTCGACCCTCGCTTGGCACTGCTCTGTGTGTGACTTGTAGCTCCTGTGAGAATGTCATAAGGACGAAGGTCAAGACCAGTGAAATATTTGCACAGCCCTAATTCATAAGTCAAATTCTAATAGGCTGCAAACCATTCAACCATTCCTTTTAGAGATACTGGTAAAGGGGCTGGAGGTAGTGTGGTGGCTAAGGCGCTGGACTCCCACATGGCCGACGGCAGTTTGAGAGCCCTGGACCTGGTGGCTTGCTTTCTTATTTCACTCTCTCTTGCTGGTCAAAAGCCAAGAGGGATGTTAGGGCACAAATTCTAAGGGGATACTCAACCACCCATCTCGGGACGGGTAAGTGCAGGGTTGGCTGAGACCCGAGTGGAGCCTTCTCAGTGCTGCACAGAGGCCTCTCCACTGCAGGGCCCATACCTCAGCTCTGTGCAGTCTCAGGGTATACAAGGCAAACACAGCTGCCATATTTACCTAATTTATAGCCTACTGACTGTGAGCGCCCAACAAGAAATAAAATGTGTGAATCAGGAAGTGTTTATAATGTGTGGTAAGTGTTCCTGAGTTCTGGGACAAGGACTGGCAAAGAACAAGCTTGGGTTAGAGATGAGGGACGTGCATCCAAGGAAGGGCCTTTACACCGAGCAGGAGGCTGAGTGGGACTTAGCCGAAGGTAGGAGAGGAGCCGCCCAGATACAGCAAAGAGGAGATACAAGGCCAGGGAGTAAAGGAAGAGGCTGAGAGAAATAAATAAATGGAAAGTCAGAAAAGAAGGGAGTTAGGGGAACCAGCAATTAGCATAATGGCTATGTCACTGGACTCCCACGTAGTCGACCGCGGTTCGTGTCCCGGACCCGGTGGCTTAAAACTCACGCTGGGCGTGTGTGTGTGTGTGCCCAGGATCCCGAGAGGAGAATGGAGGAGAAGGGATTGCGGTGTGACCATTCCCCCTGGGGGGTAATTTCTCACTTTCTGTCTCTATGTCTCTCTGTCTGTCTGGCGAGCGCACACACCCTATAGTGAAAACCTCTCCAAAAAAAAGGGAAAAAAAGAAAAGAAGGGAGTTAGAAAAGCAAGACTGGAGAGGTGGGTGGTGTCTGGGTCAGATGGGAAGGACCTTATCTATGGTATAATCAAATCATACTTGGAAGAAACATGGCTATCCCAGTTAATTGGAGAATATACCTGAAGCTTTTAAACTGGTGCATTTTGTTTTAGAAATAAACTATGTTGGGATCTGCAGATGGTGTAATAGTTATGTCACTGGACTCCCATGTGGTCAACCATGTTTCAAATCCTGGACCTGGCAGCTTAAAACTCATGCCCAGCACATGTGTGTACGTGCCCAATATCCCAAAAGCAGAATGGAGGAGAAGGGATTGTGGGGTGGCCATGCCCTCTGGAGGGTGACTTCTCACTTTCTGTCTCCCCATCTCTCTCTGTCTCTCCAATGAGCACAGGCACCATATAGCAAAAATATTTCTTAAAAACAAACAAATAAATAAACAAAATGAGCCTTGTTTTTCAACTTCATCTGCAGTTTTATGTGAAGATTGATTTACTTGTTTTATTAAAAAGATATAATTTGGATATCTTGAGTTTGTGGTTTTATGATTTAGCTGGGTAAACTGTCTTTGTAACAGATAAATTATTTGTAAAAATTTTAGAACTTAGAGGCTGGCAGATGGCATGGTGGTTAAGGGCGCTGGACTCCTACATGGCTGACATGGTTCACGGTTCAAGTCCTGGACCTGGTGGCTTGCTTTCTCACTTTTCTTCTCTTGCTCTCTCTCTCTCTCTCACTCACTCTGTCCCTCTTTGGTAAAATTTAAATAAATAAATAAATAACTAAATAAAGTTAAATAAAATGATTATTTTAAAAAATAAAAATAAAAATTTTAAAACTTATATTCTAAAAAAATTAATTTGATTTAATTAATTAATTGATTTTAGAGAGATTTTTACTATAGGGTATATGTGCTTGCTGGAGAGACAGAAAGTGCAAAATCATCCCCAGCAGGGATGGCCACACCACAATCTCCAGTCTCCTCTTGGGATTTTGGGCACACAGACACCTGGCATGAGTTTTAAACCTCTGAGTTCAGCCCTCAAACTGAGTTTGACTACATGGGAGTCCAACAACATAACCATTCCGCCATCTGATGGTTCTCCAAAATCATATTTTAAAAGCTCAGTCAGCTGTAGGAAAATTGATGAGAAAAAGTGCCTGCTTATTTTACTTAACACATCTTCCAGGTTTGTCCATATCACCTCGAATGACAGGATATCATTCTTTTAAAGGCTAAAGAGTATTTATTGCATCTATAGCACATTTTCTCTGTACATTCATCCATCCATGGCCATCTGGGTTGATGGCCTATCCTGGCTATTGGGAATGGAGCTGTAGAAAACACCGGAGTACAGATACCTCCATGATGTTTCTCTCCTTCAGGTATTTTCTAGTAGTGGGGCTGGTGGATCATATGAATGTTCAATTTTCTATTTTTAGTCTTGTTGAGGAACCATAAGACAAGCACAGAGAGATAAAAATCACCCGTTCTCACTTGTGAAACTTTTCTTATAGAAGGTGAGAACAGTAGTTAGAGGCTGGGGAGAGACATGGGTAAGGAGAGGGGGTTGTCGGTTACAAACACAAAATTCGTTAGACAAGGACAAGTTCCAGTGTCCTACAGCACAGTGGGTAACTATAATTAACAATAACCTGGCTAGCCTGTGGCCTGGTGGTTAAGGCAGGTGGATCCCATGTAGCTGACTGTGCGGATAGAGTCCCGGACCTGGCAGCTTGAAAACAAACAGGGCGTGTGTCATGTGTGCCCCAAACTCTGAAATGAGAAAGAAATGGAGACAGGATTGCAGCCTTGAACATGCCGCCTGGGGGAAGTGCTTTCTCATTTTTTTCTCTCTCTGTTTCTCTGTTCCTCTTCAGTGAACACACAGACCCTCTGGCAAAATAAAAATAATAATAATAATTTTCTATGTATGTTGAAAGACTATCAATTTGTATTTATCTTTTTGAATGCTCTTTTATTTATTTTTATTTTAGTTTTTTTTTGCCATAGGGAATATGCGCTCACCAGGGAGAGAAAGAGAAAGTGAAAAAGTTACCCCCCAGGGAGGATGACCACAACAAAATTCTGTCCCCTCCGGTTCTCCTCTCAAGATTTTGGGGGACCAGCAGTTAGCATAATGGCTATGTCACTGGACTCCCATGTAGTTGACCATGGTTTGAGTCCCAGACCCAGTGGCTTAAACTCACACCAGGCACGTGTGTGTACATTCCCAAGATCCCGAGAGGAGAATGGAGGAGAAGGGATTGTGGCATGGCCATCCCCCCTGGGGGGTGATTTCTTGCTTTTTATCTCTCTGTCTTTCTCTTTCTGGCAAGCGCATATGCCCTATATCAAAAAACAAAAACAAACAAACAAAAACAACCTCTAAAAAGAAAAAAGATTTTGGACACACATGCACATCAGGCATGATCTTCAAGTCATTGGGTCCAGAATTCAAAGTTTGATAAACCAGTGCCTTTAACCACACCACCTGCTGGCCCCCAATTGTGTATTTTAAGAGAGGATTTTTAATGTTTCCAACACAAAACAATAATAAGTGTTTGAGATCCTGGATATGCTCATTACCCTGATTTGATCATTACACATTCTACTCATGTAATAAAAAAATCATAGTTTCCTCCATAGATATGTACAATTAATATGTGTCAGTAAGACAACAACAACCAAAAAGGAAGTGGAAATGCTGCAGTCGGGAAGCGATGGTGAAGATTCAGTGAGAGGTCTTGCTAGGTGTGACATCACTGTTGGCTGGGAGGCTGGAGCACGTGGACAGTCAATACACATTTTGGAAGCAGAAGTGATAAGATGAATAGTCTTCCAGCCCATCAATCTTCAGTCTGTATTAGAGCCTGGCTAGTAAAGGGAAGCCCCAGCTGTTACCAAGGCCTCTGACAGGGAAAGCAAGGTCCCATGAGGCAAATGGCACTTAACTCACAAGGAAAGGAACAGTGAAAACTTCCCAGAAAAAGTGCTCTTTCACTGGACACCCATGAGAGTAGGCAGGTGACAGGAGGCGACCTGCATTTCCTGCAGCAGGGGCTGCAGGTACCCAGGCTCAGAGGTGCACCAACCATAGTCAGGAAACTGAAGGAAGTACATTATCACGGCCGAGGAGGCAAAGAGGGGAAAGGTATGAGAATGAAAGGTAAGCAGGCTCCGGTTGGTCAGACTCTGTGGAGAACATGTTAAGAAACACCATTTAGGGAGACCAGCAGGTGGCATAGTGGCTAAGGTGCTGGACACTCTTACGTGGGTGACCACAGTTCAAGTCTTAGACCTGGTAGCTTCCTTTCTCCTTTCTCCTCCTCCCTCTGGTCAAATTAAAATAAATGAATGAATAAATAATTTTAAAAAAAAGAAACACCATTTAGTAAATGTAATCTCACTTACTGGCCTGTGTTTTGTACAGGTCACTTTCTCATTTTTCCTCAGCTTCCTCATATGTAAAATAAAGAAATTGAGTTAGAAGAGTTTTAATGTTTGGGTAGATTATATATTCTCTTTGAGAATCTTATAAAATCCCTATACCTCTTTCCTTTAAATAACTTATATACATAAAACTTAGCGTAGTATTAAGGTTTTTATATGGAACACTTAAGCTCATATCTGGAGCCCTAAATAAGATAATTAGAAGTACCTTTTGGGGAAGGGTGGAGGGAGGTGGTCAGCTCTAGCAATCTATGATTCTGTATGATTCTAGAACTGTGGATTACATAGAAGTTTGTCCCAATGCACCTTCACCAATACATTCCAATAACAAACACCATCATGACATATATTACAGTAGTAATATAGATGGGTGGGTGGAGAGAGACAGACAAATAGGAAGAAACAGATATGGAAGAGGAGAGAGAGAGTATCTGACACCATATACGTTAAGCATAGGGAACAGGCCTATAAGTTTCGCTACTTCTCAGGCAAGCCATTCAAAGAACCAGAAAACACTCCAGACACAGAGGGCTCTTAAGTTGCATATGCTAAGTGGGAGGGACAGTTGTTTCCAGATCAGTCCATTCTCCTAAATTCCAGTCACTGTCAGTGCCCACTGGGCCACATGAGCCACGATGGTCTGTTTTAAGAGTGAGAGTAAGTAATGATTTTTATAAGGACAAGAGGAGCACCCATCTTTTGGCTGCTGCTCTACTGAGTTTCTGTACCAATTAAATCAGGAAAGTCTGTAAATTTACTTTCCCCCCACATTCCCCTCTGGAAGAAAGCAAAGATAGATACACACTATCTCACAAGCAGCTTTAAAATCATATTATCTCTACAATTATAACCATCTTTAGATTCCTTGGTCTCCTACATCCCATCGCAGGTGGGAACTATTTAAACTCTTACTTCAGGTCAGCAGGGGATGTAGTGGTTAAGGCACTGGACCCCACAGGGCCTACTGTATGGTCTGAGTCCCAGACTCAGTTACTTGACATTTCCACTGGGCATGTGTTTGTGTTTGTGCCCAAAATTCCAAGAGGAGAATGGAGGAGAAGGAATTGCAGCATGGCCATCTCGCTTGGGGGGTGATTTCTCACTTTATCTCTGTCCCTCAGGCAAGTGTTCACATCCTATGGCAAATTTAGAAAAAGAATAATACAATAAAGAATAAACTCTCAATCCAGATCTGTACTAATGCTAAGTAAAAGTCATTCAGTTCCAAGGTCTGTACTTTTTCACAACTTCTGCCATTCTCCTCATATATACTGATTCTATAGTACAAAACTTTTTCTGTACTTTTCCAGAACTTCTGCCATTCTTCTCATATATGCTGATTCTATAGTACAAAACAACCATTTGATTGTTCCAAGAAAAACTGTTTTCCCAATAGCAATCCAAAGTATTGAAATTGCCTCCTTAAGCCATCCATGCATTAAGCTTTCTACTCCCAAATTTTCACCAGGATATCTAAAGAGAGAAAGACAAGTAAAAGTATTCTATCACTTTTGAGGCTTTTGTTTTTATCAAGACTATAATAGCAAAATCTGGGTGTTGGCTGAGTAAAGTAATTTTCTAATTCCCTTTAATGCCCCTTTGTACACCAGGATCTAGGCCTGAATAATGTGGAGCAATGCAGAATTTTACCTAAAGAAAACCTTGGTCAGACAAGAAGAGAAAGAGGGAAACAGTGAGAGAAAATGAAGGAATACAGAGGCAGGGGAGGTAGATGACCTCTGGGATGCCCTGAGGGGAAAGCCAAGAGCAGGAGGCCTCTTTCTGCTCCACAGGGAGGTCTCTTGAACCACTGGCCTCAAAGGCTTTCAGAAAACAAGCTATTATCTGGTAGCATTAAAGCCATCTAAGGAGCAGGATGGGAAAGCAAGGGAAGGATGCATTTGTTCCACGTGATCTAAATCCATACACTATGAAACCCAAGATGCTACATGCACCTGAAGATGCAGTCTGGACTGAGCATTAGAGGTGTGTCATGGGGTTCACAGTGACCGTGGGTGAGATAATTGTCATACAGGGTGAAGATCTTGGCCAGGAGATGAACGAAGGAAGTGCAAGAGACTCAAGGTGGGGTCTATAACCTGAACCAAAACTTAGCTGAGTAAGTTAGAATGGGAGCATCACCAGCCTGATCAAACAGAGAAATAAAATTTGAGCTGTGTCAGTCACAGATTTAACCTCAAGGGCCGGAAAGATACTCAGAGAATTACTCTCATGCCCAGTCATCATTCAAGAACTCAGCCCAAGTCAACCACTGGGTGGCTGAAATCACCAAGCTTCTGTAAGGCATTGTGTAGATGTGAAGACCTATCTTCCTTTACCACCATGAGGTCAACTGAATTTCACTCCTCATGCATACATTTAGACAACACTTTAAAAGGGGATGAGATTGGGGCCAGCACATGGTTTAGTGGTTAAGGCACTGGACTCGTACATGGTTGACTGTGGTTTGAGTACTGGATCAGGTGGCTTGAAACTCACATTGGGCATGCCCAAAATCCTGAGGGCAGAATGGATAGGAAGGGATTATGGCATGGCCATCTGCCCTAGGGGATGATTTCTTGCTGTCTGTTTCTCTGTTCCTCTCCCGCAAGCACACACACCCTTTGGCAAAAATCTCTCATAAAAAAAGAGAAAGAAAGTAAAATGGGGAACAAGGTTAGAAAGAGGGAGAGGGTAAAAATCTGAGTTATTTGCTAAGGAAAATAATCATTTACTTAAAGAGACTATTTGATTTTATGCATAAAATTAAAGCACTAGATTTGTCTAATTATTAGCTATTTTCCTCTACTATCCAGCAGGTGACACTTGCAAAAAAGTAATATCAGTTATTAAAAAAATAAAGAAGCTAATTTTATTTGCACATATGACTTTGTATAATTAAACGTATGACCCAGCTACAAGTTCATGGTAGCATAATGTTCATTCATGGTACATAACATTCAGCAAGTTAAATATGCAAATGCCTGCTTTAGTTTATTTTAAAATTAATTCTTAGTTGTGAAGGTAAGGATAAAATAGTGCGGGTCCTCTGACAAAGGGAAGAGCCAGTTGGTGAACTTGATGGTAGGATATGTAGGAATCTGGATTAGGGAGGATTATGATGTTGGGGAGAAATAGAGATGATGAAAGACAGCCATGGCTGTTTTTCTATCCCTTCCTAAATTACAGTAGAGCTGCCAGGATTACTTACATATTTTGATACCACTCTCCATTTAAGAACTAGGGGATGACAGGCCATCAAAGCAGTAACCTGTGGTTCTACACAGCTAAGAGATGGCTGAATTTAAAAGGCTGAGTTTCTGAGCAAGGCTGTGGAAACAAAACTATTCCCACATATGGGTCTTCTGGCCCCAAGCCAATTCCCCCTTGACTCTCTAGCCCACCTTCCCCAGTTCCACATTCTTCATGTGTTCAGTTCTCTAGGAATCATCTACTCCATGGCCCCATATTCCAATATCTGGTCCCTGGCTCTCCCAACAGCACTTGGCTTAGAGCAATTTAAAATACTAAGCCTAGGGACCAACACGAGGCATGATGGTTAAGGCACTGGATCCCATGTGGCTAACTACAGTTGAAGTTCTAGAACTGGCAGCTTGAAAATTATGCTGAGCGTGTGTGTGCATGGGCCCAAAATTCCAAGAGGAGAATGAAGAAGAGATTGTAGCATGGCTAATTATCTTTGGAGGATGATTTCTCACTTCCTCTCTCTCTCCCTGGTCTGGTAAGCACATGTGCCCTATGGGGGGGGGGGGGGACTCATAATGAGATATTGAACTTTAGAAGTAACAAGCTATTTTACGTACTGTGGGGACACGTTTAGAGAGAGAACCTGAGGTATGGGGACATGCTCTGAGCAAACACCACTTATCCTTTGGGGCTTTGGCAGAACCTTGTAACTTGCCTTTCCTTTTTTTTTTTTTATTTTTGAGAGGTTTTTGCTATAGGGCATGTGCACTCACCAGACAGACAGAGAGAGACAGAGAGACAGAAAGCAAGAAATCATCCTCCAGGGGGGATGGTCATGCTGCAATCCCTTCTCCTCCATTCTCCTCTCAGGATCTTGGGCACTCAAGCACACGTGCCCAGCATGAGTTTTAAGCCACTGGGTCTGGGACTGGAACCATGGTCTACTACGTGGGAGTCCAGTGACATAGCCATTACGCTAATGGCTGGTCCCACTTGTCCTTTCCCTGACCCTCTCTGCAGACAGAGCAAGGAGTGGAAATTGTTAGGGGCATTCCCACAGAAACATCTGATGAAGTTCAAAAAACATCTTGAACCCAATTAGCAAAGTCCAATCCCTGCTCTGCATCTGAAAGGTTCTTTAGCCTTCTCTGGGTATGGTGGTTCACACCTTATGGAGAGATTCTTTAGCCTTAAGCTGGGTGTCTCTCCATTAGAAAAGAAAATAATGGGATTTTCTCTTGATGGGATTATCACCAAGGGATATACCTGGTCTAGTATGACTAAGCCCTTATAGATTTGTTACCTGCTCCTTATTGTCTGTAACCTGGCAACAAATCGATGAAGTGTTGTAAAACATACACATGTAATGTCTCCTTGTACTATAAAGAAAGAGGCCCACTTTGTCTGGGTGGCTCAAGCAGCAGCTCAAGCAATGGCATAAGTTGCTTGGGCTACCTAGGCTCAGGCTGCCTGTGTCCATTCCTACTCTATCTCTTTGTTTCATTCTTTCCAATTCCCCAGTACTCTCAAAATGGAGGGCTTTCTCTTTCTTGGCCTCTTTCTCTTCCTCACCAGCAGCCCCCTGATCATCATTCAGCTAGACCCAAACCCCGGGGCAGACGCCGACAAGGTACCATCAAGAACTCAGGCTCCAGTGTTGTAGAAACCTGAGTTGTATTCCAAAAACAAGCTCTGGGATCTTCAATACTGTATTTGATGTCTTCAGTCTGCAATTAACTCATTTTTAAAAATGATGATGTTACCTACCTCAGAGGAATTTGGAGAGAAATCAAATAAATAATAAATGTAAAATCTCTTGGTACAAGGTCTAGCATTATTACACGCTTACCAAATAGTATGATAATGGTGATGATGGCAATAATAATGATCTTAAATTATGAGAGGCCAGAGGGTGATGTGGTGGTTAAGGCACTGAACTCCCACATGGTAGAACACAGATTGAGTCCCAGACCCAAAAACTTGAAAATCATGCCACGTGCATGTGGGCACATGCCCAAAATCCCTAGAAGAAAATGGTAAGAAGGGATTGTGGTATGGCCACCCCCACCCCCATCCCAGGAGTGATTTCTTATTTTCCTTTTTATTGTCTTTCTCTTTCTCTCTCTGGTGAGTGCACATGCCCTATAACAAAATATAAGAAAAAAATGCTACAAGAAAGAAGGTAAATTGCTTAAGCATGTCCCTTGTTCTTCACTGACGTTCATTTATTCACTTGAAATTGAGACTCAGGGACCTACAGTTACTTTAACCTCCATATTGTTATTTTCTTCAGGAAGTTTAAAAATATTTTGAGTTCTTCAAATGGACTTTGTGTCCAAGAAGTGGTATCAGGAAAGAGACACCAGATTTCTTCCCTATATGTATATTGCAATTGGAACTTTCTCAGCAGGGTCAGTGTCATGCTCATCTGGGGACATGCCTGCTGAACCTAATGATACTCACCCCCCTCCAGGGTCATGTCCCGGGGGGGTCACAGTCCCTTCTCCTCCATTCTCCTCTTGGGATCTTGGGTATGTACGCACACACACCCAACATAAGTTTAAGCTGCCAGATCCAGGACTTGAACCACAGTCAACTACATGAGAGTTGAGCGACGTAACCATTATACCACTTGCTGGTTCCCTGAACCTAATAGTACTTTTGAAAAGAACTTAACACTTTCTCCAGGAGATACTTGGAACCAGTTCTAGGACACTCATCCCATGTCCTGGCTAGGCTCAAAGTTCTGGTCACCAGACCCTAATGGAAACCAAGAACAATGGAGAAGAGTAACAAGGAGTTTGTCTACTTTGTGAGTCTTCTCTAGCAAGTGGGTACCCTGAAGCATCTGTCAGATTTTCTGCTGATCTGGGGGTCAATGCTTCAAGGGACCAATAAGGTCCTTTTTCTTCCTCCACAGCTTCTTCATGGCTGTGATCACTTCCTTGTTTCTCAGGATATAGATGGCAGGATTCAGCATGGGTGTGACCATTGTGTACAGGACAGAGACAGCCTTGTCCATGGGGAAGGTCCGAAAAGGCCTTGCATAGATGTAGATGCAAGGTACAAAGATTAAGGTCACCACAGCAATGTGAGATGCCCAGGTGGACAGGGCCTTGCTGCGGTCCCCCCTTGAGTGGCTTCTGAGCATGACTAGCAGGGCTGTGTAGGATCCCAGAAGCACCAGAAAACACATCAGGGTGACCAGGTCATTGTTAGACACCATCAGGAGCTCAAGAACGAAGGTATCTGTGCAGGCCAACTTGATCAGCTGAGGCACATCACAGTAGAAGTTGTCCAGCTTGTCAGGCCCACAGAATGGCAGATGGAGAGTCAGGCCAACCTGCACAATGGAGTGGATGAAGCCCCCCACCCAGGAGGCTGCCATGAGGAGCCCACAGACTGTCTGATTCATAATAAGTGTGTAGCGGAGGGGCTGGGAAATGGCAACGTAGCGGTCATATGCCATGACTGTCACCAGGAAGATCTTTATGCCTCCAATGAAGTGGAAGAAGAGCTGAGTCGGGCAGCTACCAAAGGAGATGGTGCGGTTGCCTGAGAGTAAATCCACCAGCATCCTGGGTGCCATGATGGAAGAGTAGCAAAAGTCCAGGAAGGAAAGATTGCCCAACAGAAAGTACATGGTTGTGTGCAGGTGTGAATCAGAGGTCACAATGGCCACAATAAGGAGATTTCCAGTTACAGTCATAATATACACAGTAGAAAAGATAATGAAGGAGAGAAGCCTCAGCTCCCATACCTGAGAAAGACCCAGAAGGATGAACTCTGTCACCTGGGAATGATTTACTGGATTCATCTGCTTGGCATAACCTGGTGAATGAACTGCTGAAGAAAATGGTCATACTTATCAGGGGATCTGCAAATGTCTCTGAAATAATTTCCTCTGCCCCCTGGAGGATTTTCTCTACTATTTCATTTACCATAAGAAGAATTTTGTGAGTGGTTCTATAAGACACTAAACATTTGAACATTGTATATTTGGTTACAAACACTAGGCGTAAAATTCAAGAAAGCATTGAGGCCTTTTCCATGTTTTGAGAATTAAAAATAATCAGCCTTCAAAACTGAGATAGGGAAAAGATTGCTAACTTGTAAATAAATTTCAGGACCGGCCCTATGGTATAGTGATTAAGGGAGCTAGATTCCCCATGGTCAATCTTAGTTCAAATGCTAGCCTTAGTAACTTGCAAAACATTGAGCTCATGTGTGTGCAAGCCCCAAATACCAATGGGGTAGAGAAATGGAGAAGAAATTGTGGGGATTGCTTTCTACTTCTCTCTTTCTCTGTCTCTCTCTAGTGAGTGTGCATACCCTTAGCAATTAGAAAAATGTAAGAAAGTGAATTTGAGGCCAGCAGGTGGCATGGTGGTTAAGGCTTTGGATTCCCACATGAGTGACTGTGGTTTGAGTCCTGGATCTGGTGGTTTGAAACTCACCAGGTGTGTGTGCATGCATGCCCAAAATCCTGAGAGGAGAATAAAGAAGCGATTGTGGCATGGCCATCCTCCCTGTGGGGCTAACTTCTCACATTCCCTCTCTCTATCTGTCTCCCTCTCTGGCGAGTGCATGAGCTCCATGGGGGAAAAAATAGAAAAGAAAGCAAAGAAAATGAATTTCAATTTTGCCAACAAGTAGTTAGTAAACAAGGACAATTCTCTGAAGTCATTCAAGCCTGACTTTCTTTATTTGTAATATAAAATAAACTAAAATATTCTTGAAATCTCCTATAGTTTAACATTTTACACTACATATGGACTTTATTTATAAAACCTGATGAATTTCTGTATGGCAGACATGAGACAGTTTCCATGGACTGACATATCTAAGTTGCTCATCAGATTCCTGGATTAATATTCAATTGCCATCTTTGATGACAAAGCTCTGTCTTGCATATCTTTTGGGTTGTCAGAAAACTCATGATGTATTTATCTGTTTTTTTAATGCAAAAATGTGTTATGACTTTTCCAATAACCCAATATTTTCAGTCCTAAAGGAAGCTAAAATCATGGACAAGAAAGCAAAATACAAATTACTATTATTTCACTTTGAAAGAAGTGAAAAATTGTTTCCCTTAAAATTAGGTAAGAAAATACTTGACAAAGAAAACATCCTGTCCTGTGGTCTTGGGAACTCCAAAGAAACAATACTCCTTGGGGAAATATAGGAGAGGACAACTAGAACATTAAACCACCACCAGAGAGTTTGAGTATCAGTGTTAATTTCAGAGATATTACCCAAAGAGTAAATTCCTATTCACCAGGGAAGCAGCAAGACGTAGCTATAGCTATTAATTGAAATTGAAAATATCACCATCTAAATGCAGAGTTCCTCAACATCTGGAATCATGGGAAATTAAAAGGTATTTTTATATATTTAAGTAGTTAAGAACATGCTAAGCTGAGTATTTAAATGAGTTCTGGAATAAATCCCTTTATATTCCTTAAAAATAATGTGAAGTATCATTTCGACTTAATTTTAAGTATGGCTTTTAAAATATATTTTCCTTCCATTGTTTTTTATTTAATAAATAGAATTTTATTAAATACTTTCTACTTACTGGACCCAATGAAAAATTTAGAAAAGAATAAGACAAAAATTATTTGATGAAATTAAATGTAAAGCACCCTGCAAGGACCCATCAGTCTATGTGTGGCCTCCTTCACACATACACTGTGACCTCAAGCACACCAAACTACTTGACATTCCCAGAATTTGTCATGCACAACCTATGCTTCCTTTATTTCCTTTACTTAATCTCTATAGTGAAATATTTAGTAAAATACTTCAAATACACAAATACCTTGGGATTTCCAATTCTAACATGTAATAGGTTGGAAAGTCAATAGTTCATCCTTAAAGCAAAAAATGTTGTACAAATTCAGAGACAATGTCATTTCTTGGGCCAAGCAGAGAAATGAGGTCACAGGAAAATTATCTAAAAACCTATACAGAAATCTAACAAAATATGTACAAGTTTTATATGAGAAAAATTACAAAACTCTGATCAAGTAAATGTAAACACTAAACAAATGGAAAGATAGTCCAATTTCATGGATAAGAATTCTCCATGTTATCAAGATATCAGTTCTTTCCAACTTGATCATTAAATCAATCAAATTTATTTACTGCAATCTCAATTATAATATTCAAAAAAGTTATTTTGTGGTTTTCAACAAATGGATTCTAAAGTTTATGTGCAGGATCAAATGATACAGAATAGTCAACAAAATATTAAGAACAAAATTGAAGAACTGACTTCACCAAACTTCAAGATTTATAATAAAGCTACAGTAATCAAGACTATTTGGTATTAGTGAAAGAATGATCAAATAGATCAATGGAGAGCCCAGATATAGATTCTCATAAACACAGGCAACTGATTTTTGACAAAGGAGCATAAGCAATACAATGTAATAAACATAGTCTTTTCAACAAATGTTTCTGGAATGAGACATCCATAAGCAAATAAAAAAAAAAAGAAGGATGGAAGAAGAAACAAAAGAGAAAGAAAGGAAAGAAAGAAAGAGAGAGAAAAAAGGAAGGAAGGAAAGAAGAAAAAAAACTAGATGTAGACCTTACACTCTTACTAAAAACTAACTCAGAATAGACCAGAAATTGGCAACTTTAATAATACAAGCCTATCAGTAATTGACATTAGGTTAATACAACAGTAATTGTGGTTTTGCATTGTTGAAATTTGCTGTTTGATATTGAATATATATATATATTTTTTGAGAAGTTTTTGCTATAGGGCACGTGTGCTCGCCAGAAAGACAGAGAGAAAGAAAGCGAGAAATCACCCCCCCAGGGGTGATGGCTATGCTGCAATCCCTTCTCCTCCTTTCTGCTCTTGGGATCTTGGGCACGCATGCACACGCACCCAGCGTGAGTTTAAGCCACCAGGTCTGGGACTTGAACCATGGTCGACTACATGGGAGTCCAGCAACATAGCCATTATGCTAACTGCTGGTCCTGATATTCAATATATTCTTAATAAATGTGGCTCTCTTGTACACCATTTTCCATTTAGTACTCTATTTTTCTTTTTGCTAATAACTTACTACATACTGTTTATTTTATGTGTATTTAGACTATGAAAATGACGTTAGACAAGCAATTTCAAGAGATTTTCTTGCTTGATTTCACAATGGGTTGTAAATCAGTGGGGACAGCTCCCAACAACACACTTGGCCCAGGAACTGGTATGAACATACAGTGCAGTGGGGATTCAAGAATTTTTACACACACGTCCCCCACAATCCATTGGCTATTTTTTAATGTTAAAACTTTTTTCTTTTTAATCAAGAAATGAAGGACCAGGGGATGAGCTGAAACTGGGCACTGGAAGGGCCACAGGCTGAGGCAGTGGCTCCCTTGCCCAGCATCTAGTTCCCACAAGCCAGCTTCTCCTTTTCACACTGTTTTGTTTTATTATTGTTGTTTTTTCTCTATTTTTTCTTAATTTTATAATTGGAGCCTTGGGTGAGATTATGCCTGCCATGAGAATCTACTCTACACCATGACACTGGTGCTTCAGTGTTAGCCAAACAAACTCTGGGGTCACTAAGTGGTTTGACTTTCATACGGTGAATGCATTAGGACTGTACTGACCGTGGAACAAACACACATCTTAAAAAGAAAATGTGTGATAATTGAGTATGTACCTGCTCAATATGTAACAAATGTCTGTGCTCCACAGCTGAAACTGAAAAATTGGAAGGTATAATAGTAGGTAGGGCAACTGTAGATACTAGAGACAGGATTTAGGGGAGGGAGTGGAGGAGGTGGAAGGGAGCAGATAAGGGGAAAAACAAACATTTAATAAACACAAAAATGAAAAATGATCTGCTGATGATAATGTATACAGTATTGTCTTTGGCTTCACTAGTATGCACTATATTCAGGCTGGGAAAAACCATATATACTATAAAGATATACAGTGATTAAATATAAATTAAAAATAAATAAATAAATATTTTAAAAATATAACAAAGAAGTTTTGCAAAGAAGAGAGCCTTGAAGATGAGAAGCATAGTGGCAGGCCATTAGAAGTTGGCAGCTGCCAACTGAGAGTGAACATTGAAGCTGATCCTCTACAACTACATGAGAAGTTGCCGAAGAACTCAACCTAGAGCATTCTCTGGTCATTCAGGATTAAAAGCAACTTGGAAAGGTAAAAAAAAAAAAAAAAAAAAAAAAAAAAAAAAAAAAAAAAAAACTCAATAAGGGGGTCAGCAGGTGGTGTGGTGGTGCATTAGTTAAGGCACTGGACTCCCACATGGCTCACTGTGGTTCAAATCCTAGACCCAGTGGCTTGAAAATCACACAGGCACATATGCGTGCAGATCCAAAGTCCTGAGGGGAAACTGGTGAAGGGATTGTGGACCAGCCAACCCCTCTGGAGGGCAATTTGTCATTTTCTCTGTTTCTGTCTCTCTCCAGCAAGTGCATGTGCCCTATGGCAAAAAACCTTCTTAAGGTTTAAAACCTTTAAAAAAAAGTCAATAAGTGGGTAAAAGTTGATAAGTGGGTGCCTCATGAGTTGACTGAAAATAAAAGAAATAATTATTATGAAGTGTCATCTTCTCTTATTCTACTCAACAATGAGCCATTTCTCTATTGGATTGTGACATGAGATGAAAAGTGGATTTTTATATGACAACCAGATATGACCAGCTCAGTGGTTGGACCAAGAAGAAGCTCCAAAGCACTTCCCAAAGCAAAACTTGCACCAGAAAAGGTAAAAAGTCATCATTTGGTGGGGTCTGATCCATTACAGTTTTCTGAATCCCAGTGAAACCATGAGATCTGAGAAGTAAGCTCAGCAAATGGATGAGATGGACCAAAAATTGCAGTCATTGGTCAACATAAAGGGCTTAATTCTTCATGACAATCCCCACTGCATGTCATACAACCAACACTTCGAAACTGGAATGGATTGGGTTATGCAAGTTTGCCTCTTCCGCCATATTTACCTGCCCTCTTGTAGTCAACCGACTACCACTTCTTCAAGCATCTCGACAATTATTTTTTGGGAAAACATTTCCACAACCAGCAGGATGCAGAAGATGCTTTCCAAGAGTTTGAATCCTGGAGCACATATTTTTTACACTACAGGAATAAACAAACTTATTTCTCATTGGCAAAAATATGTTGATTATAAAGGTTCCTATTTTGATTAATAAAGACGTGTCTGGAACCAGTAAGTGGTTGTAGTGATTAAGGTGTTGGACTTCCATGTGGTCAACCATGGTTCAAGTTCTGAACCTGGCAGCTTGAAACTCACACTGGGTACTTGTGCATGCATTGCCAAAAATCCCCAGGATAATGGAGGAGAATGGATTGTGGCATGACCATCCCCCTAGAGGGTGATTTCACACTTTCTGTCTGGTTGCCTCTCTCATCTCTCTGGTGAGCGCATGCACCCTATAGCAAAAATTTCTCAGGAAAAAGAAAAAAAAACTAACTAACTAAAGATGTGTCTGAGCCTAGTTATGATAAATTCCATGGTCCAAAACTGCAAATACTTCTGCACCAAACTAATATAATAAGCAAACAGAAAACTGATAGAGTGGATATATTGAACCCAAATGGCACAATCAACTAGATCTAATTGACATCTAATACACCATCACAAAGCAGAATATACATGCTCTTGAAGCTCACAGGAAGCGTTATCCAACATAGATTACATTATAAGCCAAAAAACACACCTTAACAAATCTAAAAAAAAAAAAAAAAAAAGCAGAAATCATGGGACCAGCATATAACATAATGGTTGCATCACTGGACTGCAGTTCGAGTCCCAGACCTAGCAACTTAAAATTTATGCCAGCCATGTATGCGTGCCAAAAATCTTGAGAGGAGAATGGAAGAAAAGGGACTGTGGCATGGCCATCCCCCCAGGGGGATGATTTCTCTTTTTCAGTCTCTCTGTCTCTGTCTCTCCATTGAGCGCACACACACACCCTTATAGCAAAAATCTCTCAAAAAATAGGAATTATGTAATGTTTGTTTTCAGACCATGACCCAATTAAACTAGAAATGAACAAGAGAAAGATAACTGGAAAATACCCAGATATTTGAAAATTAAACAACACATTTCTTTCTTTCTTTCTTTCTTTCTTTCTTTCTTTCTTTCTTTCTTTCTTTCTTTCTTTCCCTTTCTTTCTTTCTTTCTTTCTTTCTTTCTTTCTTTCTTTCTTCTTTCTTCCTTTCTTTCTTTCTTTCTTTCTTTCTTTCTTTCTTTCTTTCTTTCTTTCTTTCTTTCTTTTTTCGGAGAACTTTTTGCTATAGAGTGTGTGTACTCGCCAGAAAGACAGAGAGAGACAGAAAGCAAGAAATCACCCCCCAGGGGAGATGGCCATGCCACAATCTCTTCTTAGGATCTTGGGCATGCATGCACATGCACCTGGTGTGAGTTTAAGCCACCAGGTCTGGGACTTGAACCTCAGTTGACTACATAGGAGTTCAGCGACATAGCCATTATACCAACTGCTGGTCCCTAAACAGCACATTTCTAAATAACACATGGGTCAAAGAAAAAACTCATAGGAAAAATTTAATTTTTAAAATAAACATAACGAATAAAAGTATAACATCAAAATCTATAGGCCGCAACAAAAACAGTGTTTAGAGGAAAATTTGTGGCATATATTAGAAAAGAAGAAAGATTTAAGTCAATAACTTATGTTTCCATTTTAGGAAATTATAAAAAGGAATCATAATTTAAGCCTACAGAAGCAGATCAAAAGAAATAATAAAAATTATAACACATCAATTAAATTAAAATTAGAAATCCAATATAGGTAAAATTAATGAAAACAAAAGCCAATTATTTGAAAAGATGAGTAACTGATAAACCTGTAGCAAGGAAAAAAAGTAGGGGATAAACAAATTACCAATGTCAAGTAAAAGAAGGGGTTATCTTTAATGATCTCTTGAACAATAAAAGGTAATACAGTATTAATGAGAACAAATGTATGCCAAGTTTGATTAAATACATGAATCAATTAAATCTTTGAAAGACCAGTATTCACACAAAGAGAAATGGGTCACCTGAATAGGCCTTATATCTATTAGAATTAAGACATTGAGTCAATAATTAATAATC